>CM014275.1:59766392-59794820 GCA_004135705.1 Alloteropsis semialata
TGGTTGGTACTCAGCAAATGTAGAGCAAAAGCAAATGACATGCAAAGGCTTAACAAGGAAATAGTTTGGCTACTAATTAAATTGCTTAAAGCACTTTAGTTAGTCAAATTTTATTTAGCAGCATAATTACTAAGATATAAGTATATACCAACCCAATTAAGCATATGGTAACCCATAAGCATCATCACAACATAAATAAACCAATTTAATTCTTCTTTCGATATATTAATCATGTGAGGGTCCAGGCCGCTCATGACCGCGAGCACGGCTATTGCAATAGATTTTAGACACTCTGCAGAGGTTGTACAGCTTTCCCCACAATTCGTGTTTCTCATTATGCCCGGGTTAATTACTCCCTTCAACACTTCCTTTGGTGAGGGGCCAGAGAATCACTACGAAGCCTTTCCAAAGAATTTCCCAATGTGTGTGTGCTCCCTTGCCAGACGGGTCTATAAAAGGCACACCTTCCTGCCCCCGCACCTCTGCTCACAAGCCTTGCCAGTAGCAACCAGCCCATACCAAACATGCAGTGCATCCACACAACAAAGGGATCTTCTACTTACTTAGCTAAGACCAGAGCCATGTGGTATTGTGGTTGTACGGGAAATCCCGGGTGGTTCTCCATGTTCCGATTAATCAATGTGGTCTTGGTTTAACATTAACATAAGATCATATATATGATATTGATAAAAGATATCACAAAATTATTATCTTCACATTTAGTGTAAACCATTCCCAAGTATAGCAACTAAGCAATGCTACCCAACATTAATGTAAAACCCAGGTTAACAAGGCATGATTAAAGAAAACTAGTCATCCCTAAAATAGGACCCATCATGTTTATAAGCATGCAAGCATAGCGTAACTATAAAGTGCGAGCATGTCGTATGGTTATTAGGATTGAAAAATATGATCAAGAATACACTTGCCTTAAATCCAGCTAATAAATGCTACTGCTCAGGGATTTCTCAAACGAATCCTCGAACAAACCTTGAGAACCACGAACTTTGCACCTTCTACTCGAAGCACAGGGTCACATACAAGAACAACAATACAACAAATGAGAAACAATGCACCAAACATGGGCAACAGTACAAAGAAATGGTATAAAGGTATAGATCAAGTCCTTACGGTCACGAGAGCTGAAGAATCACTCGAATCGGAGTTGAAACGGTCAAGATATGGATAAAACGGTGTTCCAGGGGCTTATCTGTGAATACACACAAATTCCAGGGGTTAGATTGTAGAAATCCGAGGGCATATACATAATTATGTATATAACTTCAGGGTTTAACATGTAAAAGAACCAGGCTGGATGGCGGGTTCGATTTATTGAAAAGACAGGGGGCTAACTGCAAGATAAAAGGACCTATGTGTAATTACTTTGAACAGACCTTGGACCGCGGGTTGATTACCGAAAAGCTGAGGGTCTCTTTAACAAAACTGCACGGCTGACCGGTATTCTCTCCTGTTGACTCGATCTCGGACGTTGATCTCGCGACGGACGGACGAGGGCGCTCGCGCGGCTCCTGGTCGACGCCGGCGGCAAGACACGGCGGCGGGCGGCGGCGGACTCGCCGGAGAAACCCGGTTTGGGCGCTATGATGCACGGATTTTGACGCGGATTGAACCAGGACGCAGATGCGATCACGGCGAATCCTTCCAGGGTGCTATCATTGAGTTTTGGACGACGGTGGAGGCGAGCGACGTAAGGGGGCGGCTCGGCCTGCTTAGAGAAACTCCGGTGAGCAATTCCAAAGGAACGAGGTAAGGTCCACGAGTTCAAGCAACATGGTTAGCTTCAGTACCTCGCTTTGAATCCCGTGGATGGCTTCTTGTGCACTAGAAGGAGGCAGTGAGGAAGACCAACGGCGGCGGGTCTTCGGTAGGGTCTCGCGGCGGCGCTAACTTTGACGAGAAACGTGAGAGGCTCGGCTAGGGTTTCAAAGAGGACGTGGGGGGGCGGCGCACTGGTTTTAAAGGCCGGAAGGGGCGTCTGGGCGTGCGCGTCACGGAAGCCAGGGGCGGCGCGCGGTGTCCTGCTCGGGTCGGAGTCCGACGCAGAGACGAGTCGAGGAAGGGGATGACGGGTGGGGTCGCGCCGTCAGTGAGAGAGAGAGAACGCCGGGATGGACTGGGCCGCGGCGTGACTTGGGCCGCCTGGCTGAGACGGACTGAAGACGAAGTGGAGTCGGGCCGGAGCTGCTGGGCCAGGAGCGGGAAACAGGCCAGGCTGAAAGGTGAGCGGGACGAGAGTTGAAGGACTGATTTCAGACCAAGAGATAGATCAAGGAGGTAATTTGAACTTTTCCGAAAACGACCATTCTAAGGATCAAACAAATTCAAATAAATTCGAATCCAAACAATTTGAACTCAAACTTTATTTGAACAAGGCATTACAAAAAATAATGCAACAGCATGAAATGCATCAAAAACTTATTGTGTCTATTAATTAATTATTTAATTCAATAAAATCCTAATAATTCCACTTAAATCACAAAAATTCATTTATACCTCAAATAAATCCTAGAAAAATCATAAATTGTTTCTACAATTTGTCGTGATGAAAATTAGGGTATTACACTAACACACGAAAACGAGACCAGTCACGTAAATGGCCATAACTTTCCGTCCGACGGGCGATTGGGGTCCTTTTTTATTGGATAGATTACGACAAGCACTATGCCGTGAGAGGCGAAATTCTTTGATATTGCCTTCCTATAATCGTACACAAAAAATAAGGAGGTTTTTTGGCCGTGAACAGTCCAATGCTGTGGATTTCGCTTCTCCTGTCGCTTCTCCTTCATCGTTCCCGACACCTACGGTGCGTACAGAACACGATCTCTAGCATTTTCCGGTTGTCTAGTCTCCAAGGAACATAATCTAGCCCACAGGGGTGTTCCGTCCTAGTTCCAGCAAATTTTCCAGGTCTCCTAGTGTGTAACACACGAAAACGAGACCAGTCACGTAAATGGCCATAACTTTTCCGTCCGACGGGCGATTGGGGTCCTTTTTTTTGGATAGATTACGACAAGCACTATGCCGTGAGAGGTGAAATTCTTTGATATTGCCTTCCTATAATTGTACACAAAAAATAAGGAGGTTTCTTGGCCGTGAACAGTCCAATGCTGTGGATTTCGCTTCTCCTGTCGCTTCTCCTTCATCGTTCCCGACATCTACGGTGCATACGGAACACGATCTCTAGCATTTTCCGGTTGTCTAGTCTCCAAGGAATATAATCTAGCCCATAGGGGTGTTCCGTCCTAGTTCCAGCAAAATTTTCCAGGTCTCCTAGTGTATAACACACGAAAACGAGACCAGTCACGTAAATGGCCATAACTTTTCCGTCCGACGGGCGATTGGGGTCCTTTTTTTATTAGATAGATTATGACAAGCACTATGCCGTGAGAGGCGAAATTCTTTGATATTGCCTTCCTATAATCGTACACAAAAAATAAGGAGGTTTCTTGGCCGTGAACAGTCCAATGCTGTGGATTTCACTTCTCCTGTCGCTTCTCCTTCATCGTTCCCGACACCTACGGTGCGTACGGAACACGATCTCTAGCATTTTCCGGTTGTCTAGTCTCCAAGGAACATAATCTAGCCCATAGGGGTGTTCCGTTCTAGTTCCAGCAAAATTTTCCAGGTCTCCTAGTGTGTAACACACGAAAACGAGACCAGTCACGTAAATGGCCATAACTTTTCCGTCCGACGGGTGATTGGGGTGCTTTTTTTATTGGATAGATTACGACAAGCACTATGCCATGAGAGGCAAAATTCTTTGATATTGCCTTCCTATAATCGTACACAAAAAATAAGGAGGTTTCTTGGCCGTGAACAGTCCAATGCTGTGGATTTCGTTTCTCCTGTCGCTTCTCCTTCATTGTTCCCGACACCTATGGTGCGTACGGAACACGATCTCTAGCATTTTCTGATTGTCTAGTCTCCAAGGAACGTAATCTAGCCCACAGGGATGTTCCATCCTAGTTCCAGCAAAATTTTCCAGGTCTCCTAGTGTGTAACACACGAAAACGAGACCAGTCACGTAAATGGCCATAACTTTTCCGTCCGACGGACGATTGGGGTCCTTTTTTTATTGGATAGACTACGACAAGCACTATGCCGTGAGAGGCGAAATTCTTTGATATTGCCTTCCTATAATCGTACACAAAAAATAAGGAGGTTTCTTGGCCGTGAACAGTCCAATGCTGTGGATTTCGCTTCTCCTGTCGCTTCTCCTTCATCGTTCCTGACACCTACGGTGCGTACGGAACACGATCTCTAGCATTTTCCGGTTGTCTAGTCTCCAAGGAACATAATCGAGCCCACAGGGATGTTCCGTCCTAGTTCCAGGAAAATTTTCCAGGTCTCCTAGTGTGTAACACACAAAAACGAGACCAGTCACGTAAATGGCCATAACTTTTCCGTCTGACGGGCGATTGGGGTCCTTTTTTTATTGGATAGATTACGACAAGCACTATGCTGTGAGAGGCGAAATTCTTTCATATTGCCTTCCTATAATCATACACAAAAAATAAGGAGGTTTCTTGGCCGTGAACAGTCCAATGCTGTGGATTTCGCTTCTCCTGTCGCTTCTCCTTCATCGTTCCCGACACCTACGGTGCGTACGGAACATGATCTCTAGCATTTTCCGGTTGTCTAGTCTCCAAGGAACATAATCTAGCCCATAGGGGTGTTCCGTCCTAGTTCCAGCAAAATTTTCCAGGTCTCCTAGTGTGTAACACACGAAAATGAGACCAGTCACGTAAATGGCCATAACTTTTCCGTCCGACGGGCGATTGGGGTTCTTTTTTTATTGGATAGATTACGACAAGCACTATGCCGTGAGAGGCGAAATTCTTTGATATTGCCTTCCTATAATCGTACACAAAAAATAAGGAGGTTTCTTGGCCGTGAACAGTCCAATGCTGTGGATTTCGCTTCTCGTGTCGCTTCTCCTTCATCGTTCCCGACACCTACGGTGCGTACATGTAGCAGACGTGCCCCAATTAATCCGGTTCAAGCATATGAGACCAATACTTTAGGTCCTCAAACACTTCAACCAAGTTAATCATGCTAGCTTGTCGGGTAACATCCCGATTAAACTACCGGTAATCATTGATCGAGAAACCCGATAGCAGCGAGACTCACTCGACGGTGAGCACAGATGATACAAGTCACCATTTATTACATCACAATAGCTCACATGGATAACATAAAACAAGTTTTAGTACTTCATTATTACAGATCAGAGTTCATTGCACAGCGGAAATAAAACGATACTTCTAGACGACGATACTAGTGGTGCCATGATGAAGCCCGTACATGACATCACTCCTCGTTCTCCCTTCCCGGGGAGGACGATTCCAGCTCCACGGTCCAACCGGGAGGCAGGGTACACGGCCAAGTCAAAGCATCAACAGAGTTGTAGGCATCATCATCATCTGAAAGTTGAGCCACAAGCAAGGCTGAGTATACTAATACTCCGCAAGACTTACCCGACTGGAATAAGAATATTCCGACTCCTAGACATGCAGGGCTTTTTGGCTGAGGGGATTGTTTTGCCAAAAGCGACTAAGAGTTGGTCCTTGTTTTCAAGTTTTAGCATCCCTTTATTGTGGGCCTAACCATTAACTAGGTTTGCACCTGACTAATTCAATCATGGTGGTGACAAACAATTAATATCATACTTCAACCATATTCATCATTCATCTCCATAATTCCTCTTGTTTAATACGGTGTGAAAAGAGATCAAGCAGCTTCATGTAACCGCGAAGGACAGACAACTTAAGTTGATTTTACACCATGCATGGGACAACCTAATCGTACGTCACGTGAGCAACACCCCGGTCCTCACGCAACAACCTTTCCCGCCTTTTCCTGCCATTTGCGCAGAGCCCACTCCAATCGGGTGCAAAGTCCCACAACCCCAGATGCCCCAGGCAGAGCTGGCCTGTGACCACTACTACACCCGCCATCTTCGCCCTCGCCCAAAGGAGTGGGGAAAAGTCAAATGTCAATTCCAGTTGGTACATCGGTTTACCGCTTTCCATTATTTCACGGCATACGACTAGTACTTTCAAAAGCTTGACCAACATCGCCACACATTTATCCTTAACCAAATTCAATAGGTGGACGGGACGATCAACCACCACGGGTTATCGCATAAAACCCATCCACTAATTTCCTCATGATTCCAACATAAGGGGGAAACCTATTTCTCGCGAGTGACGAGAAGTCACTCGACTTCTACCGGGTCCTATTTTAGCATAGCAAGCTAACGACCTAGTATTACTAGTAAGAACTTGGGTACCTATGGATCATGCATCTAAGGTTTCAAACAACTCCTGAAACTTAAATGCACAAGCAAGGTAAACATAGAAAAAGTAATGACATTTCAAAACATATAAGGGTCATATGCTCCGGTGCTTGCCTTCGTCACAGCGTGGGGCACTACCCGGCACTTGGTCCTGGTCTTGGGGAGTCGGAGTAGCGTCGGCTTCAAGCTGCTCACTCTCGGACCGGGCCACCAGCTCGTAGGTTCCGTCAGCTAGCGCGAAATCTACATGTATGCACATGCATAAGATTCATAGTGTTTTCACCAGCATAATCATTAGTCTTATGATTGCACCAACTCGATTATACATGTGGCAGAAATTAACTGAGTATAATTATATTATAATTAAGTGTTCATCGATATCACTTATTTATCTATTTCTAAGCCTTTTCCTTGCATAGTTTAGCGATTAAAGCATAGAAAACATATTTGCATGAACAAAATTATAGCAAGCATGTTTCTGAAGTACAGACAATTAAAACATGTGTTTCCAGGTGCTAGCTGTTGACGCGGAAAATCGGCAGTCGTATCTCCCGCGTGCAGCACACGATGACCGGGGAGAGTCTGCTTCGCTCCAGTGCCAGTCTACACTCCAGTTCAGGTTCGCAGCGTGCCAGTCAATTTGACCTGAAATTGACAAGGGGATAAAACAGTTAAATTGCTCTTTGATTGTGCCGGCTCTATTTCAGACGATGGAGTAACGTCGAATTTTAGCCAAGACCCAATCAGACACGTGTCGGCCGATACCGATCGGACCTCAGAATCGGACTTCACTGATGACGTCAATCGGACCGAGTAATTGGACCTCAATCAGACAACAGATCGGACCTCAGAATCGGACCAATCAGGATCGGACCTTGATTGATATTACAGACCAGCCTTTAAATAATAAAATAAGGCATAAAACAAGACCAATATGTAAAGTAATGGATCAGCTATATCTTTAAACAAGATATTAAATAAGCAAAGTTTAAGCCGATACATTGTCCATCTTGCCTGATTGCCAGTTTGACTCATCTTATCGGACGATCTAACCACCAATCGGACTATAGCCTTTGCAGAGAAATCTAGCTCCGACGTAGGGAATCTAGATTTCTCCAACTATGATCAGATCGGATAGCTAGATAATCGGATTCGACTCATCAACCTGTCAATTAAACAAGATGCTCGCACAGGTGTTAATCAGACTAAGCAAATAAGCAGGATAAAACATTAACAGATTCGTTCTGATTCTAAGATATGCTATCAAATAATTAAGCGAGATCCAGCTCCGACGTAGGGAATCTACACCGCACTTAACATTCAAATAGCAATCAGGCATAATCAAAGCTTCCTTTAATTAATCAAGATGAATCTAGCTCCGACGTAGGGAATCTAGACCAAACATGATAATCAAAGATTAATCTAATCATATTGTAAAGATCCAGCTCCGACGTAGGGAATCTACACCAGCACAATACTCAAAGAACAACTAGATTAAGCCACAATGAAGGATCGGACATAGAACGATGCTGTAAGATAAATATTGCTTAAATCGGACCAAGACCAATGCTCAAAGCCGTTGAAGAAGTAGAATTGATTCACATGGCGTAGATCTAAACCAATCTAGCAACTCCAACAAACCGCAAAGACTATCTTTATTAACCAAGATTATTCTAGCTCCGACGTAGGGAATCTAGACTAATCTTGATACCTAGCTCCGACGTAGGGAATCTAGGCTTAAAGTATAGTCCGATAAACGATAATCCGTTGAATAATCAATATTGATCTAGCTCCGACGTAGGGAATCTATATCAATCTTGATTATCCAGAGATAAATCGGTTGAACAATATAAACGAGAAAGGGCGATGCGCCTCAATTCAAAGCCTATATTAGTTCGATAAATTGACTAACTTGCTGGTAAGCCGGAGATCAGAACTGATGCAGCCCGTCCACCAATGAGCTTCGTCGGTAACTACTACTAAGGGTTTTGGCGTGAAGCCGGGTTGTATTGATTGTGTGAATAATATTTACAATGGACGAGGGCTCATATTTATACCCTGGTCATGGAGAGTCCTGATCGGACTAGACTAACTAAATAAGGTAAACTAAATATAAGATACAACGGGACTCTCATACGCCTTCTGAAAAGGAAATAGTCCCCATATCTGATACGCTTCCCTTCCTTGGCCGACGCGCTTTTCCTCCTGCATTTGTTGTCAGATCGGACTCCTCTTCAGCATCGGCTCCCTTCTCTATCGCCTCCGGCTTTGACCAGTCAGTGGGTCCACTACGCAGCCTCATCCTTACCACGTCACCATCTGACTCAGCATGTTAGGTGCGAAAATCCGGTGTCAACACATGCCCCCCAATTTTGGAATAAAATATCATTTTGTTCCAAAATTCGTATCTGTCATCATAACTCCTTCACCGATTTTCGTGCCGAAATTTCTCTATCCCTGCAGAGCTTATCCTCTCTTCTCTCTCTCTCGAGTGATAGCACCTCTGACAATGAATAGCATATGGAACCCTGCGTTTACCCCACGGGTATCCACGCGTCTACTGATCCAGACGAAACGACTCTTCAACGCAGCTCCTCAAAAGACGCTCCTCCTTCAATTACAGCAGCTCTGAATCAACGCCACATCTTCACGAGAATACTGCTCCTCATCTAGACGGTTTCCACGAGCATCCCTTGGATTCCATATTCCTTTAATGTCCTCATCGACCACCGGCTATAAATACCTGCCTCAGGCCTTCTTCTTCCACCATCCCTTAGCCATGGCGCAGCTAATACCCATGATAGAGCACAAACTTCTTCTGTTTGATATAGGATCCGACTCCTTTCTCCTCTTCTGCTAAAAGAATTCTCGTGAAGAAGTATAGGGCACTCCCCCCCTTTTCTGATCCTGCAGTGAATCCAGGTGGAACTTCTGCTAGAAGAATCCTCGTGATGTTCCTCCATGATTCACCGTAGGGAAGGTTCTTCAGAAGGGGTTAATAGAGTGACCTTTACAAGCTGGGGCAAAGCCACCGGTCCGCCGGCGCGCTCTTCAAGGGACTGCATCCAGAGCGGATTTCTTCGACTCAATGAAGAAGATATCTCCTCAAACTTGCGCTTCCTTTTGCCCCTCTTTTTCCAGTTCCGCTCCCGGCCATGATGAACAAAGTACACCGGCGCCTATTAGATCTTTTTCCTTTTGAAATCCTTCTGTATGAGAAATATATGAATATATATGCAATCTTTCCTCCAGCATTTTGCCCCGCCATCGAGCGGCTTGATGATGGAATGTATTTTTCTCTGTTTGTTATATAGCCCTTAAGGCGATGCATATCGCATCGGCTCTTATCTTCGTTCTTGAGGCGATTTCTCATCGGCTTTCAAGCCTGACGTATAGCATCGGCTCTATGAGTTTACCCAAATGCTGGGGTAGTATTTCTTCAAATATTTCCCGTTTAAGGCTTTAGGAAACATCTCTCCTTCAAGTGTTTGTAGAATATAAGCATTCCCAGGAACACATCGGACGACTCGATAAGGCCCTTCCCAATTTGGTGACCATTTGCCATACTTGGGATCCTTAGAACCAATTGGCAGAATAACTTTCCAGACAAGATCGCCCTCTTTGAATTCTTTCCCTTTAACTTTCTTATCATAATGCCTCGCAACTCTGAGTTTGTTAGCCTCGATATTTTCAAGAGCGCGTAGCCGACGGACAGCCAGGTCATCGGACTCACTATTCATGAGATCCATGTACTCGCCGGCCTTTAGCTTATCCTGAAGCTCAATTCGCCTTGATCCAGCACGAATCTCCCATGGAAGAACGGCTTCATGTCCATAAACCAATTCATACGGAGAAACCTTGATCGATCCATGACATGCCATCCGATATGCCCATAGAGCTTCAGGAAGCACAATATGCCATTTTCTTGGATATTCTTCAATCTTTCTATCGATCAACTTGATCAAACTTTTATTAGAAGCTTCAGCTTGACCATTGGCTTGTGCATAATACGGTGATGAATTAAGGAGCTTAATACCCATATCAGCAGCGAAACTTTTAAACTCGTCCGATGTAAACATCGTACCTTGATCTGTTGTAATTGTCTGTGGAATCCCAAATCGGTAGATGATATGTTCTCTGACGAATTCAATAACATTCTGTGTCTTTACCTCCCTTAAAGGAATAGCTTCAACCCATTTGGTGAAATAATCCGTTGCTGCTAATATGAACTTGTGTCCCTTACTTGAATGTGGAAAAATTTGGCCGATCAAATCAATTCCCCATCCTCTAAACTGCCATGGTTTGATAACAGGGTTCATGGCCGATGCTGGAGCCCTCTGAATATTTCCATATCTTTGACACTCTTGACATCCTTTATAATATTCAAAGCAATCTTCCAAAATCGTCGGCCAATAATACCCATTTTTTCTTATCATCCATTTCATCTTAAACGCCGATTGATGAGCCCCGCAAACACCTTCATGAATTTCTCCCATCAAAACTTTGGCTTCTTCAGGTCCGATATATCTTAATAGGACTCCATCAATCGAGCGAAAATAAAGCACTCCTTCAACCAAGACATGCCTGATCGACTTATAACGGATCTTTCTAGAAGTCTTGACAGAGGGATCTTTCAAATACTCCACGATTTCTTTCCTCCAATCCCCTTCTGGTATCTCTTGCACCATCACTTCGGGTAGGACGATAGCCAGATGCTTTTTGCGCCAGCCGATTTGCTTCTTCGTTATGATGTCTCGGAATATGCTTGAGAGTTACCAGGGCAAACTGACTAATCAAATCTCGGCATTTTTCGAAATAAGATAACAAAGCATCCATCTTGCAATCATATTTACCGAGTAACTGGTTGATAATCAACAGAGAATCTCCAAATACTTCAACAAACTGAGCACCGATTTCTTTAAGAATCTGGAGACCTTTCATTAACGCTTCATACTCCGCTTGATTATTTGTGCACTTCTCAATTGGAAAAGCAAATTCAAACCTTGCCCCCCGAGGCGAAATAATAACCAGACCGATTCCACAACCATCATTGCAAGAAGAACCATCAAAGAATATAGTCCATGGAACCGCGTCAACCATATTGATCCTTTTCATCGGACCAGATATATCAAGCTCTATAGGGCCTTGCTCAACAGCGTCACTGTTAGGTCCACAATGATCAGCAACTAAATCAGCCATTATTTGTCCTTTTACCGCTTTGGCCGATTCGTATCTGAGATCAAACTCTGTCAGAGCAAAAACCCACTTGCCAATTCTTCCTTTCATGATTGGCATTGATAGCATATATTTGATCACATCCTCTTTACAGATCACAGTGCACTCGGCCGATAATAGATAATGCCTTAATTTTGTACAGGAAAAATACAAACAAAGGCAAAGCTTCTCCACATATGAGTACCGAGTCTCAGGATCTAGCAACCTTCGGCTTAAATAGAATATAACTCGCTCTTTCCCATCAACCTCTTGAATCAAAACTGAGCCGATTGCATGATCAAAAGCCGATAAATAAAGCTTGTACGGCTTACCCTTCTGTGGTGGAATAAGAACTGGCGGATATGCCAAATATTGCTTGATTTCATCCAAGGCCTTTTGATGCTTAGGCTCCCAAACCAATTCTTCTTCATTTTTCAGCTTCAAAAGAGGAGTAAACGCCTCCAATCGGACTGACAGATTTGATATAAACCTCCTCAAAAAATTAATCTTTCCAATCAAACTCTGCAACTCTTTCTTGCTTACTGGAGGCTCAATATCATCAATCGCCTTGCGGTTCCGATCATTTACCTCAATTCCTCTCTCATGTACCAAGAAACCGAGAAATTGGCCGGCCGATACACCAAAAGCACACTTGAGCGGATTCATCTTTAATCCATGTTGCCTTGTACACTCTAGCGTTTCCTTCAGATCGGCCAAATGTTCTTGATAACCTTTTGATTTGACTACCACGTCATCAATGTAGATTTCGACTATTCNCAAGTTCCTGTAATCAATGCAAACACGTAACTTTCCATTCTTCTTATAAACAGGAACTATATTTGATACCCACTCAGCATATCGACACGGCCTGATAAACTTAGCTTCAAATAGCTTCGTTATTTCGGCCTTAATTGGTTCATGCATCTCAGTCTTGAACCTTCTTGGATGCTGCTTGTGTGGTCGATACCCTGGCTTGATAGGTAGCCGATGTTCAACAATATCACGGCTTAATCCTGGCATTTCATAATATTCCCAAGCAAAACAATCAGAATATTCTCTTAAAAGCTTTATTAATTCTTGTTTATACTCGGGATCCAACTTAGCACTGATATACGTCGGCCTTGGTCTATCACCAGATCCTATATCTATTTCCTCTAATTCATCGGCCGACGTAAATCCAAATCCTAATTTACCGAATTCACTTCGGTCTTCAAGATCTTCTATATAATCATCCATTTAAAACAATGTCTCAGAGCCGACTGCTTGGATCGGCTTTAGTCCTTGATCGGACACCTTGAGGAAGTCACCATCCCATACTTTTCCTGACAGGCATTCAACTCCTTCAAACTCCCAAATTGTTGACTCAGCTGTAGCAATGCTAACCGAATCATCAGCTGGGACAATCTCCACTTTATTGCCTTGCCATTGAATCAAACATTGATGCATTGTGGATGGGATGCAGCAATTGGCATGGATCCAATCACGTCCGAGGAGCATGCTGTAAGAACCTTGGCCATCAATCATGAAGAAAGTAGTCGGCAATGTCTTGCTGCCGATGGTCAACTCCACATGGATTGCCCCCCGAGGCTCTGAAACGTTGCCGCCAAAGTCCTTAAGCGTCATGTTGGTCTTAATCAGATCATCAATCCCTTTACCCAGTTTGCGGAATGTGGAATAGGGCATGAGATTGACAGCAGCTCCTCCATCAACCAGCATCTTGGTCATCGGCTTCCCATCAACGTATCCCTTGATATACAGAGGCTTCAGGTGCCGATATCCATTTGCATTAGGTTTCTCAAAGACCGCCCTCTCTGAATCAAGGACCAAGCATGCAGCGGCTTCTTCCAGCTCATAATCGACCTCATGGTCGTCTTGTTCATCAGGAGCAGCAAAATCAGAAGGCAACATCAAAACCATATTTATTGCGGCCGATGTGCTTGCTTCATCATCATTGGCCATCTTGATGCGCCATTTCTTTTCTTTTGCCAATTCCTGCTCCTGAATCTGCTCATTATAGCGCAATCTCTGAACACGTCTCTTCTTGGATTTAGAAATCCCTGACGGGCACCACTGTCCAGGCCTCATTGGAGGTTCTTCAGTCCGATTCTGAACTGGAGCCTTCTCTTCCATTTTTTCAGGGCCATGAGCATCAACCCGGCCTTCATTATTTTTGTGGCCATGAGTATTAACCCGGCCTTCATATCTTTGATGATGATCATCTATTCTGACGCCAATCCGTTCATGAACTGATCGTCGACCTCTTTTGGAAGCTCTGTACTCTTCATATTGAAAACTGCATTCAGGACAATCCGCTTTTGACGGCAATCTGAGCTTTTCATTCCAGCAGTATACAAAGAAAGGGCATCCCCAGTGATCATCATCCTGCTGATATTGGTCATAAGCTTGATGTCTATCTGCATACCAGTCGGACCTATATCCATAATAATGGCGATCGCCAACTCTATCATCAGTCCAACGCCTGCCATCGGACCTATCATCATACCAGCGTCGGCCATCGGACCTGTCATCAAATCGGCGTCGGCCGTCGGACCTGACATCAAATCGGCGTCGGCCGTCGGACCTATCATCACGTCGGCGTTGATCATACTCTTCATCAAGGCGTCTCTCCTGATACTCCCGCCTCCGACGTCGCCGTTCTTCACGCTCTTCCCACGCTCGGGCTGCTGCTTGCTGTCTTTTGTACTTGTTGATCAGCATCTGGGAAGTCACACGCGGCCGATATCCTCCAGGAGCATTGGATTCGCGCCCAAACGCCTGATGATTCCTGCGCAATTCTTCAACAGTGACTTGAACTGCAGGATCAACGGCACCAGAATCCTTGGCGTGGTCCGATGTGAGCACCTTGAACTTCCCCTTTTCACTAGCATCAACCATGTTAACAGAAAAGGAGAAATCAGCAAAGTTGTTTGGAAAAGGGTGACCGTCGATCTTCATGGCCTTCTTATTGTCTTCAAATTTAATCTTGCCAGACTCAATGGCCAACTGGATCTCCCTTCTGAACACTTTGCATTCATTGGTTTCATGAGAAGTTGAGTTGTGCCACTTGCAATATTTACGTTTTTTCAACTCATCGGCCGACGGAATAGAATGATTTGGAGAAAGCTGGATGAGCTTCTCACTGAGTAGCAAATCAAAGATCTTGTCGGCCTTTGTTATATCGAAACCAAACTTTTCAGGATTCTGCTTGATCCATGGGAGCGACACTGGCTTCTTGGATTTGGTCCATTCAGCTATGTTAACGTCAGCTTCTTCTTCAGACTCAGAGAGATAAGATACTTGCTTTGAAAACTTCATGCGCTTCATCTCCTGATATCGGACTTCATGAGCCGACACTTTCTGAACCAGCTGCCCCAATGTCTCAAACTCCTGAGCAGAAAATTTTTCTTTAATCGGCGCGAGCAAACCTTGGAATGCAAGCTCGGCTAACTGCATATCAGACAGCTTCAAACTATAGCATCGATTCCTGGTATCACGGAACCGTTGAATGTACTCCTTGACGGTCTCATCATTCCTCTGCCTGATAGCGATCAAATCAGAGATCTTCATTTCATTGAGACCAGAAAAGAAGTATTTGTGGAACTGCTTTTCCATGTCTGACCATCCCGTTACTGATCCTGCTGGCAACGACGTAAACCAGGTAAACGCCGGCCCTGACAGTGACAGAGGGAAGAATCTGAGCCTTAATCCCTCTTCAGAAGCAGCCTCACCACACTGAGCCAAGAATCGGCTCACATGTTCAATGGTGGTTATATCATCTTGCCCGGAAAACTTGGAGAAATCCGGCACTCTATAACGCGGAGGAAGTGGCACTGCATCAAAGTAAGATGGGTACGGGTGCCGATACAACCTCGCCTCATCTTTAGGCTTCAAGCCGAACTGGTTCTGGATCACCTCGGCTATCTTTTGTGACCAATCGGACTGTTGATTTCCATGTGGCAGTCCATCAGCTACGTCCATCACATAGTTATTGTAATCACTAACCATACGCTGATGTGCAGGGACCTCTGTGCGCAATCTTGCGGCTGCAGGTTGTTTTTCTCCTTCACTCAGAGTCCTGGCATACTTTTCACCATGCGGGCCGACAATGGTTCCATCGGCCATCAACAGAAAACCGTTGGCCAGTTCAACGGGAGGTGGTGGAACAGCCGGATTCTGTGGAGCAACAGTCATTGTGTTATCTGTAGCCTCTTTGCCTCTTCTTGATCTTGATGCTCCTGGAGAATCTGCTATGTATACCAGACCTTTCAAGCAAACAGCATCATCCACCGCCTTCCTGATGAGGTTGTCCAGAGAATTCACCAAAATGCCTGATTGATCGATCAATGCATGATGAACAGCTTGGTGAATCATCTCTGTCATATTGATCTGGTGTTCTCGAGCTTCAGTCGTCTTCTTGATCACCTCTGGATCTGGGAGAGGAGCTTTGAGAATAGGGCCTGAACGATTGCGTCCAAATTGACCGAGACATAGCTTCTCAAACGCATCAATCTGGGCCTGAACTGCTTCCAACTGAGATTTGGACAGATCGGCCTTTGTGATTGCAATGGTTATCTCAGGCGTCTTGTTCTTGTCGTTCTTGGCTTTCTCAGCAGCTTCTTTCTCAGCAGCAAGCCTTGCTGCAGCTTCTTGTTCAGCATCAGACGACGACATCTTGGATTTTGTCTCTCGTGTCCCACTGGGCGTGCCAAAAATGTGTTGACGCGGAAAATCGGCGATCGTATCTCCCGCGTGCAGCACACGATGACCGGGGAGAGTCTGCTTCGCTCCAGTGCCAGTCTACACTCCAGTTCAGGTTCGCAGCGTGCCAGTCAATTTGACCTGAAATTGACAAGGGGATAAAACAGTTAAATTGCTTTTTGATTGTGCCGGCTCTATTTCAGACGATGGAGTAACGTCGAATTTTAGCCAAGACCCAATCAGACACGTGTCGGCCGATACCGATCGGACCTCAGAATCGGACTTCACTGATGACGTCAATCGGACCGAGTAATCGGACCTCAATCAGACAACAGATCGGACCTCAGAATCGGACCAATCAGGATCGGACCTTGATTGATATTACAGACCAGCCTTTTAAATAATAAAATAAAGCATGAAACAAGGCCAATATATAAAGTAATGGATCAGCTATATCTTTAAACAAGATATTAAATAAGCAAAGTTTAAGCCGATACATTGTCCATCTTGCCTATTTGCCAGTTTGACTCATCTTATCGGACGATCTAACCACCAATCGGACTATAGCCTTTGCAGAGAAATCTAGCTCCGACGTAGGGAATCTAGATTTCTCCAACTATGATCAGATCGGATAGCTAGATAATCAGATTCGACTCATCAACCTGTCGATTAAACAAGATGCTCGCACAGGTGTTGATCAGATTAAGCAAATAAGCATGATGAAACATTAACAGATTCGTTCTGATTCTAAGATATGCTACTAAATAATTAAGCGAGATCCAGCTCCGACGTAGGGAATCTACACCGCACTTAACATTCAAATAGCAATAAGGCATAATCAAAGTTTCCTTTAATTAATCAAGATGAATCTAGCTCCGACGTAGGGAATCTAGACCAAGCATGACAATCAAAGATTAATCTAATCGTATTGTAAAGATCTAGCTCCGACGTAGGGAATCTACACCAGTACAATACTCAAAGAACAACTAGATTAAACCACAATGAAGGATCGGACATAGAACGATGCTGTAAGATAAATATTGCTTAAATCGGACCAAGACCAATGCTCAAAGCCGTTGAAGAAGTAGAGTTGATTCACATGGCGTAGATCTAAACCAATCTAGCAACTCCAACAAACCGCAAAGACTATCTTTAGTAACCAAGATTATTCTAGCTCCGACGTAGGGAATCTAGACTAATCTTGATACCTAGCTCCGACGTAGGGAATCTAGGCTTAAAGTATAGTCCGATAAACGATAATCTGTTGAATAATCAATATTGATCTAGCTCCGACGTAGGGAATCTATATCAATCTTGATTATCTAGAGATAAATCGGTTGAACAATATAAACGAGAAAGGGCGATGCGCCTCAATTCAAAGCCTATATTAGTTCGATAAATTGACTAACTTACTGGTAAGCCGGAGATCAGAACTGATGCAGCCCGTCCACCAATGAGCTTCGTCGGTAACTACTACTAGGTTTTGGCGTGAAGCCGGGTTGTATTGATTGTGAGAATAGTTTTTACAATGGACGAGGGTTCAAATTTATACCCTGGTCATGGAGAGTCCTGATCGGACCAGACTAACTAAATAAGGTAAACTAAACATAAGATACAATCGGGACTCTTATACGCCTTCTGATAAGGAAATAGTCCCCGCATCTGATACGCTTCCCTTTCTTGGCCGACGCGTTCTTCTTTTACTCATTGGATCGGACTCCTTGCTTTATCGGACTTCAGCATCGGCTTCCTTCTCTATTCACCTTCGACTTTGACCGGTCAATGGGTCCACTGTACAGTTTCAACCTTACCACGTAGCCATCTGACCCAGCATGTCAGGTGCGAAAATCTGGTGTCAACAGAGGCATGCGAGAGGACCTTCAATTGATGATGAATTGGTTCGAGCCCCTCTGGTGCCCGATCGTCGTGATCTTTTTTTTTGATGTCGGTCTCTGCGATGTTGTGAGGCGTAGTCGCAGGTGGTCTCGAATGTGTGGACGTGAGAAGCCTGGGAGACCCCCACACTTGATCTTGTACCTGCGTTTATTCAAAACAAGGTGAAAACTAAACAACGGCTCTATTGGTCTTACAAACCAGGGAGCTTGATCTTTATTTGAAATTCAAATTTTTTTTTGTTTTTATGTTATGCAATTTTTTTTGTTTTCATGACAAGCAATTTTTCAAGGTAACTTAGCAGGGAGATTAGGGAGAATAATTGCACAAATGAATTTTGGATACTTCCCTGGCGACATTCTCTAAACTGAAATCTCACAGGTGAATGCGAGATTTGAGCTTAAGAGTGCCAGAAGATTTGTCCACTGTTCATCCTGCTTCATCATGCAAATTTCTTCCATGTGACTACGGGTTTCAGATGTTGGAGTTATGCTCGCCGCCCTTTAGTCATTACTTCATCCCTGCAAAAAGTTAGTGAACAACGAATACCCGAAGGACCATTTGAGTAGATATCATTATTGCCATAGGGTTAGTTGTTCACATCCATGCTTAAAAACAAATTAGTCTTTAACATATTAAGTGCAGATCTTGTTTGCCATTATTTTATTATTTCTTCTCAAGCAGTCTTTTTTTTCAAATTTTATTTTCACCATTTTGTTTTAAGCACAACTCAAACAAAGCTGAATTGCATCAACATGAACACAAGGGGGTTTTGCAATGTACTCACAGTGGACCTTCGAAAGGTGATGTACCTCCTTGTATGTTGTGCAACATTATTGCAGTGCATCCAATGCCTTGGTTCATCTCCAATTTGAATCAAGCTTGATGACTTACCCGTTCGAATTTGACATCTTTCCTGCAAGGGTTAATCCATACATACATCTGTTGACACCAGATTTTCGCACCTGACATACGGAGTCAGATGGTGACATGAGGCTGCACGGTGGACCCATTGACTGGTCAAAACCAAAGGTGACAGAGAAGGGAGCCGATGCCAAAGAGGAGTCCGATGAAGCGGAAGTCCGATCCAATGACGAATACAGGGAGGAAAGACACGTCGGCTAAGGAAGGGGCGTATTAAATTCGGGAACTATTTCCTTTTCAGAAGATGTTTGAGAGTCCCGTTGTATATTAAGTTTAGTTTACCTTATTTAGTTAGTCTGGTCCGACCAGGACTCTCCATGACCAGGGTATAAATATGAACCCTCGTCCATTGTAAAGAACAATTCACACAATCAATACAACCCGGCTTCACGCCAAAACCCTAGTAGTAGTTACCGACGAAGCTCATTGGTGGACGGGCTGCATCAGTTCTGATCTCCGGCTTACCAGTAAGTTAGTCAATTTATCGAACTAATATAGGCTTTGAATTGAGGCGCATCGCCCTTTCTCGTTTATATTGTTCAACCGATTTATCTCTGGATAATCAAGATTGATATAGATTCCCTACGTCGGAGCTAGATCAATATTGATTATTCAACAGATTATCGTTTATCGGACTATACTTTAAGCCTAGATTCCCTACGTCGGAGCTAGGTATCAAGATTAATCTAGATTCCCTACGTCGGAGCTAGAGTAATCTTGATTACTAAAGATAGTCTTTGCGGTTTGTTGGAGTTGCTAGATTGGTTTAGATCTACGCCATGTGAATCAATTCTACCTCTTCAACGGCTTTGAGCATATGTCTTGGTCCGATTTAAGCAATATTTATCTTACAGCATCGTTCTATGTCCGATCTTGCTTTGTGGATTAATCTGGTTGTTCTTTGAGCATTGCATTGGTGTAGATTCCCTACGTCGGAGCTGGATCTGTGTAATGCGCTTAGATTAATCTTTAACTGTCATGCTTGGTCTAGATTCCCTACGTCGGAGCTAGGTTCATCTTGATTAGTTAAAGGAAGCTTTGGTTATGCCTTATTGCTATTTGAATGTTAAGTGTGGTGTAGATTCCCTACGTCGGAGCTGGATCTCGCTTAACTATTCAGTAGCATATCTTAGAATCAGAACGTATCTGTTAATGTTTTATCTGCTTATGTTGCTTAATCTGATCAACACTTGTGCGAGCATCTTGTTTAATTAACAGGTTGATGAACCAAGTCTGATTATCTAGCTATCTGATCTGATCATAGCTGGAGAAATCTAGATTCCCTACGTCGGAGCTAGATTTCTCTAAAAAGGTTATAGTCCGATCGGTTGGTTAGATAGTCCGATAAGATGAGTCAAACTGGTAATTAGACAAGATGGACAATGTATCGGCTTACACTGTGATTATTTAATATCTTGTTTCAAGACACAGCTGATCCATTATTTTACATATTGGCCTTGTTATATGCTTTATTTTATTATGCAAAGGCTGGTCTGTTATGTTAATCAAGGTCCGATCCTGATTGGTCCGATCCTGAGGTCCGATTTGATGTCTGATTGAGGTCCGATCACTCGGTTTGATTAACGTCATCACTGAGGTCCGATTCTGAGGTCCGATCGGTATCGGCCGATGCGTGTCTGATTGGGTCTTGGCTACAATTCGACGCTACTTCATCGTCTGAAATAGAGCCGGCACAATCATAGAGCAATTTAACTGTTTTATCCCCTTGTCAATTTCAGGTCAAATTGACTGGCACGCCGCGAACCTGAACTGGAGTGTAGACTGGCACTGGAGCGAAGCAGACTCTCCCCGGTCATCGTGTGCTGCACGCGGGAGATACGATCGCCGATTTTCCGCGTCAACAACATCCAATATCTATACATGCATTTACTCAAAGGTTCATTAATCAAACTTGACACCATGCCTCATTTGATTAAAGAAGACCATTTTAACCTAAGCACCATGCTTAATTTAAAAATGGTCTATGAATGTATTCCGGAGACATTCAAACTAGAGCATATGAGGATAGATAAAGGAAGCATGAGAACATGATCAATCTATATTCAAATGGAGATGAACATGAGTTGGTATATAAATGGTGAACTTCGGGTTACCTCCCGGAAAGGCTTTGTTTAAAGTCAAATGCAGGACATTCCACTTACCTTATTATACTTACCACTGGCGTTGGATGATGAGTTTAGAATTGTCATCGTGGTAGTTCCTTGGCTCTTGGTGACATTAATAACGGTGACGTGGTCGCTTGTGGATTACAAGAGCGCACTAAATGTTGGGATGCTCCCAAAAAGTAGTTGACGCAAATGCAAGACACGAGCATGCAACAAACACCTTTTTCATGATAGCGCATACAAGAACCAGGATGCAAGGCAAGGTGAAACCAGAAGGCATATGGGGACAGCCGAGGTGCAATGCCGCAATGGCATTTGCCCCGGATGTCTTAATCTCATTGAGACTCGCTGGCTAAAGTTTTTTTTATTATTATTTTTGAATGCAATCATGATTGGGAAACAAATATGCAACTAATTTAACAAGGATGAACAAAACAAACATGCTGAGTGATTAGATATGCAAATGAGAGAAAATTAAAACATGATATGCAATTTGTAAGAAACTCAAGGCCTGGCGTTTCTCAAGCGCGACTGATCAACCCTTATCTCTAAATGACGTGGTGGGAGCCAAATCCCTTTAATCCTATTCGACCGGTCTACCAACCACATTCTGGCAATTAACCGACCCTATAGGGGCTGCATGAGTTGGACTAGAAACCCGAATAGACAGGTGAAGAAAGGTTTCGTCACCCACCTAGACTAGGCATAGCGTCCGAATACAGTTCAAAGCCGAGGAGCCACCCATTCAAAAAGAAGGCACAAGAGTTTGCTTGCAAATGATGCTCAACATGAATGATTCAAAACAAATATGATGTGCAACATGAATGCATGCAAATGCAAGGGATAACGCCTGGTTACCTCCAGGCAGGCATTTGAAATTTTTTTTAATCTTTTTTTATAGCAAGAAAGGATACATGAACTAGCATCACCTATAAACTAAAGATAAAATTTGGCATTAATGAAACTTGTCATGAGATACGTACAAACCTCCCCCACACTTGGAATTGTGTCACTGGACAACAAATTCAAGTGTGTGTCGGCCTCCTTCGAGTTTTGTTCCATCACCCAGAATTTACCAAGGTGTTACAAATGATGCAGCTCTCATGTTCTTAAGCATAGTATACCCGCCGTTCTTTTCAGTTTCAACCTGTAATGGTTAGCGACCAAAAATACCCGAGGGACAACTCAACAGAAGAACATGCTCTTGCAATTTTTTTTTCATGTGAATGATGGACGGGTAGTGATGAAAATGAATGGTAAAAATAACTAAAATGATGTGATGGTATGGATGGGGATACATGGGCGAACTTGGTTCGACACTAGTACAGCAACCGTTCCCCGGCAACGGCGCCAGAAAGCTTGTTGGTATTTTTAACGATCACAGATAAATCCGCAAGCGTACGGATACCGATGTAGCTTTCACCCGAGAGTATTCCAGGGTATCGAATCCACAGGGAACGTGTGTGTATTAGCGACGATTTAAGAACGACCCAAGGACAAAAGAAGTGATGAATGTGTAGAAGGTAGAGAGGGTTATTTCTAGGTATTCTGGATAATCAACAGATAGCTCAAGTCATTTACTGTATTACTTGCTTCGGGACGCCCAACCGTCCAAGCCCGGAAAGCGATGAGAAGGGGGCAAGGCAAGCCAGGCAATGGTCCTACTACTCTCTAGTGCTGCTCACGTGGTGGACTACATAGGCCGTCAGGGCTGTCACCACCTGGGGCTACCACTACAAATCCGTGGCACTAGGCGCACTCCAAGGTATTCAATATAATTAGACATCCATCTGTTCTATTGAATACTATCTTAGCTTTGCAAGTACTAAGATACCTATCACAACGAGGAGCCCACAAGTAAATAAAGTAAAGCTTGAACTTAAATAAATAATAATCCAGAAATACTAAGAAAATACCCGGATGTAACTCGAACCTGAGCCGCACCCGCCGAGGTACAAGAAGAAGAGAGGAGCCGACATCCCCGGCTTCTCCCGAACTCTCGCCTCACCTCTCACCTATTCTAACACTACATTGAATTTGGAACTTGGAGCTCTTGCTTCACTTCTTGTGTGTCCAATGAGTGGGAGAGGTCCTCTATTTATAGTAGAGAAGATGCCTTGGGGATGTGGAGATCCTCTCTTTATCCTAAGGAATATTCTACCCCTAATAGCTCTTCTTGCGACACCTGGAGAGGAACCGACGTTCCCAGGGGTGCCCACCGACCTCCTGAAGTCGGTGGTAGGCAAAACCGCATGAAACCACCAAGAACCGAAGAGAACCAGGCTTCCTGGGTCAAAAACCGGAGAAGAACCGCGCCCTGATTGGCTGCCTGTACGTCGGTATTGGAAAACCGGAGCAAAACCGGCAGAACTCCCGCAAAACAGGCCGGCCTGGCGGTTTCCCCCACACGACCCACGCCTGGCCGTGGCGCGGCCAGTCCTTTGGCGCCACGTGTCCTGGCCAGGACCGAGTCTCCCGCGTCCTCAACGTGGGCCAGCAAGGCGGCCGCCTCCCGCTCCCGCGCGCGGCGCGCGCGTGCGCTGCCCCGGCTGCCACGTGGCGGAGCAGGGATGGCCGGCCCGTGCTGGGCCCCACCTGGGCCGCTGTCAGGCCTGGCCCGTCCGGCTCTGGTGCTGGCGTCAGCAGCGCTGACGTCAGCGATGACGTCAGCGCTGCATAATAAATTGGTGTTTTCGTAACTTTTTCTCCCAAGCTCCAAAATATATGAATATTATATCCGTTTCGATCGTCTCGACGAGCTCTTCGCAATGGTGAACTCCAATGGAGCAGTTGAGATAATCTATGATGATGATATATTTGGATTCATCCCAAACTCTTGGTGTTATTTCGGGCATTTCCTGCAAGACAGTTCAAACCACCAACACTTGTGGAAATCATTAGTAATAAACCCTACCACTATGTTTGGTGATCATATTTGATGTATTTTCTGCAGGAATTGACGGCCAAAAGTGGTACTTAAGGACCGTCAACACCCGCACGCCCCTGCGTGTCGCAGGCCTCTCCTGCGTGCCGCAGGCCTCGCTACGCGGAAGCAGCGCCAGCGTTAGCGCCTGTGGCCGCGGGCTGAGCTCTTCGCCGCTCGCCAGGGCCGGAAGCTCTCTGCTCCCGCGCCGCGGGCTGGCTGAGGGAGACCTCTGACCCTGCGCGCGCTGCTCCCTGCAGCCGGCGCTCGCATCCGCGCGGCCAACTCGCTGCCACCGTGGACGCTCGGCCCTGCAACGCCATCCTCCTCTTCTAGTTCCCTTTCTTTCTCTACCCCTCCCCAGACCATGGCCACAAAAAACCGAGATCCAGAGAGGGTTCGGGGAAGCAGAGGTCCGGCATCTCGCCGGCAGACATTGGGGACGGGCGCTCTCGGCCCAGAACCCCTGCGCCGCCCCTCCCTTTTTCTGTCTTGTGGCGCCGCGGCAGATCCACTCGCCGGTGAGTGCATTCCCCACTCGAGTGAGTGCACCGCCGTCGAGCGGTTCTGCTCCGGCTTCTTCTTCCCGCACACCGGCAGTAGCAACCGTGAGGAGAAAAGGCCAGGTAGGTCTCCCCCTCCCCTTTTCCCCCACTGGTGCCCTCTGTTCTTGATGTTAGGGTTAGGGTTCTAATTTGCTTTGAGTTCTTTCGTTGATTCTCATTGAATCTTTTCTCTTGTGTTTCCTCTCCGTATCTTCTTGAAACAGGAATGGATGAAAGGGAAAAACATCTAACTACCCCGGATCTAGGGTCACTGCTAGATTTAGGCTCTGATACCAATGTTATATGCTGAGGATCACTAATAGGACATAGATCACGTGTGTTCTTTAACTCATGGATGAATAACATGGTTTGCATCTTGAAATACACATGAACAGAAAGGAAAAACTGAGAGAGAGAAACCGTGGGGCTTGGTGAAGGGGTCGTCCAGGATGACGACGACGAGGTGGCAGTGCTGTCGCAGGAGTGACGTGGTCGGCGACTGCTCTGGTGGCGACCGGTGGTTCTTCCCGCTGCTTCAACCCTCCTTGTCAGATCGGGTTAGGTTAGAGAATGGGTGGGGAACTGGCGGCTGCAGTGAACCTCTTGGTTTGAGCCGTGGTCCCTACCTCCTCATATAGGGCTGCGCGACGGGGGCCCACCAGCCTTCTATTGGGCTGGGCGTCCCCGATCAGGACGCGAGTCAAGGGCCCAGTTGGCCTTTGGGCCAACTGGCTGGAGATCAACCTAACACCCACACCATGGCCAGGTAGATGTACAAGAACCGCGCCGCAGCGGCGACCATGTTCAGGGCCGGGACGGCGATGAGGAAGACCGAGAGCGCGGTCGGTGTAGCCCACGGAGAGGAGCGTGGAGTAGAGATAAGTCACCAGGGGCCCCTTCCACGACGCGGCCAGCTTCGGGAGCAGGTCCCGCATCGCCAGGTGCCTGCCGGCGCACGCCGCGGAGGCGAAGTAGCCGAGGTGGAAGGCGGCGACGAGGGCGTGCGAGAGGGGGTCCGCGTCGCTCTTGAGGCGGAGGAGCAGGTCGTAGAACCATGGCGTGATGGGCTGCTCCCGGCCGTGGGCGTGCAGCCTAGGAGAAGAGAGTACGTGGAGACATGGCCGCCGACCAGCTGGAGGGAGCCCGGGATCAGGGCGAGCAGGAGGCACGGGAGGCATGGGGGTGCGTCCATGGCTCCTGATCCTCGAGGAAAGATTCAGTCAGGCAGAGCTCCAAGCCTCTCTGTTTCTACTACTTCTCCTCTGAATTAAGGAAGGATACTTGTGAATGTGACGTTGATGTTGATGGGTTGTTCCTTGTGGGAGGCTTTCACAATGCTGGTTTTTTTCCTTCTAGAAGATTATAACCTACTCTGAAAACCCTGCATTGAGAATTTGAGATGCTGGCAGTTCTGCTCCTTTGTGTGGGAAATTTCTTGGTTGGAAGCACCATTTGCACGGGAGAAGACAAGAATAGAAATGACCAGCACTAGAAATTAGAAAATTGAGCTCACGAGGAAGGTAAGAAGCCAAACAAACGGATGACTAGGAACAAGAAGCATTGTTCCATCAAATTTCTTCAGCTCATTTTCTCTGGACACTACATGCGTTGCACGTTATCGGGGAAAACGGTGCAGCACCCATTTGCGTCAACAACTTGATTGGCAACCTGACAACTCAACAACAGATACTCAGGTTCATACAGAAACTCACCAACTGTTGGAAACTCCAGCAGTTTACTCCACCGAGTGTAGCAGCGAGCAAACAACTGGTTAGCCACATAGCGAGAAGGAGTCTCGGCCCAATACGTGCTTACCAGCTGCGCGTTCGTTGAAGTAGCGTTTGCCTGTTTTGGGCCGGTACCTAGCCTTCGACTCCCTTCCTGCGCTGAATCTCCCCCTTCGTGCCATTCCATTTTTACGCTGGCGGCTTTGCCGAGTTGGCAGCTGTACACACCTTATCTTCCCAAAATTGTACAGCGGTATTCTTCTAGGGCTTCTAGTTCACTTCGTTTGCAGGCATATCTCGTGGCAATGATAAATGGCCCATCCGCAGGGCTCCCACGTGGCGTGGCCCATGAACAGTTTGGATTCTTCTAGCACAACTAGCCCTAAAAGAGAATCTTGCATGCATTAAGTACTAAATGAAGTTTATTTGCAAAACCCTTTCACAGATGAGTGCAACGCGATGAATCTAATGAGTCTAATTAATCCATAATTGGTTACAGTAACCATTCTCTAATCATGCGATCAAAGGCCTCGTTAGATTCGTCTCGCGAAGTAGCGCAGGGCTGTGGAGTTAGTTTTGTAAAATACTTTTATTTAAGAGTTAAATGTATCATTAGTACACAAACTTGACAGAGAGATGCACTTAGGTGCATCATCTCTCTAATTGCTCATTTGGATACAATAACTTGTCAAGTAGGTGCAAATAGGTACATCATCTCCAAATTACTCACTTGGATACAATAACTTGGCAGGTTGGTGCATATAGGTATATCATTTTTCTGATTACTTATTTGGGTGTAGTAAATTTTGGAATTTGAGTGCTTTCTCATGAACGTGACAAGCTAGCAAAATTTTGACATGGTAACTGTTGACGTGGAAAATCGGCGGTCGTATCTCCCGCGTGCAGCACACGATGACCTGGGAGAGTCTGCTTCGCTCCAGTGCCAGTCTACACTCCAGTTCAGGTTCGTAGCGTGCCAGTCAACAATTTGACCTGAAATTGACAAGGGGATAAAACAGTTAAATTGATCTTTGATTGTGCCGGCTCTATTTCAGACGATGGAGTAACGTCGAATTTTAGCCAAGACCCAATCAGACACGTATCGGCCGATACCGATCGGACCTCAAAATCGGACCTCACTGATGACGTCAATCGGACCGGGTGATCGGACCTCAATCAGACATCAGATCGGACCTCAGAATCGGACCAATCAGGATCGGACCTTGATTGATATTACAGACCAGCCTTTAGATAATAAAATAAAGCATAAAACAAGGCCAATATGTAAAGTAATGGATCAGCTATGTCTTTAAACAAGATATTAAATAAACAAAGTGTAAGCCGATACATTGTCCATCTTGCCTAATTGCCAGTTTGATTCATCTTATCGGACGATCTAACCACCGATCGGACTATAGCCTTTGCAGAGAAATCTAGCTCCGACGTAGGGAATCTAGACCAAGCATGACAATCAAAGACCCCCAAATAGGAAAGTGCGCTCACCTCCTTCCTTCGGGACAACTGGGACATTTTCGCATGAAAGCTGTCCGACATGCCTGGTGTCTCGAGGGAGAAGGCTGAGCACTTCTTGGACTTGAGCAAGAACGCCAAGCCTATCAAGCAGAAGCTGTGTCGGTTCACCCAAGATCGAAAGGAGGCTATTAGGGTAGAATTAAATAGGCTCTTAGCTGCTGGTTTCATTAGAGAATGCAAACACCCCGAGTGGCTTGCAAATCCTGTATTCGTAAAGAAGCAATCCGATGAATGGAGAATCTGCATCGACTACACAGATCTCAACTGTTACTGCCCTAAAGACCCCTTTCCTCTCCCATGAATTGACCAAGTCGTAGACTCTATGTCTGGCTATGTACTCCTCTATTTCCGCGACTGCTCCTCGGGCTATCACCAGATCGCCCTCAAGACATGAAACCAAGACAAGACCGCGTTCATCACCCCACATGGCTTCTACTGCTACAAGAAGATGACATTCAAGCTGAAGAATGCTGGCGCCATGTACCAGAAAGCCATCCAAGGCTGCCTGCAAAGTCAAATTGGGCGC
>CM014275.1:59795820-59855755 GCA_004135705.1 Alloteropsis semialata
ATAAAACAGTTAAATTGATCTTTGATTGTGCCGGCTCTATTTCAGACGATGGAGTAACGTCGAATTTTAGCCAAGACCCAATCAGACACGTATCGGCCGATATCGATCGGACCTCAAAATCGGACCTCACTGATGACGTCAATCGGACCGGGTGATCGGACCTCAATCAGACATCAGATCGGACCTCAGAATCGGACCAATCAGGATCGGACCTTGATTGATATTACAGACCAGCCTTTAGATAATAAAATAAAGCATAAAACAAGGCCAATATGTAAAGTAATGGATCAGCTATGTCTTTAAACAAGATATTAAATAAACAAAGTGTAAGCCGATACATTGTCCATCTTGCCTAATTGCCAGTTTGATTCATCTTATCGGACGATCTAACCACCGATCGGACTATAGCCTTTGCAGAGAAATCTAGCTCCGACGTAGGGAATCTAGATTTCTCTAACTATGATCAGATCGGATAGCTAGATAATCAGACTCGACTCATCAACCTGTCAATTAAACAAGATGCTCGCACAGGTGTTGATCAGATTAAGCAAATAAGCAGATAAAACATTAACAGATTCGTTCTGATTCTAAGATATGCTACCAAATAATTAAGCGAGATCCAACTCCGACGTAGGGAATCTGCACCACGCTTAACATTCAAATAGCAATAAGGTATAATCAAAGCTTCCTTTAATTAATCAAGATGAATCTAGCTCCGACGTAGGGAATCTAGACCAAGCATGACAACCAAAGATTAATCTAATCGTATTGTAAATATCCAGCTCCGACGTAGGGAATCTACACCAGTACAATACTCAAAGAACAACCAGATTAAACCACAAAGCAGGATCGGACCTAGAACGATGCTGTAAGATAAATATTGCTTAAATCGGACCAAGACCAATGCTCAAAGCCGTCGAAGAAGTAGAGTTGATTCACATGGCGTAGATCTAAACCAATCTAGCAACTCCAACAAACCGCAAAGACTATCTTTAGTAACCAAGATTATTCTAGCTCCGACGTAGGGAATCTAGACTAATCTTGATACATAGCTCCGACGTAGGGAATCTAGGCTTAAAGTATAGTCCGATAAACGATAATCTTTTGAATAATCAATATTGATCTAGCTCCGACGTAGGGAATCTATATCAATCTTGATTATCCAGAGATAAATCGGTTGAACAATATAAACGAGAAAGGGCGATGCGCCTCAATTCAAAGCCTATATTAGTTCGATAAATTGACTAACTTACTGGTAAGCCGGAGATCAGAACTGATGCAGCCCGTCCACCAATGAGCTTCGTCGGTAACTACTACTAGGGTTTTTGGCGTGAAGCCGGGTTGTATTGATTGTGAGAATAATTTTTACAATGGACGAGGGTTCATATTTATACCCTGGTCACGGAGAGTCCTGATCGGACCAGACTAACTAAATAAGGTAAACTAAATCTAAGATAAAACGGGACTCCCAAACGCCTTCTGAAAAGGAAATAGTCTCCGTGTCTGATACGCTTCCTTCTTTAGCCGACGTGCCTTTCTTCTTGTGTTCGTCATCGGATCGGACTCCTGCTTCATCGGACTCCTCTTCAGCATCGGCTTCCTTCTCTGTCATCTTCTGTTTGACCATTCAACGGGCCCACTGCGCAGTCTCATGTCACCATTCGACTCCGTATGTCAGGTGCGAAAATCTGGTGTCAACACATGCCCCCCAATTTTGGAATAAAATATCATTTTGTTCCAAAATTCGTATCTGTCATCATAACTCCTTCACCGATTTTCGTGCCGAAACTTCCCATCCCTGTACTGCACGGCTCCTCAATCTTCGGGCCACGACCGTTTTCACCTTATAAAATTACTGCCGGCGACCACACTGTACTTTCTTCTTCCTCGCCAAACTCACACTGCTCATCTTCTTCCTCCTCTCTCCCGAGCGGCCATTCACATTCACTCGAGCTTTCACCAAAATCGTCTCAAATGGCGCAATCATCCTCCATGGGCGCACTCCATTCTTCTACATCTGCCTCCACCTCCGCATCTGCTCCAGCGGGTTCTCCATCTGCCATGCCCCCAACTATGGCTGCAGTCACAAGCTCAACAATGGCGGCGGTCATGACTTCGACAATGGCGGCAGCAACAAGCTCTTCATCCCCTTCTTCATCAACCTTCTTCGCCTCAAGTTCTTCCTTGGCACACGCAGGTTCGGCAGGAGAAACGCGTCATCCAATCCCGGAGGTACTTCACTGAATCTGAATCCATCTTAAGTTCCGCATCAGATTCGGTTTTTCTAAACTCGTTTTTCATTTTGCATTTTCCGTTTAGGCCGCTCGCGCTCAAACCCTAATCCCCATAGGCTACCAAGGGGCCTACCTTCTTGGTCCGATGGGAGACCCAGATCCCACTGAATTCATTAATCTGGAAACCCACCGGATCCCATTCAAGACTTCGGGTTTTGATTTGGACGATTGGAAGAACGCTTTTCGATCTTGGCCGACAGTTCTTCCTGGATGGAAAAATTGGTTCTTGAGAGTGTCGGCCTCCAAGTCCGCAATCTGGGATAGATTAGATATCGCCCAGTGTATTGGCCTTAGCATCGGACCCATTGCTAAAAATGAGAATCTCTTGATCGCTGCATCACACTTTTGGTCCGATGCACTGAATGCTTTTCTCTTTGGACATGGTCCGATGACTCCAACACTGCTGGATGTAGTCATGCTTCTCGGCCTCAATGTCACTGGCAACAAACGTCCCTCTCAGCTCAACATCAAAGTCAAACACCATTTCAAGACCAAGAGCTGTGGTGGCTGGACAGGATACATGGAGAAAAATCATCGGACCGGACCTGTGACTGAGCGTGAGCATGCAGCTTTTCTGAACATGTGGTTGGACCGATTCTTCTTTTGTGGTACCACTCTTGGTCCGACGGCCAACTTCCAACACATGGCCGAATTGCTAGTAGATGACCATGTCATCAACCTTGGTCAACTTCTCTTGGGAGCAGTATACAACTTGCTTCATCAAGTCGCCAAGCGCCTAAGGACCGGATCACTTATCACCAACCTTGGCGGGCCGTGGTGGTTCATTCAGATGTGGTTGGTGCTACATCTGAGCAAGGCTCTCAAAGTAGATCTTCGAAAGATAAAATTCCCAGAGAATAAGCCTGAATCGGAAGAAATTTCCTGGCGCCGATGTACCTCACTTGGTGAAGCTGCCATGGGTTTCCCGGCTGCGAAATTATCAGGCAAGGAATCTTCCAAGTATTTCGCACTTCTCTATAGAGGCATTGATGATGACAAGATGCTCTGGTTTTTATATCATCACACCGATGAATATGAGCTGCCCTACAAATTTAGATTCAACATGATTGTGGAGGCAGATTCAGAAGCCCTGACAATCTTTCGAACTTGCATCAATGCCCAGTTCCTTCCGATCGGCCTTAGTCAGGGCAAATCAGGGCAATCAACTTATGAGTTCTATCATCCAAACCTGGCTGCTCGTCAGTTTGGTATCGGACAGCTTCCTCCCTACCTAATCTTGGCCGATCGAATTTTTCCAAGGGGACAAGTCGACTCAGGCGTGGAATGGGATCGTCTTCTAGGACTTGAGCCTCCCTTTGACAAAACCAACCTGGATACCTTTGCAATCGGCCTTGTGACTCATCGGACTTTCAACATATGGTGGGCCGAATGGTGTCAACATTTGTTCTGCATCGCCTGCAAAACTTATGTTCAGAAGTTGTATCCTACTTTCAAGGGCAAACCAGAGGTAATATCTGTGAACTTGCTTCTCTCTTTTTCATAACTGCATTTTGCTGAACAATCCTTTGCCAGGACGTCGATCGCTCTCCTCCAACAATGACTCGATCGGGGAAACAAGTTGCCTACTGCAATATCTCGCCAGATCCGTGGATCGGCTGTGACTCTCCCACCATCGGTAAGCTCCTGTCAGTATATGGTGACAGCAAGAAAAGGAAGAAGCAGACGTCCTCCAAAACTCCCAAACGCTCTAGGACCACTTTGGTAAGTCCAAGAATTTTATCAATTTGATTTCTCTCTTTATCGAAATTAATCCTTCCTGTAAATTCAGGTCATCAGAGAACCTTCCGCACACCAGGCCAGTCCGATCAAGTCTTCTAGTCCATCGGCCGAAGAGGTACCAGAATCGGACCCACAAAAATCATCAAGTTCTATTCATATGCGATCAAGTCCAATTCAGGAACATTCGGGTCATACATCTTCATCTGAGAGGACTATAACTGGGTCGCCTCGCCAATCAAGTCCATTACGCCAAGAAGAACAAGCACAATCAAGCCAAAGCCCTCAAAGAAACCAACCGGCCACGTCTCCACAGATCCAACTTCCTGATCCAGAAGCAATGGTAATTATCAGCCGATTTGTTTAATAATTGATATCCAGCTTGTTCTTATTTTCTTTCTTCTAGCAAATCATCCAGAATGTCTTGACGGATCTCGAGATTGCCCAAGCAAATATCCAGGGTAGTAATAACCCTCTGATCGGACCTGAGCAAGAACTGGCCTGGAAACAAGTAAACTTTCTAGCCTGATATAGCTATATCAGCTTTTTGATATTATATCTAATCATTTCTTTTGCAGGCTCAAGATACCCCTCAACCCAGTCAGACCATGTCAGTTGATTTTGATCGGCTGCAAGCTGAAGAGGAAGAAATCAGCTCTGGGCAAAGCTTGTTGCCTGATGAAGTGAAAGCGAAATTGCTTGACATATCTGCTATCCTTCACCAAGACATCATCGATCTTGTCCAGAATGCAAAGCCGATTCGCAAGATCTTCAAAACTCTAAGGGGTCAACTTCCGTCAGACCTGGAGGAAGCATTGATTCCGGCGGCATACATAGAAGGCCATTCCTTTCCAGTGTTGCAGGCCAATCGCCGAATCATCAATCGGAACTCCCAGCAGGATCTGATCAAGGCGAGGGATGAAGAACGTGCCCAGGCTGACAAGTCAACAAAACTGATTGCAGAACTATCGGCTCGTCCTGCCCCTATCCAATCAGAGCTTGACAATCTTCGAGCCAGAAAACAACAACTAGAGCAGGAACTTGCCCAAGTTCTATCAAGCATACAGGCCAAGACAAAAGAGCTTGATGATCTCCCAGCTATGAAAGCAAAGGCCGAAGAAGATTACAAAATCCACATCAAGGCCGCCAAGGAGATCCACAAGACAATCAAGCCTGTAGAAGGGAATGCTGAAGCTGATGCCAAGACCATTGCTGATGTAGACAGGATCCGTCAAACTGCTCTTGATTTGGTGGTCAAATATCTGCAGTCTTGAACACTGAAACATGCCTGTCTTACCTAGTTAATCTGATACACTGATGACCTGCTCCACCATCGAGCGGCTTAATGCTATAATATACTTTTCTTTTGCTGTATATAATCCTTAAGGCGATACATACATCGGCTTTTATTTTTTATTCTTGAGATGATTTTTCATCGGCTTTCAAGCCTGACGCATAGCATCGGCTTTACAAATCTCCCCTACTGCTAAAGTAGTATTATTGGATTAACAAACTTTGAACCTTGCCCCCCGAGGCAAAAATAACAATCAGGCCGATTTAATTTACAAGAAGAACTATCAAATACATATTTGAAAGAACTCATTAATCATATCGGCCTTTAAAATTCTCTGTATAACCTTCCATTTAGAACAATGTTTCAGAGCCGACTGCTTGGATCGGCTTTAGTCCTTGATCGGACACCTTGAGGAAATCACCATCCCATGTCTTCCCTGATAGGCATTCGACTCCTTCAAACTCCCAAATTGTTGACTCGGCCGTAGCAATGCTAACCGAATCATCAGCTGGGACGATCTCCACCTTATTGCCTTGCCATTGAATCAAACATTGATGCATTGTGGATGGGATGCAGCAATTGGCATGGATCCAATCACGTCCAAGGAGCATGCTGTAAGAACCTTGGCCATCAATCACGAAGAAAGTAGTCGGCAATGTCTTGCTGCCGATGGTCAACTCCACATGGATTGCCCCCCGAGGCTCTGAAACGTTGCCGCCAAAGTCCTTTAGCGTCATGTTTGTCTTGATCAAATCATCAATCCCTTTCCCTAGCTTGCGGAATGTGGAGTAGGGCATGAGATTGACAGCAGCTCCCCCATCAACGAGCATCTTGGTCATCGGCTTCCCATCAACGTATCCCTTGATGTACAGAGGCTTCAGGTGCCGATATCCATTTGCGTTTGGCTTCTCAAAGACCGCTTTCTCTGAATCAAGGACCAAGCATGCAACAGCTTCTTCCAGCTCATAATCGACCTCATGGTCGTCCTGTTCATCGGGAGCAGCAAAATCAGAAGGCAACATCAAAACCAAATTTATTGCGGCCGATGTGCTTGCTTCATCATCATTGGCCATCTTGACGCGCCACTTCTTCTCTTTTGCCAATTCTTGTTCCCGAATCTGCTCATTATAGCGCAACCTCTGAACACGTCTCTTTTTGGATTTAGAAATCCCTGATGGGCACCACTGTCCAGGTCTCATTGGAGGTTCTTCGGTCCGATTCTGAGCTAGAGCCTTCTCTCCTATTTTTTCAGGGCCATGAGCATCAGCCCGGCCTTCATTATTTTTGTGGCCATGAGTATTAACTCGGCCTTCATCCCTTTGATGATGATCATCAATTCTGACGCCGATCCGTTCATGAACTGATCGTCGACCTCTCTTGGAAGCTCTGTACTCTTCATACTGGAAGCTACATTCAGGACAATCTGCTCTGGATGGCAATCTGAGCTTCTTATTCCAGCAGAATACAAAGAAAGGACACCCCCAGTGATCATCATCTTGCTCGTACCGGTCATAAGCTTGATGTCTGTCCATACGCCAATCAGACCTATAACCATACTGACGGCGGTCATCAACTCTATCATTAGTCCAACGACTGCCATCGGACCTATCATTATACCGACGTCGGTCATCGGACCTGTCGTCAAATCGGCGTCGGCCATCGGACCTGTCATCAAATCGGCGTCGGCCATCAAATTCTTCATCAAGGCGCCTTGTCTGATACTCACGCCTCTGACGCCGCCTTTCCTCGCGTTCTTCCCAGGCTCGGGCCGCTGCTTGCTGCCTCTTGTACTTGTTAATCAGCATTTGGGAAGTTACACGCGGCCGATATCCACCAGGAGCATTAGATTCACGCCCAAATGCCTGATGATTCCTGCGCAACTCTTCAACAGTGACTTGAACTGCAGGATCAACGGCACCAGAATTCTTGGCGTGGTCCGATGTGAGCACCTTGAACTTCCCCTTTTCACTGGCATCAACCATGTTAACAGAAAAGGAGAAATCAACAAAGTTGTTTGGAAAAGGATGACCGTCGATCTTCATGGCCTTCTTATTGTCTTCAAATTTAATCTTGCCAGACTCAATGGCCAATTGGATCTCCCTTCTGAACACTTTGCATTCATTGGTCTCGTGAGAAGTTGAGTTGTGCCACTTGCAATATTTACGCTTTTTCAACTCATCGGCCGACGGAATAGAATGATTTGGAGAAAGCTGGATGAGCTTCTCACTGAGCAGCAAATCAAAAATCTTGTCGGCCTTTGTTATATCGAAACCAAACTTTTTAGGATTCTGCTTGATCCATGGGAGCGGTACTGGCTTCTTGGATTTGGTCCATTCAGCTATATTGACGTCAGCTTCCTCTTCAGATTCAGAGAGATAAGATACTTGCTTTGAAAACTTCATGCGCTTCATCTCCTGATATCGGACCTCATGAGCTGACACCTTCTGAACCAGTTGCCCCAATGTCTCAAACTCCTGTGCAGAAAACTTCTCTTTAATTGGCGCGAGCAGACCCTGGAATGCAAGCTCGGCCAACTGCATGTCAGACAGTTTCAAACTATAACATCGATTCCTGGTATCACGGAACCGTTGAATGTACTCCTTAACGGTCTCATCATTCCTCTGCCTGATAGCAATCAAATCAGAGATCTTCATCTCATTGAGACCAGAAAAGAAGTATTTGTGGAATTGCTTCTCCATGTCTGACCATCCTGTTACTGATCCTGCTGGCAACGACGTAAACCAGGTAAACGCCGGCCCTGACAGCGACAGAGGGAAGAATCTGAGCCTTAGTCCCTCCTCAGAAGCAGCCTCACCACACTGAGCCAAGAATCGGCTGACATGTTCGATGGTGGTGATATCATCTTGCCCGGAAAACTTGGAGAAATCCGGCACTCTGTAACGCGGAGGAAGTGGCACTGCATCAAAGTAAGATGGGTACGGGTGCCGATACAACCTCGCTTCATCTTTAGGCTTCAAGCCGAACTGGTTTTGGATCACCTCGGCTATCTTTTGTGACCAATCGGACTGTTGATTTCCATGTGGCACTCCATCAGCTACATCCATCACATAGTTGTTGTAATCTCCGACCAAACGCTGATGTGCAGGGACCTCCGTGCGCAGTCTTGCGGCTGCAGGTTGTTTTTCTCCTTCATTCAGAGTCCTGGCATACTTTTCACCATGCGGGCCGACAATAGTTCCATCGGCCATCAACAGAAAACCGTTGGCCAGTTCAACAGGAGGTGGTGGAGCAACCGGATTCTGTGGAGCAACGGTCATTGTGTTATCTGCAACTTCTTTACCTCTTCCTGATCCTGATGCTCCTGGAGAATCTGCTATGTATACTGGACCTTTCAAGCAAACAGCATCGTCCACCGCCTTCCTGATGAGATTGTCCAGAGAGTTCACCAAAGTGCCTGATTGATTGATCAATGCATGATGAACAGCTTGGTGAATCATATCTGACATATTGATCTGGTGCTCCCGAGCTTCAGTCGTCTTCTTGATCAACTCTGGATCCGGGAGAGAGCTTTGAGTATAGGGCCTGAACGATTACGCCCAAATTGGCCAAGACAGAGCTTCTCAAATGCATCTATCTGGGCCTGAACTGCATCCAACTGAGCTTTGGACAGATCGGCCTTTGTAATTGGAATGGTTGCCTCAGGCGTTTTGTTCTTGTCGTTCTTGGCCTTCTCAGCAGCTTCTTTTTCGGCAGCAAGCCTTGCTGCAGCTTCTTGTTCAGCATCAGACGACGACATCTTGGATTTTGTTTCTCGTGTCCCACCGGGTGTGCCAAAAATGTGTTGACGCGGAAAATCGGCGGTCGTATCTCCCGCGTGCAGCACACGATGACCGGGGAGAGTCTGCTTCGCTCCAGTGCCAGTCTACACTCCAGTTCAGGTTCGTAGCGTGCCAGTCAATTTGACCTGAAATTGACAAGGGGATAAAACAGTTAAATTGATCTTTGATTGTGCCGGCTCTATTTCAGACGATGGAGTAACGTCGAATTTTAGCCAAGACCCAATCAGACACGTATCGGCCGATATCGATCGGACCTCAAAATCGGACCTCACTGATGACGTCAATCGGACCGGGTGATCGGACCTCAATCAGACATCAGATCGGACCTCAGAATCGGACCAATCAGGATCGGACCTTGATTGATATTACAGACCAGCCTTTAGATAATAAAATAAAGCATAAAACAAGGCCAATATGTAAAGTAATGGATCAGCTATGTCTTTAAACAAGATATTAAATAAACAAAGTGTAAGCCGATACATTGTCCATCTTGCCTAATTGCCAGTTTGATTCATCTTATCGGACGATCTAACCACCGATCGGACTATAGCCTTTGCAGAGAAATCTAGCTCCGACGTAGGGAATCTAGATTTCTCTAACTATGATCAGATCGGATAGCTAGATAATCAGACTCGACTCATCAACCTGTCAATTAAACAAGATGCTCGCACAGGTGTTGATCAGATTAAGCAAATAAGCAGATAAAACATTAACAGATTCATTCTGATTCTAAGGTATGCTACCAAATAATTAAGCGAGATCCAGCTCCGACGTAAGGAATCTACACCACGCTTAACATTCAAATAGCAATAAGGTATAATCAAAGCTTCCTTTAATTAATCAAGATGAATCTAGCTCCGACGTAGGGAATCTAGACCAAGCATGACAATCAAAGATTAATCTAATCGTATTGTAAAGATCCAGCTCCGACGTAGGGAATCTACACCAGTACAATACTCAAAGAACAACCAGATTAAACCACAAAGCAGGATCGGACCTAGAACGATGCTGTAAGATAAATATTGCTTAAATCGGACCAAGACCAATGCTCAAAGCCGTCGAAGAAGTAGAGTTGATTCACATGGCGTAGATCTAAACCAATCTAGCAACTCCAACAAACCGCAAAGACTATCTTTAGTAACCAAGATTATTCTAGCTCCGACGTAGGGAATCTAGACTAATCTTGATACCTAGCTCCGACGTAGGGAATCTAGGCTTAAAGTATAGTCCGATAAACGATAATCTTTTGAATAATCAATATTGATCTAGCTCCGGCGTAGGGAATCTATATCAATCTTGATTATCCAGAGATAAATCGGTTGAACAATATAAACGAGAAAGGGCGATGCGCCTCAATTCAAAGCCTATATTAGTTCGATAAATTGACTAACTTACTGGTAAGCCGGAGATCAGAACTGAGGCAGCCCGTCCACCAATGAGCTTCGTCGGTAACTACTACTAGGGTTTTGGCGTGAAGCCGGGTTGTATTGATTGTGAGAATAATTTTTACAATGGACGAGGGTTCATATTTATACCCTGGTCACGGAGAGTCCTGATCGGACTAGACTAACTAAATAAGGTAAACTAAATCTAAGATAAAACGGGACTCCCAAACGCCTTCTGAAAAGGAAATAGTCTCCGTGTCTGATACGCTTCCTTCTTTAGCCGACGTGCCTTTCTTCTTGTGTTCGTCATCGGATCGGACTCCTGCTTCATCGGACTCCTCTTCAGCATCGGCTTCCTTCTCTGTCATCTTCTGTTTGACCATTCAACGGGCCCACTGCGCAGTCTCGCGTCACCATTCGACTCCGTATGTCAGGTGCGAAAATCTGGTGTCAACAGTAACAGTTGATCTAACAATATGTGTGGGACTAAAAAATTTGCAAGTAGACCTTTTAATAGATGATTTCCTCAATCCAGTGTAGTTTGGCTCTAAAAAGAGGCTTTCAACCATGGCACAAATGCTAGCGGCAATGGCAATGAACCACATAATGCTGTAGGTGATCTTCCATATACAGATATATGCTCGTTGTACCTGTCATACAGGGGATCACACGACACTTCTATTCGACAAACATTGGTGCATTGACGAATTGAATGTTGCTACAAGTTGTAGACGAAGGTTAGGTCGTGTCTAATGACATGACTAGTAGCACGTGGGTCTTTTTGTAGGGCATGACATCTATGGACACATCTTGCTTGTCCATGAGTACGTGGAGCCCCTACAAGATGGCATGCATCACTCGCCTTTTCGCAAATGTGTCATGTCCGTGCAAAGGTATTTATTTTAATGGTTGTTCCATTATATGATTTCTATTGATTTGAAAATCTAAGGAAGAAGATGATGTACCTAAGTGCACCCACCTACCAAGTTATTGCGCTCAAATGAATAATTAAAGAGATCATGTATCTAAGTGCACCCACCAACCAAGTTGTTGCACCCCAATAAACAATTTGAGAGATGATGTACCTAGATGCACCCACTCGTCAAGTTTGTGTACTAACCGTGCATTTAACTCTTTATTTAATACCTCTAATTAATGATCAAAGTTAGCTACAGTTCCTTGCGCTAGGTGTGCTAGGCACATCCAAACAGGGCCATGACGCTGGCCATGTTTAGTTCCTCTAACTTTTCAAACTTTTTTGAATTTTCACTATTCATCAAAGGAAATCTTACATGCATGAAGTAGTAAGCGTGTGTTAATGATAAAACCCATTCCATAACCCCGGATAACTTTGCGAGACGAATCTAATGAATCTAATTAGGCCATGATTAAACAACGTCGTGCTACAGTAAACAATCTATAATGATGGCTTAATTAGGCTTAATAGATTCGTCTCGCGATTTCCCGTCCATCCATGTAATTAGTTTTATAATTAGATCATATTTAGTCTTCCTAATCTTTGGTTTAAAATTGCTACAGTAAAATTCGCAAACTTTTCTATTCCAACTAAACAAGCCAATTGCTGGTGCCACAGGTTCCTGCCTTCCCGGTGCCTCTCTGGCTCTCTCCAGCTGCACTAGCCCAGGCCCAGCTAGCTCTAGGGCCATATTTAGGTCCTCCAGCTCGTCCGGCCTGTACGTGTGCGGGCATGGGCAGTTGGGCACTCTGGATCTGATCGGTCGCAGAATGTGGAATATTTTTTCCGCTTGCTGAAATAATTTAATTGTTCTAGCATAAAAAAATTATTCCACGTTAAAAAATATTCCATAAAAAATCATCCAAATATAAGTGTAATATTGTTTTAAAGATTTTATTGTAAGAAATAGAAGTGCGGTTGGATTTTAATTTGGATATATGATTTTTTTTATTTGTCTTATTCTTGGATCACGTGCCCAACTCGTTATTATTTATGTGATAGTTTGATTCTCAGTCACATATATAGAAGCCAGTCTTAATGGGAGTTTCATGGCATTAAATATCATCAATTTTGCTGATGTGGCAAAGAGAGAGAAGGAGTGGATTTCATGGGATGTGAGAGGAGTTTCGGCAGAACCGCCCTAATTAAACTAGCTCAAGCACGCTAACCGTCATCTCAATCACTTGATCCGGTTACGCGTACTTCAAACAGTTCAATTAGACGATCTGTCGGGTCAAGCCCGATGAGACCACCGTATTTCCGATCGAACTAATGTGCACAAGGCTCCCTCGAAGGAGAGCGCAGATGTTACCAACCTCACCATAAATTACAAAAGTTCTATAATTAAGTTTTACAAGCCCGAGTTTAAAACACTTAGAGTACAAACCAGAGTTCTAAATAAAAGCGCGGAAGCTAAACGACGAGATACAATAGCATGTTCATAAGCCCAAGAACATGTCATCAAAAGCACACAACAAGACAGTTAGTCCTCGATCCACTCAACGGTCCAACCCGCAGGAACGGTCTGACCATCGATGATCCACGGCTCAGAGCCATCAGACACATTGAATTCACATTCTGAAAAACAAAGCCACAAGCAAGGCTGAGTAACTAATACTCAGCAAGACTTATCCGAATATGGTTTATAACGACTCCTAAAATGCAAGGCTTTTGGCTGTGGGGTTTGTTTTGCCGAAAAGCAACTAATAGTTGATCCTAACATTCAAATTTTAGCGATCAAGTTCATAATCATTATCAAGTATCGATGTGAGCACCTTTTCTATAGCAAACATGTGGAACAACAATAATCATAGAACCATCATTAATTATCATTCTCGCCTGCTACTTATGCTGTAAAGCGGACAAGCGACATTCATAACGGAGAAGTGCCACGATCATGATCGAATTTACACCTTGCAAGGGAAACCTGGACACACGGCACGTAAGCGCTCCCAGAGCCTTACACGACTACCTTTCCCGTCATCTCCCGAGTATTCAGTCTAAACCCACTAGTCCCGGGTGCAAAGCCCTACTGGACTCGGACCATATAGCCGCGACTACACCCGCTATCCTGAAAGGACCTTGATGTCGCCTAGAGGGGGGTGAATAGGCGAGACCTGAAATAATTGCCACTTAAAACAAATTTATTAGCGACAATTGGATATTCCAAATACCACTTTCAGAGATTCAATAAATGAACTTCTAAAAGGATCTTTAGAATCTCCAAATAAAATAATTGCACGCCTAGCGCAGCGGATATAGCACACTGCCACCGGTTTTGCCCCGGCAGTGAACCCCCAATTTAGATTGAATATGCTAGAGAGCTCGGAAACAAACCAAACTTGGAGATAATGATTGTAATGTCTTTCTAAAGTATATCTCCAAGTCCCTGCACTCAAAAACACATATACAACAATATCGAGCAATTTCACCAATTAACAATATAAGCACAAAGAAGCTTAAAACCAGCGGGGAGACACAAGATTTGTTTTCCCGAAGTTCGGATTCACCGCTCGCACCAAGCAGCCACCAAGGCACGGTGAATCCTACTCTCCGTTGAGGAAGCTTATGTGACCACACTAGGTCAAGCTATCTCCTCCTTCCACTAGCTTGCTTCTTTCCTTTCGGAGGCGAAGCACGACCTGCACAATCTTTCCCACAGCTCACCACACCTTGGTAGCTCACGGGCAACACCTAGCCGTTTAGGAGCGAAGCTCCAAGAGTAACAACTGAATCACACAAGCTTGATGAAGTCCAACAGTGCTCAAGGTGCTTTTGGTGCTCTCAAACTTCTCACAATGGCTGCTCTCTCTACTACCCAACACAAAGATCTCACAATGTCAAGCAATCCTCACAAAGAGGGGTTGGGGAGAGCTAGTATGGCTTTTTCTTAGCAAAGAAGAGCAGGGAAACACTATAGCAACCTCAGGAACAGTAGCTAAACACAGCGGAGGTCGTGGGGTATAAATACTCCACTCCTCAAAAACTAGCCGTTGAGAACCCAGTGAAAACCGGTGCCACCGGTTCCTAAAACCGGTGCCACCGAGATTTCAAACCAACTAGCCGTTGGAACACGCTGACACAAAATCGGTGGAACCGGTTTCCCAAAACCGGTGCCACCGGTTTTGCCCTGGCAAAACCAGTGAATGTGTATGTGAGGGTTTTGTGTCTCTCAACAACTCACATGGGTTGCTTGAGCACTTAGACAATTTCAAGACTACTTGTGATGCATCCCTTTTGATAGTACGACATACCTATACTCAAGATCAAATATAAATACAAAAGCTATTTATTCACTTGAGCTTCATCATTTTGAACCAAGCCATACTTCTTCAATGTATCCGTTTGAGAGTTGCATCCAACCTTGTCTTTTTGAATTGAGCACTTCAATCTTGAGCTAGTGACTTGAACCTTTGTCTTTGAATGAAATCCACTTCTAGTCCAATTCACTTTTTCACAACATAATTCTAGAAAGATTGATACTTGCCAATATGAATACCACATGTGACCAAGATTCATCAAGTTGAAATCCAAAGAAAGTTTCGTCACCCTAGCAAAGGTACATGACCCAAGTCCACAACTTGATCACACATTGCTTAGTACCTAGAAACACTATCCCGAACTCCACCTCTTCATCCTTGCATCGCATATAGCTTCACAATAGTTTGTATCAACAATGAACACCATTTCTTGATATGCAATATATCAACTTTACTTTGACCTTTCATCTCTATCAAAGTCATCATGTCTTGTTTGCAAGTCATTCTTTAAATATAGACCAAGGATGAGCCATATCACCATGTCTCTTGTCAATTCAACCAAACTTGTATTATGCAACATTTTAATCCAACATGATCTAAGATATCCCATAACAATATTAAACAAGCTTTTATCAATTTAGAGACCAATATATCACACATGTCATTATGTCTCTTTCTTTATTGCACCATAGCTTGCCATCTTTCATATTCATATATAATGGGAGCAACCACTTATTTATTCATGTCAACATGAGCCATCCACATTGAATTCAACCAAAGACCAATAGTGAATCATCAATATACAATTTATTTCTTGCTCATTATCTTTAACAAACATGTTAGTCCTTTAATCGTTTTGTCACACAATTCACCAAAACCCACAAGGGAGCCTAGATGCACTTTCAATCTCCCCCTTTTTGGTGATTGATGACAACTTGATTAAAGCTCACAATAAATATGTCAATAAAGTTTTTGAATGTTCAGATTTAGTTTGAGCTCTCCCTTAAAATGTGCTTTGAATAAAATTCAATAATTTGGCCTAAAATACCAATTTGCACATTTCCAAGAAAACATGGAGCTTCCCCTAAATCTCAACATCCGTGGGGGTGCAAAACATATGTGTGAACAATTAATACGTGATGCATGCAGCATGAAACAATAAAACAAAGATACAAGTGCTTCCCAGACAAAACCGGTGCCACCGGTTTTCAAAAACCGGTGCCACCGGAATTCTCTGGACAGCACAGACAGGCACCAAACAATGCGGCCCGGATCTTCCGACACCACAGGTCAGAACATCCGGCCCCAACCAGAGGCTACCGGAACTTCTAGACCAGAAGTTCCGGCCCAACCAGAATTTCTGACACGGAGTCAGATCTTCTGGACACACGAAGCATTTTATCAAATAAATGAATCTAAATAAAATTTAAACAAGTTCCACAACCAAAGACTGGTTCAACACACATAGTAGCACACATTACAAATGTTCTCAAGTCCAAAAGAGCTAAGATAAAGTTTGGAATTATTACAAGGGGCCTGTTGCATACAACAGCCAAAACCGGTGCCACCGGTTTTGAAAAACCGGTGCCACCGGTTTTGAAAAACCGGCCAGCAGACAGAGTTGCCAGGCAGCCAGCAGACAGAGCAGAACAGCGGCGCTTTAATCGCTCTAATTTCTCCCCCTTTGTCATCCATCACCAACAAAGGTCCTGGGGGCATCTCCGGCTGCTTCTACTCATCATCTTCATCATCATCTTGCTCTTGGCCTTGAGTTGGGGAAACAAATGGAGGTTGTGGCACAAATTGAGTTGAAGAGAATGTACCAACATAGGGATTGACATTACCAAAAATCCCTCCAAAAATATCAGCTTGAGTGGAACCTGAACCTCCAGCTGCATGGGGATCAACTTGTGGCATACTAGAAGAGCCACCTTGTCCTTGAGTTCCCACAAATGGCATCTCAGAAAATGAACCACCTCCACTTTGCATGCCTTCATATGAGGGATTGTAATATGAGCTTCCCATAGATCGATCCCAATAATCTTTTTGAGTGACCGGATCCACCTCTTGAGATTTATTCCATATTTGATCAAATCCCTCCGGTTCACTATCTTCCTCATCGGACTCTGCAGGTGGGACATGCGGCCTAATAGAAGGATCTTCATATATTTGCCTAATCATTCTTGAATCCCTCTTCCTCCTTTGTCTTTCCTTATGAGTAATGGCATTTGTACTCATGCAAGAACCACACATAAAGTTAAATAACTTTCTAAGGGGTGAAGGGGGCTTGTGCGCATCTCTTTGCCCACGTCCAAGGCCACTACCGGACGCCTCTCTTGCTGCCATAGAAGGTGCAGCAGCTGTAGGGGCACCTTCAGGTGCTTCTCCACCCTCTACATTAGCCTCCATGCTTGCCGCTTGAGCTAGGGTTGGTCCTTTGACATCATTCTTCATATGGAAGGGCTCAATCTCATGATCATAATCAAATGTGAAGTTTGTGATAGCCTCAATAACATGCATGAGATAAGGAGCATACCCACAACTCTTTTGTGGAGAACCAGCAATAGTCTTTATTTCTTCCCAAATGTGGTCCACCACACTGAACTCCGGCTCACTATGTGTCATATATTTGATCAAATCACGAAGATAGAATGATATGTTGCTTTGATCACCCTCCCTAGGAGCAAGTGTCTTTCTAAACATGCGGTTTAGATAAACATAGTATGGTAGCATGCCCTGTACACTTCCAAAGTGCCTCTCATGATCCGCCATATACATATAGCTCATATCTTTCTTATCCATATAATTAGCATTATGAATATGAACTCTATCATCATCCTCACTAGCAAAGCCAAGAAGGGAGCCAAACTGAGTGTAGGTTACCCCAAACCAATTTCCCTGTCATCCAATGCACAATTCTCTCATCATTTCTAGATGTGAAGTAGCAAGTGGCATAGAATTGTGCAATTACCTCACTATTCCAGGAATTGGCAAAGCTCATAATCTTGTACACATTCTTTCTCTTGCATTCCCTAATGATCTCATCAATCCTAGGGTCCTTGAATGCCCTCATGTATTTCCAATCAATAAACTGAGCCTGGGCAATGGGAATGTCTTTTGCTAGAATGGCACTCTCATAGTAATCTTGATGAAAAGCTGTGCCAAACCTATAGTCAAGATGTCTCCCACCAACTTCCTTAGGATTCTTTGCCCTTTCAACTCTTGCCTTTTCTGTCATGCCCTTAGCCTTGTAGTTGACCTTGGCGCGGTGTGGAGGCGCCATGGGAGCTCTAAAAGTCACATCACTGAGATGTGTGGGAGGAGCATTATGTGCAGGACGGGGTCCAAGAGCTGAAATGATGTCCTCCTCATCATCACCATTACCACTGCCACTTCTGTCACCACTGCCTGTCCCCTGACTGTGCTCATGGCTATGTGTATGAATTGATTTGCCTTTTCTTTTGTGCTGACCAGCTGAGGGAGAGTCTGTTGCAATAGACTCGAAAGGAGTGGGATCCCTCTCATAAGGACTCTCCTCATCATCATCACTAGAGGTGTCCTCGGCCTCGGAATCCTCAATGCGAATATCACCCCTAGGAAGACGCACTTTTCCTGCTGCCCTCTTAGATCTTCTTGGTTTTGCTGCTTCTGGTTGAATTTCTTGCCCACTACTTTCAACATCTCTTGGCCGAAACTCAAATTGGGCATTCTTTGAGCGATTGGTCTTCTCCGAAAAACAATGTAATCATTTGGATCTGTAACACATACATGGAGAAAAGACCTCTGAGATAAAACCCCTTCAAATATATTGGTTTTGAGAAATTAGAGCCTAGATAAGCCACTGACTAGGGCGCCTGCACACAAACCGGTGCCACCGGTTTTGCAAAACCGGTGCCACCAGTTTCTGTCCAGAAACCCTAGGTCGAGGCCCCCATCAATGCCACCAAGGAAACTTTGATTTCTTCCACTAAAAAGCTTCTAGGTCCTAGTATAAGAGGTTCTACCAAAGGAATCTGAGAGAAAACTTTTAGGGAGATAGATCAAGCAAAAACTTTGATATGAGTACCTCCCGACATGGTGCAAGAGTTGCTGCAGCCCTAGAACTGAGGGGAATCCGGTCACACCGGATTGGAGACTCCAAATCTTGCCTCAACACTTGAATCCCACGGTGGAACCTTGAAATCGCCAAGAAATCGCCTCAAACTGCTCTCTCCTTTCTATTTTGGGTCGGGGGTGAGAAGAAGGGGTGAGAAGTAAAAGTGAAGGGGTAAGTCACGGGGTTATAGTGTCCTGCCGACTGAAACTGGTGCCACCGGAAATTCCTGAGCCCATGGCTTTTTGTCCATATTTGCACATCTGCCCTTCCCCTTTTTCCTCTGCTCCATTTTTTAATCCATTTATCCATTTTTCACTGATCTTTAACTCAGATGAAGGATTTTGACAGATATTTGACCGAGATAAGGAGATCCAAGATATATAGCCCTTGAGATGAGATTGGATTGATCTAATGGACTTGAGAGTGTTTCACCATTTGTAGTTAGCCAGCAATCAAGCAGGGATAACAATAACTACAAATGGATCAACGTGGCCACAAAGACCAACACCAAAAGATTTTTAAAAAGCACACCTCCTACATATGCTAGTTAATTTTGAAAAACTAAACCTATGTCACACAGAGTATAAAAATGATTACTAGCAAAGATAGATCTTAGAGGGGATCCAAGATCTACCACTCACACCAAGAAACCAACCCAAGGTGAAGCTAGTCATCTTTTTCACACCAAGCACACTAGCATGATGGAAAGCCTAGATGCATTGAAATGAATACATGAATTTGAAAAACATACCTTTGTCTTGAGCAAATACATCTTTCACATAGAGGAACACATATATCCATCAACTTGTGCTTTGTTTTCTTTTACACTTTCATCTTATCATTTTAGAGTGATCTAACCATAGTTTCAATAAAATGACAAGATAATACAAATATTAGTAGCACAAGCTCTAGTCTCATATTCGGTGACTCTTGAAGTGTGAGGGAGTGAGCCACAAAATATGAAACCTCATAACATGGACTAGATTCCTCAAACATATAGTGTACACAAGATTATGTGGAAGGCAAGTATATATACACCATCTTGGTCAATTAAGTCCAAACAAGGAATCTAAGCCATGCTATGGAGAGTAGCTAGATATGTGAAACTCTAATCAACTTAAATGAAAATTGATACAATTACCATGTTGGTTTGTTGACCTTGTTATCATGTAGCTTACTCATCACCAACTCCTTGCATTGGAGTTGCTCAAGTGTATTATATGAATATAAGTATGATCCCTTACACTTGAACTACACACACGAAAACTTGCAAATGATGTTAGCACCAAGAGACACAAAATATGAAGTGAGCTCCCCCTAAATATGTGCATCAAGGGTTTGAATCTTGAGACATGCACTTTTAGCTCAATTAAGGCATTTGGGTAGCTAGCTTCATATTGTGGTCATATTATAAATAATTTCATGAATAAGTGAATTTGATCAAGACAGACTCACAGACATTTGTATGCAGCTTTAGATATAATTAGAAGAGTATTTCTTGAGAAATTGATTTCATTTGAACTCTTCATTTTACTTTGCTGCCTACTGAACCTGGAAAAACCAGTGCCACCGGTTTTACAAATCCGGTGACACTGGATTTTCACTGAACCAGGCATTTCTTCAATATGATTATTCTCGTGCTCCTTGTCTTTATTCATTTCTTTTTATTTTCATTACTTATTCATTGCCCTGCATTTACAAACAACTCAAAACTTCTTGATGAAGCGGTTAGTAGCATCGAGTGTTATTAGTCATAATCTTTCATAATTAATCAAAGATAGCTTGTCCACTATTCATGCTAAGAAAACAATAAGAGCATAGATGAATAAATATGAGTGGACAGCTAGGGAGGTACTTATCGCAGGAAAAGCATTGGATAGAGTTTTCTTCCATTGATCTCACTTGATTCCTTTATGTTATAAAATTTCTCTTGAGATACAAATGATATAAGATGAAATTCTTCTCAAGTGAACCAAGCTCCCAATGCAGCTCCAAGTACCTACAAATCTTCTTTTAGGTAGATTTTGGTACCCAACATGTGTTGGGTCCTTCAAGGTTAGTGAGCAAGGACTTAGGTACCCAAATGGCCTTTGTGCTTGTCCTAGGTGAACCAATCACTTTAGTCACACAAGAGTCATTTGAGTTCCTCCTAATCTTAATAAACTTCTTATTGACAAGATTGAGATTAGGATTTTCACCATTTGGACAATCCTTACCAAAATGTCCCTTTTGACGACATGTATAGCAAGTCTTGTGTTTGATGTTGCTACTTTTATGTTTCTTGCTTGCAGAACCTTTCTTCTCTCTAAAGTTTGCTTGTGTCTTCAACCCAAGGCTGTTCTGCTTAACTTGTGATTTCTCAGTGGAAACCGGTACCACCGGTTTAGACAAACTGGTGCCACCGGTTTTGCCTGGGTGCATCCTTGACTGATTGACACAAGCTTCAATTTCGTGCCCTTTCTCACGACATCCATAACATTTTCTCTGTGAATGTCCTCTCTTCCTTTTTGATTGTTTTGGCTTATTTTCCTTTTCAAAAAAGCACGTGGAGGCATAGTGTCCCATTTGCGAGCACTTGAGATATTTGATATGATCATGTCTCTTCTTCTTGTCGTCTTGCTTCTCTTTTGGGATGGACTTGATAGAGTTCTTGCAGGTACTTTGTGATGTTGATCCCTTCTCAAGCTTCTTCACCATGGAATCACGGTTATTTTGAGAAGGTTGCGCAAGGCCCTTGCCTTTTAGCTTGGACAAGTCCATCTTAAGCCTCTCGACCTCTAGCTTCAGATTATCATTATCTTGTGCAATGTGATCATGAAGTGACTCTGCAAGAACTTGATCATACCATGAAGGTTTTGCTTGTGAGCCGCAAGGGTTAGCACAAGATATGTGAATTTTGGCTAGAGAACATGAACATCTATGAATTTGAGGTTCTAATGATTTTATGGAAGTAAGCATAACCTCATGATTCACTTCAAGAATTGTGTGTGAATCTACAAGCTTCCCATAAGAGCACTCTAGTTCCTTATGAGTAACCTGCAAGTTCACATACTTACTAGAGAGCTTCTCAAGCTGATCCTTGAGCTTTTGGTTTTCTTTCTCCAATGAATTTATCAAGGATTCATTTGACTCCTTGACTTCCTCTTTATGTTCAGCTATATGACAATTAGAAATGTCAGTGTTCAAAGAGGAAGGAATGGGGGTAGTAGATATTCAAAGAGGAAGGAATGGGGGTAGTAGATACCTCACTGTATTGATGAGTCGCTGAATTTTCACTTGAGGAAAACTCATCAGTCTGCTCCTGACCAAAACTGGTACCACCGGTTTCAGAAACCGGTACCACCGGGTTTGCCCGAGCAGAACCAGTGAGGGTAGTCTTGTGATTCTTTTGCTCCTCGGATGATGTCAATTGAGACTCATAGCACATAGATGATGTTGAGCCCTCCTCAGGTGACTCCATGTCTTCTTGCTCATCATCATCACTTTCTATATCTTCATATGCATTCGTGATGAGAGTCCAAATGCGATTTGCATCTCTTCGGATTTCTTCCTCTCTAGAGATGACGTTCCATATAGCTTTACACACAGATCTTTGCAAGAAGTTAGTAACACAAGCATTAAGTTGCACGCAAGCTAACTCCTCTTGAGTGATATTTGACCCACTAGAGTTGTCAATATCAAACTTAGGAGGTAGAATGCTTGCAACTAAAATATGTTCAACAACAGGATCTACTTTTCTAAGAGCATTATGAACATTAACTGTCCAAGAGGCATAGTTTGAGAAATCAACCTCGAGGGGCTCAAAGTTTACCTCGATCGACATCTTTTCTTCACGGCGGTTAAGCTTAGATGTGAAGCCAAGCTCTGATACCAATTGAAAGGACCTTGATGTCGCCTAGAGGGGGTGAATAGACGAGACATGAAATAATTGCCACTTAAAACAAATTTATTAGCGACAATTGGATATTCCAAATACCACTTTCAGAGATTCAATAAATGAACTTCTAAAAGGATCTTTAGAATCTCCAAATAAAAGAATTGCACGCCTAGCGCAGCGGATATAGCACACTGCCACCAAAACCGGTGCCACCGGTTTTGCCCCGGCAGTGAACCCCCAATTTAGATTGAATATGCTAGAGAGCTTGGAAACAAACCAAACTTGGAGATGATGAATGTAATGTCTTTCTAAGGTATATCTCCTATCTCCAAGTCCCTGCACTCAAAAACACATATACAACAATATCGAGCAATTTCACCAATTAACAATATAAGCACAAAGAAGCTTAAAACCAGCGGGGAGACACAAGATTTGTTTTCCCGAAGTTCGGATTCACCGCTCGCACCAAGCAGCCACCAAGGCACGGTGAATCCTACTCTCCGTTGAGGAAGCTTATGCGACCACACTAGGTCAAGCTATCTCCTTCTTCCACTAGCTTGCTTCTTCCCTTTCGGAGGCGAAGCACGACCTGTACAAACTTTCCCGCAGCTCACCACACCTTGGTAGCTCACGGGCAACACCTAGCCGTCTAGGAGCGAAGCTCCAAGAGTAACAAATGAATCATACAAGCTTGATGAAGTCCAACAGTGCTCAAGGTGCTTTTGGTGCTCTCAAACTTCTCACAATGGCTGCTCTCTCTACTACCCAACACAAAGATCTCACAATGTCAAGCAATCCTCACAAAGAGGGGTTGGGGAGAGCTAGTATGGCTTTTTCTTAGCAAGGAAGAGCAGCGAAGCACTATTGCAACCTCAGGAACAACAGCTAAGTACAGTGGAGGTCGTGGGGTATAAATACTCCACTCCTCAAAAACTAGCCATTGGGAATCCAGTGAAAACCGGTGCCACCGGTTCCTAAAACCGGTGCCACCGAGATTTCAAACCAACTAGCCGTTGGAACACCCTGATACAAAACCAGTGGAACCAGTTTCCCAAAACCGGTGCCACCGGTTTTGCCCTGACAAAACCAGTGAATGTGTATGTGAGGGTTTTGTGTCTCTCAACAACTCACATGGGTTCCTTGAGCACTTAGACAATTTCAAGACTACTTGTGATGCATCCCTCTTGATAGTACGGCATACCTATACTCAAGATCAAATATAAATACAAAAGCTATTTATTCACTTGAGCTTCATCATTTTGAACCAAGCCATACTTCTTCAATGTATCCGCTTGAGAGTTGCATCCAACCTTGTCTTTTTAAATTGAGCACTTCAACCTTGAGCTAGTGACTTGAACCTTTGTCTTTGAATGAAATCCACTTCTAGTCCAATTCACTTTTTCACAACATAATTCTAGAAAGATTGATACTTGCCAATATGAACACCACATGCGACCAAGATTCATCAAGTTGAAATCCAAAGAAAGTTTTGTCACCCTAGCAAAGGTACATGACCCAAGTCTGCAACTTGATCACACATTGCTTAGTACCTAGAAACACTATCCCGAACTCCACCTCTTCATCCTTGCATCATATATAGCTTCACAATAGTTTGTATCAACAATGAACACCATTTCTTGATATGCAATATATCAACTTTACTTTGACCTTTCATCTCTATCAAAGTCATCATGTCTTGTTTGCAAGTCATTCTTTAAATATAGACCAAGGATGAGCCATATCACCATGTCTCTTGTCAATTCAACCAAGCTTGCATTATGCAACATTTTAATCCAACATGATCTAAGATATCCCATATCAATATTAAACAAGCTTTTATCAATTTAGAGACCAATATATCACACATGTCATTATGTCTCTTTCTTTATTGCACCATAGCTTGCCATCTTTCATATTCATATATAATGGGAGCAACCACTTATTTATTCATGTCAACATGAGCCATCCACATTGAATTCAACCAAAGACCAATAGTGAATCATCAATATACAATTTATTTCTTGCTCATTATCTTTAACAAACATGTTAGTCCTTTAATCATTTTGTCATACAATTCACCAAAACCCACAAGGGAGCCTAGATGCACTTTCACATCCGTCCACTCCCAGAGTAGTGGGAAGAAGCCCGAATACCGTTCGATTCAGGTACATCAGTTTCCTGGGACCCAGACACCAGTATATGCACAGTACGTTCAATGCTTGCCCAACAGTACAGCCATGACCTTAATTCCATTTGATACGCAGACGGGGCAAAACTCCACACCACAGGAGCATGGAACCACGCCCCGTCCATGAGCCTCATGAATTCAACATAACGTAGAGAGCCTATGTCTCGCGAGTGACTGGAAATCACTCGACTTCTACCGGTCCTATTTAGCATGGCAGGCTAACGACCTACACATACTAGTATCTTGACATAGGAATCCTAGGGATTATGCATCTAGGGTTTCAACCATATCCAAAACTTAAATGCACAATACTTAAGTAATTACGTTGCATAGTTTTGGAAATAGGGTTATGTTTACGGTGCTTGCCTTCCTGCTCAACAGCCTTGGGCTCTACCGAACTTTGGTTCGGGTCTTCAGCAATGGGCTCAGCAGCAACTGCGGTCTCCACCGGGTCAGCAACAGGTTCAGCCACCAACTCGTACAAGCCGTCAGCGACTGCGGTATCTACATGAAATGCATCATGCATGAGTGCGATGAATGCAAAGACAAAAATAAATATGATGCTCATGCTTGCGGCAAACAACCATGAACTAATTTGTCTATTTACTTCATGAGCACTAGTGATAAGCAAACGACTTCATTATGCAGTGCATCAAGATATAAGGATGATTACTACTAGTCATTTTACCATGCAATGAACATAGTTTATGAACATATAGATACACCCACTTATGCACATATGATTATTCAAATACTAGCACTAGTTTTACTATAAAATACATATATAACATTTACCACTCTCTTTTCTGGTTGTCAAATTTTTATAACAGCACATAATTAATATGGTGATGCACTAATATCAAGTTTTTTATGCAAAAGCACTATCTAGTCTTAACATGCGATGGAAAAATGCACCACTATTAGCAAAAAGATAGCAAAAACACATATAAATAAATAGCACATGAAGCAACTGGTCTCTACAGCAAAGAACACACTTCTACTAACCTTTCCAACAAAACTTGCAAAAAGATTAGCTACTAAACATATCTATGAAACTAATTAAGCCCTATATGCTAGTAATTACTAACAGAAATAAACAGAGGGGTAAAACATATAATCTACTTAATCTAGTATTTTTCCTGCATATATAACTTCATAAGCAAACCAACAAAATTTATTTCATGATTTTTGGACTTTTCTACGATTTTCTATGAATTTTACAAGGAGCAGCTACATCCTGAAAAACATCAACTCGGGATTCACTCGAACTGGGCCGAAAACAACTTTCACAAGATTCACAAAACCTCCTCCAACTCTTCCTTTCCCCCTCCAACTTCCCTGGCCGACCCAAGCCCAGCTCGGGCCGGCCCAACCCGCGCCTTCCCCTCTCTCTTCCCTTCCTTCTCCTCCTTGGCCCATTCGCCCGGCCCACCGGCCAATGGGCCCGGCCGCTGCTGGCCCAGCCAGCCGGCCCCCCCACTCCCCTGCTTTTCTCCCTCCAGGCCCGAGCGCCCCGGCCGGCCCACAGGGGCGCCAGGCCCAGGTCGGCCAGCGTCGCCTCCTCCTTCTCGCGCGGACTCGCGTACAGGGGCGGCACGCGTCCGACGGCGGCCAGGACCGGCGCCGCCCACCCCCTTCTCCAAACCCGGCGATGAAACATCAAGACGAGGGAAGCATCGCGTGTTCCCGGACCACGCGAACTCGTCTTGCTAGCTTGATTGAAGGGATACGAACCGGGTGAAGCTACCTACGAGGAAGAACGGGGAACAGCGATGACAACCCGAGATGTGGAAATCCGGCCGAAGAGAGGTATGGGAGAGGTTGGAGATGGATTGGGCGTGTGGAGGAGGGTGTGGAGGCTCTCTGGGTGCAAGGAATTAAGAGGTGGATGAATGAAACACGCGCGACGACGAGTGTCCGTCGGTGGCCGTGGCGCCCGCGGCAGTCTGGTGATAAAAGGGGCTGCGCTCGTGTTGTGGGCAGGCCATGGTGAGGGCCTACGCGTGCGGGAGCCGGTGGAACAGGCAATCAACGGCTGCCGACCGTGGTCAAGGCAATGCGAGCTCGGATCGAGGACGACGATGCGACCGTTTCCCCACCCCAGTCATGGCCGTCGAGGACGATGTGAGAGCGCAAGGTGCAGAGCATGGCGGGGCTGCGGGTGATGACGAACGCACAGGGCACGGCATGGAGGGTAAGACGCGCGCTGCCGCTGCCAGAGGAGTAAAGGCGACGCGACGCCCATACGCGACGGACGACGACCGCGAACCCGTCACGATGGCGTCCACCGGGCAGCTCAACTTTGCGTGGCCAAAACTCCAAAAAGTGCGGCATAACCAGCCCCAACCCAGAATACCAAAGTTGCAGATGGATGATAGGGCTACAACATTGAGTAGAGAGTTTGTTCCAAAACTCAATAGATTGGGAGATAAACTGGATCGAAAACAGCCAAAAAATCACGAAATCTGCCAACACTTAGCAAATTTCGGGATTTCGAAGCTGGGCTCTGGCTGTTTTAGAATTAGGATTGTGGGAGTTTGGAGAAACTTTATGGGGTGAGTTTGGTACTGCTGGAAAGATCATTGGAAGCTCTACAAGATTGATTAAAGCTCCACTGCAAGATAACTAGCTTAACAAATTTTAATTAAGCACTCAAGACATCAAGAAACTTGACTTGCAACTTAACTGAGCTAAAACACATCTAGAACACTAGCTATGCATATGAGATGCTCATGAAACTTACTAGGCATGTTAATGAGAGTATGAATGAAGCATCATAAGTATTTTAGCATGAAATATGCACAAGAAACACATAAAATGATAGCACAAGTGTTATGCATGCAATGATAAAGCACTAATGACCATGCTTGCATGTTTGCACTAGTGATCCCTTGAATGCTAGTGGTCATGCTAACATCAGAACACATGCTAAAAGATGCAATGCATTAAGTTAGTTGGTTGATAAACGCAGGGCCAAACACCAGAGGTGTTACAGCCCTCCCCCCTTAAAAGAATCTTGTCCCGAGATTCCGGTGCATCCAAACTATGTGTGTCAAGTTTTAAGTACCTCTTTGTTGAGCGAGAAGGTCGGGGTAATGGCTCTGGAGATAACTTTCTTGTTCCCATGTGGCCTCATCTTCAGTGTGGTGGTTCCACTGAACTTTGTAAAATTTGATACTCTTGTTCCTAGTGATTCTTTCTTTCTGATCAAGAATTTTAATCGGGCGTTCTTCATATGTGAGATCTGGTTCAAGTGTAATTTCTTCCAAGGCTACTTCTTCAGTTGGTACTCTTAGACATCTTTTGAGCTGGGACACGTGAAATATATTATGGATGCCAGCAAGGTGACTGGGTGGTTTCACTCGATATGCAACGGGTCCACAACATTGTAAGATTGGAAAGGGACCAACATATCTTGGAGCTAGTTTGTCTTTGACTCCAAATCTGTGTACACCCTTACTTGGTGAAACCTTCAAATACACATGATCTCCAACATTAAAGCATAGGGGTCTCTTTCTTTTATCAAAGTAGCTCTTTTGTCGAGATTGGGCGGCTTTAAGGTTGGCTTGCACCACTCTCACTGTTTCTTCAGCTTCAGTAACTAAATCTGGTCCAAACATTGCTCGCTCTCTGGCTTCTGACCAATTTAGTGGGGTTCGACATCGACGTCCATATAAAGCTTCAAAAGGTGCCATCTTCAAACTTTCTTGATAGCTATTATTGTAGGAAAACTCAGCTATGGGTAAGCACTTCTCCTAATTTTTGTCATAGTGAATCACACAAGCTCTTAGCATGTCTTCTAGGATTTGATTTACTCTTTCAGTCTGTCCATCTGTTTGGGGATGATAGGTTGAACTGCGAATCAGCTTAGTTCCCATTGCGGCTTGCAATTGCTCCCAAAAGCAAGAGACAAACTGTGTACCACGGTCAGAGATAATGGTCTTGGGTACCCCATGCAGACATACTATGCAAGATAGATATAACTCTGCATACTTCTTCACCGGGTAGGTGGTTATCACTGGAATGAAATGTGCTGTCTTCGTAAGCCGATCAACTATTACCCAAATGGAATTGTACCTTTGTGGTGTACGGGGTAATCCCACAATAAAATCCATACTAATATCTTCCCATTTCCATGATGGTATAGGCAAGGGTTGTAGCATACCAGCTACCTTCAAATGACTTGCTTTTACTCTCTGACAAGTATCACACTCTGCCACATACTTTGCTATTTCTCTTTTCATTCTCGTCCACCAAAAACTTTTTCTTAGGTCTTGATACATTTTATTGCTGCCAGGATGGATGGAAAACTTGGACGTATGTGCTTCATCTAAGATTAGCTTCCCTAGATCTTTAGGAACTACTAACCAATATTTGAACCACAGAACATCATTCTCATCCCTTCGGAAACATTTGACTTTCTCATCTCCTTGGTCTAGCCTTTGCTTTATCCTTTTCATACCCGGATCATTTTGTTGAGCTGAGATGATTTGATCTTTCAATGTAGGTTGGAGAGAAATATTGGCTAACATGCCATGTGAAATAATCTCTAGGTTCAATTTTCCCATCTCATGACATAAAGTGTCACTGTATGATTCAACTGACAAGCAATGACATTGGGCTTTGCGGCTTAATGCATCAGCAACAACATTCGCCATTCCCGGATGATAGTGCACTTCCAAATCATAATCTTTGATTAACTCTAACCACCTTCTCTAGCGCATATTCAAATCTGATTGGGTAAAGATATACTTTAAGCTCTTGTGGTCAGTGTAGATGTTGCAATGAGTCCCCATGAGATAGTGTCTCCATATTTTCAGTGCATGGACTACTGCTGCTAGCTCTAAATCATGGGTTGGATAATTCTTCTCATGTGGCCGAAGAGCACGAGATGCATAAGCAATGACCCAATTTTCTTGCATAAGAATGCAACCAAGGCCCATGCCTGATGCATCACAATAAACATCAAAGGGCTTGAAAGTATCCGATTGAGCAAGAACTGGTGCAGATGTGAGTTGTTTCTTTAGCTCAAGGAAAGATGTTTGACATTTGTCATCCCATTTAAACTTAACCTCCTTCTTAAGCAATTCAGTCATTGGTTTAGCAAGCTTGGAGAAATCCGGAATCAACCTTCTGTAGTATCCTGCCAATCCTAAGAAACTTCTGATTTGATGAACTGATTTAGGTGGCTTCCAATCTAACACTTCCTGGACTTTACTTGGATCAACTGCAATTCCTTCACTAGAGATAGTGTGTCCCAGAAATTTCACACTTCTCAGCCAAAAATTACACTTGCTGAATTTGGCATAGAGTTGATGCTCTCTAAGGCGTTGCAAAACAATGTGAATGTGTTTGGTGTGCTCTTCTTCATCTTTGGAGTAGATCAGGATATCATCGATGAATACTACCACAAATTTATCAAACTCAGGCATGAAAATGGAGTTCATGAGATACATGAAATAAGCTGGAGCATTGGTCAAACCAAAAGACATCACCAAATATTCATGTTGAGGCCATAATACCAGGGTGCCCGATCACGTGGACTACCGACTACCGACTCCGAACGATCAAGACTCCGAACAAGACACGATGGCTGGATCGCAGGAGGAAAGGCCCGAAGATAGCTAGAGTCCTGCTAGGTTTTGGTCTATTTTGTCTTGTAAGGCACGTCTCCCTGGATATAAATAGCGGGGGTCTTGTACGTAGAGGGTATCCCAGAATCTAGCCAATCCACCCGAGGGTACTTGTTACGCATTGTAATCTATACTCAACGAAATAATACAAGCAGCAACTGGACGTAGGGTTATTACTCGATCTCGAGGGCCCGAACCAGTATAAAAATCCCGTGTCTCTCTGTTCATCACCGTGATTAATCTTCGCACGAAGCAGGGTGCTTGCCGGACAAATATCTGCCGAGTACAACCTCGACAGAGGCGCGCCAGGTAGGGGCCCTTGCGTGAAGAAAGATCATGCCGATCGTCAACGGAGTCTGGATCGCCGACGCGTCGAGTTCATCGATGCCCTACATGCCCAGTTCCGTCAAGTCGGAAGCCATCGGGAGTTCTGCCTCCGCTTCTGATCTCTACGCTCATTGCCATCTAGTGCCTGCACGGGAGATCCGCTTCGGGGATCTCGTGTTCGAGCACCAAGGCGATTACGAGCTCAAGATGACAGGGATCCATGATCCCGATCTCACGTGCGCCGGTCGGGAAGTTTTCGCCACCTTCACGGAGCCAACTCCCGAAGACATTGCAGATCGCACTGCACAGTTGGATCTCAAATACAGTGGATCTAGCAATGGGTCAGAACAACCCGAAGACCGCCGCATCCATGTGCTAACTGCAAACGGGACCGAGGCCGCTGCCGAGTCATCTAGCTCGCGCAGGCCCATGCCTCCTCCACGTTTCAGCAACGCACCAACGCTTCAGACGGCTAAAACCCGAACACAGCAGGTCGCGTCCTCATTGGCTCCCCGAGATCTCAACAACAATTTCCGGGCTATCGAGCAGGACAATCTGCAGATCCGAACCCTCTTGGAGACCATGGAAGCAATGGCCGAAGGGACTCCGATGGCCACCATAGCCAAGAAGGCTCGGGAAGCAGCGGACAAGGCCAAGGAGCGCATCGAGGCCGCCGCTGCCGCACCACCAGCTCCGTCAAATAGACCACATGAACCACAGCCGGTTCGGTCCCGATCTGTTAACGGACGACCCCACTATCGCCCACACGAGGGGTGCGACATGAGGCCGCAGCTCGAACGCAACCATCGCGCTCGTGACGCTCGGGAAACTCTCAATTACAATCGAGATTACCGATCACGTGAGGGCTACTATCGGTCCCATCCAGATTCGCCGCCACGTGACTCTCGACCAGGCACGGGGGGATGCCTTGCGTACTCCCCAGCCCTGCGCAAGGTCAGGTGGCCCGAGAAGTTTCGTCCTACTAACATCGAGAAGTATGACGGAACAACCAACCCCGCGAGTGGATTCAGATCTATTCCATGATCATCGATGCCACCGGGGGTGACGACTACGTCAAGGCCAACTACTTGCCGACTGCCCTGCAGGGATCAGCCCGTACGTGGCTCATGAACCTGCCCGAGGCTAGCATCAAGTCATGGAGCCATCTCCGGGAGACGTTTGAAGCCAACTTCCAAGGCACCTACAAACGCCCCGGACATGAAGGAGATCTGCTCAACTGTGTGCAGAAGCCTGGAGAATCCCTCCGAGACTACATCCGCCGGTTCAGCGACACCCGTAACACCATCCCTGACATGGTGGATGATCGGGTGATTGTGGCCTTCAATCAGGGTTGCAAGGACGAGCGAACGGCGGAGGAACTTGCCAAGAAGAACCCGAAGGTGGTGGCAGAGCTCTACGGGATCCTGGAAGAGACCGCCAAGATGGCAGAAGCCCGAGTGCGGGTTCACGGAAAGCCCGAACAAAGCCAGCCAGCCGGGGGAAGGCAAGAAGAAAATAAGCATAAGAACAAAAAGCGCAAGACCGAGGGCGACGAAGTCATGGCCGTGGACAACAAGCCCCCGTATAGGCGTCAAGGCAAACCTACCGATCTCCCGATGTACTGCCCGATCCACCGATCCACAAAGCATCACTTTGTGGACTGCACGGTGTACAAGAAGCAGAAGCAGGAGGAGGAGAGCCAGCAGCAGGGGGCTCCGCGTGACCAGGCAGCCCACAACCCTCGGACGGCGAACTACATGGATTGTGATGATGAGCCAGATCTTCCCGAAGATCTGGAGATCGCCACAATTTTCAGTGGCTGTTCTACCCGAACCTCCAAGTCCCAGCTCAAGATGGTCAAGAGCCAGATAGCCAGCACTGAGCCCTGTAAGCATCTCTTAAGGTGGTCCGAAATCCCGATCACATTTGATCAGAGGGACCACCCCGAGACGCTTTACGACGGGCCGCTACTACCACTGTGCATCAAACCATGGATCGGGCCTCGCAAGATCGGGCGAACCCTGATCGACAGTGGAAGCACCCTCAACCTACTATTCGTTAATGCCTTTGACAAACTCGGGATCCCGAGGAGGACCTTGTCCCCGGTGGAGAAGCCTTTCTATGGGGTCATACCAGGCATCCAAGCCTTTCCCCTAGGGAGGATCGATCTGCAGGTGACCCTCATGGAGGGCAAAAACATCCTAACAGAGTTCCTCACCTTCGAGGTGGCTGACATCACGTCGGCCTATAACTACATCTTGGGCCGGCCGTTTCTGAAGAAATTCATGGCGGTTGCTCACTTTGCGTACTCCATGATCAAGGTCCCAGGGCCACTGGGCCCGATCACCGTCTGCGGCGATCGCAAGGGCGCAGTCCAGTGCGACATGAAGACCCTGGACATGATCAAGGGAGACGAGCAGGAGCCAGCCAAGGCTGCCGAACCTGCCAAGAAAAAGATCAAGAACCAGCCTAAGACTGCCGCTAAAGCAGCATTGGCTGAAACCTCCCGAGCAGCGGAGCTCCGATCAAGGGCCAAGGGGAAAGAAGTTCCCGAACAGGAGCCCCTCGGAGAATAGAAGACCAACGACGGCGCCGCTGAGAAGCAGACCGTGGTGGACCAGACCCCACTCAAGGGGACGCCATCGCAGGCAGCAGGCGAGTTGCCAACTGACGCCTCACCAATCGTGCCAACAGCCAAGCGCTCCGAGCCAGGCACAAAGGCTGTGGCCCTTGACGAGGCGGACCCAACCAAGACCACCCAGGTGGGCCTTGGCCTGGGTGATAAATAGGAACTCGAGCTCATCGCTTTCCTCCGGGCAAACGCAGATGTGTTCGCTTGGGAACCATCTGACATGCCCGGGATCCCCAGGGAGGTGATCGAGCACAAGCTTGGCATACGAACTGGCGTCCAACCAGTCAAGCAAAAGCAAAGGAGATATACCCCGGAGAAGCGAGACGCCATTAACGAAGAAATCAACCGACTACTCAAAGCCGGCTTCGTTCGAGAAGTCCCTTCCTCGGAATGGCTGGCAAACCCAGTCATGGTGAAGAAGCCCAACGGAACATGGAGGATGTGCGTGGACTACACAGATCTGAATAAAGCTTGCCCGAAGGACGAGTATCCATTACCTAGGATAGATCAAATTGTAGATTCAACCTCTGGATGCGAGCTGCTTTGTTTTCTAGATGCCTATTCGGGGTATCACCAAATCAGCATGTGCATTGACGATGAGGAAAAAACTGCATTTGTAACTCCCTTCAGTGTTTATTGATATATAAAGATGCCTTTTGGTTTGAAAAACGCAGGTTGCACTTATCAAAAATGTGTTCACATTGTTCTCGAGGGCCAGATCGGCCGTAATGTGGAAGCATATATAGACGACATTGTTGTAAAAAGTAAATTAAAGGGCGACCTGATCGCTGATTTAACCAAAACATTCAACAACTTGCATAAAAACAGGATGATGCTCAACCCCGCTAAGTGCACCTTTGGTGTATCATCAGGTAAGCTCCTCGGTTACCTTGTTTCCCAACGAGGTATAGAGGCAAATCCGCACAAGATCAAGGCAATCGACGACATGAAGTCTTCGCGCAGCCGCCACGAAGTCCAGAAGTTGGCAGGAATGATGGCGTCCCTGAGTCGAATCATGTCCAAGTCAGGCGAACGAGGTATGCCATTCTACAAATCGATACGTAAAACTGATCATTTTGAGTGGTCGGCAGAAGCAGAAGAGGCGTTCCAGGCGTTCAAGCAATACATACGGAAAATGCCCGTACTGGTCCCGCCACAGCCACGAGAGGAGATGCTGTTATACGTAGCAGCGACACCAACTGTTGTCAGCACTGTTTTGGTGGTCGAGAGACCAACAGAAAAGTCAACAACACAACATCCTGTTTACTTCGTAAGCGAGGTGCTACATGATGCCAAAACAAGGGACCCTCAGATTCAGAAATTATTATATGCTGTACTAATGACTTCAGGAAGCTCAAGCATTATTTTCTGAGCCACAAGATCAAGGTTGTCTCAACTTACCCTCTAGGCAACATTTTACATAATCGAGATGCCGTGGGTAGGATTGCGCAATGGTCTGTGGAGATGGGGGCTTATGACGTTGAATTTATACCCAGAACTGCCATCAAGTCGCAGGCTCTGGCAGATTTCATCGCAGAGTGGACAAATCCCGAACCCGAAGAGGCTGCCCAAAATCCCGAACACTGGACCATGTTTTATGACGGAGCATTTTGCCGAGCAGGCGCGGGGGCGGGGGGTGGTCCTGATTTCACCGCACAATGACATCATCAAGTACGCATTACAAATCAATTTTGTTGATCCAACTCCTACTAACAATGTTGCCGAGTATGAGGGACTTTTGACAGGACTCCGTATAGCTGCGTCTCTTGGTGTGAGAAGGCTGCTCGTGAAAGGGGATTCCGAGTTAGCTGCAAAGCAAGTCATGAAAGAGTACAGTGCGCGAAGCGAGGTCATGGCTAAATACTTGGAAGCATATAGGCGCATGAAGAGCAAATTTGATGGACTTGAAGTACAGCACGTCAAGAGGGAATTCAATGGCGACGCAGACAAGCTCGCAAAGGCAGCTGCAGAGCGCACACGGCTCCCAGGTAACGTGTTACTTGAAGTTCTTACTAAGCCATCTGTGTCGGTTTCACCACCGAACCTATGTTGGTCGGTACGGCCCGAGCCGCCGCTCTAGTTGGAAACGAGGAGAACTGGATGGATCCAATCCGGGCGTACCTCACAAACCAAGCTATTCCGGACGATGATGCTACATTGGAGAAAATCCATCGTAAAGCCAAGAACTATCAATTGGTTGACGGGCAATTATACAAGCTAACCCGCAATGGAATGCTCCTCAAATGCATCACACGGACCGAGGGCATTAGTTTGCTCCACGATATTCACGGAGGAATCTGTGGATCACATGCTTCTCCCAGATATCTAACAGGGAAAGCATTTCGACAGAGCTTCTACTGGCCTACAGCTCTTCAAGACGCAAGCGAGTTAGTTAAAAAGTGCGAGACATGCCAATTTTTCGCACGAAAACAAACTAAACCTGCGCAAGCTTTAAACTCTATACCCTTGTCATGGCCCTTTGCCACTTGGGGTATAGACATCCTCGGGCCCTTCCCCAGGGCGGTCGGGGGTTACAGATTTCTGTTCGTTGGCATCGACACATTTACAAAATGGGTTGAAGCCGAGCCAGTTCAGAAAATCACAAAAGAGGCAGCTGTCAAATTCCTACGGAGTATTGTCGTCCGATTCGGTGTCCCGAACAGGATAATCTCTGATAATGGAACGCAGTTTAAAAGTAAAAAGTTTTCTGATTTCTGCTACGACCACGGGATCAGGCATGATCGGTCATCGGTAAATCACCCGAAGACGAACGGGCAAGTAGAGCGTGCCAATGGCATCGTGCTCCAGGGCATCTAGAAGAGAATCTTTAACAGATTGCAAGCTTACGACAAGCATTGGATTTATGAAGTCCCTACAGTACTTTGGTCGATGAGGACCACCATGAATCGGGCAATGGGCGAAACACCTTTCTTCTTGGTGTATGGAGCAGAAGCAATTCTACCATTCGATATCTGACTACAAGCCCCACACGTGGCAATGTTTTCAGAAACTGAAGAGCCTGACAGAGACGCTGATGAGCTAATCCTCCTGGAGGAGGTTCGTGATGCAGCTGCTTTTAGAGTAGCTCAGTATCAGCAAAAATTGCGACAATACTATGATGCTAATGTTCGCGAACGAAGCCTGTGCATTGGTGACATGGTGCTCAAACTAGATCAACGCACCAAGGACAAAACTAAATTGTCCTCTCCATGGCAAGGGCCGTACATCGTAGTAGATATCGCACGACCAGGAGCCTACAGGATCGCGGAGATAGACGGGGATATACTGCCAAACACGTGGAACATGGATCAACTACGCAGATTCTACGCCTAAACTATGGAGATCGTGCAAGTTCAAACCCAACCATCAGGTTTTGCAGATAAAAACCGTCATCTGCGTCGCCTACAGCGCCAACAAAACAAAAAGATAAGTTCTACACACTCTACTCACCCTCGCTTTTACGCTCGGGGGCTGGGTTTTATTTTTCTATTCTGTTTCTACTCTTTGTTACCATACTGCATACACTAACAAAGAGCTGGGGACTACCATGCTGAAAATTTTCTTTTCAGACCTATTCTGTGCATCCCGAGCTCTAGGCTCGGGGGCTCCCCACTTGATCGGGAAATTCTTGCGGTTAGTACTTCTAGACTCTTTTTCAGCATGCCTGCATGACTGTAAAAGAGCCCGGGGGCTACTATGGTACTACTACCACGCAAGAATCGAGCTTTTTAAGTCAAGAAAGCTAGGCTACGCTAAATTACCGAATACCATGACTACAAGGAATTACACAGTTCAGAAGGTCGCCCATGTCTCAGCGACTAAACAATTTCGAAATAGCTTGTGGCAATGGGACCTTTGGCTATGACAAAGCTATCAGTTAAAAAGCTCCACAAAAACACCGACCAGCTCTAAAGGCTTATGCAAAAATATGCAAGCATATGTTTCGCAAATTATAGTCACATTCTAAATCCTTAAAGTTTTGCCCTATTACAGGAGTCTTGCACAGAGTTCAAGGTGATTCCTCCGAATCACTCAGATGGAGATCAAGGTTCTTAACAAAAGGCTCTACCAACGGGGCAAAGTTGTCAAACATTACCTCAGCTTCTGTCACCGAGCACTTGAAGCCTTTGGAGAGCAGGGAAAAGTCAAGATCAGGAATGTGGCTCTTCAAGGCCCCGATGGTGTGAGTTGCTGCGACGCAGGCACCTTCCATCAGCCTGGATTCCAAGGACGAGCTGCGTTTTTCTGATGCTTCATGTCGGGTAGTTAGATCAGCAACGTCTTTATCCAGAACTGCTAGCATCCCTTCCAGATCCAAGCATTTCTTCTCGAGCACCTCAATGCTCTTGGAGTTAGCTACAGGATCAAAGGCAGCGTGTAATCAAAAGTTCGTAGATGAGGACTCAACAAACAAGCATGATAACATAAAGTCATGTACCTTCTTTCTCGGACTGGAGAACGGTCACCTGGGCTCCCAGTCTGATCACAGACGCTTCTGCAGCAGAGGCACGAGTGTCTAGCGAACGCCATTGCTCTTCGGCTGTCGAAAGCGCGCCAATGATCGGGCCCAGGGGCGTCGGGACAGGTCCTGCAATTTCCGCAGTCTTCTCCACACCGTCAGGTTGAGCTGCCGAGTCAGGCTCGGGAGTTTTCTCTTTGTTAGACGGCTTGACGGGAGGAGAGGCGGCAGGATCAGATTGCCTAAATTCCCGAACAATCAGATACAGTTGAAACAAGATTTTCTCCGAGAAAATACTTAAGCATAATCAAGTTTGTCAGAGCTCTTACTTCGCTGTTGCGATTCTAACTTTGAATCTCTTGGCACCAGGTGTAAGCTTTGATAGCAGTGGCGTCGGATGATTTTCCTGTCGAGAAATCTCCCGAGCACGTTTAGCTTTGGTTATGCGATCAAAGGCTGCGAATAAACGCCTGAATACGATCATGCTCGATACCTGGGCATCAGGGCAAGGTGGATCATGACTGGGCTGCAGCACGGCGGCCCCGGGCACACTGAGAATTCCCGAACCCGAAAGTGTCCTTTCCACGCTACGAGAGCGCTTTCGAGTTCGGGGAATAATCATCTTGGGGCTGCTCGGGATCTCTTTCTCCGCACCAGGTGACGGATCAGGCTGTTCGGAGGTCGGGGCCACAGCGCCTTGATCAATGGGCTGCTCTTCCTCCTCCTCTACGTTGATGGCACCGCTCTGTGCGGGGGCGTCAACAACAACAAGGACCTATTCAGGGAAAAGAGTTGCACCAAATCAATATTAAGCAAGAAAGAAAGTTTTCTGAGCAACAGTTTACCTCCGGAGGAGGGTTGTCAGCGCTGTAGGGTGTTGGGACGTTTTCCCAGTTCGGGAGATCGGCTCCAAATATCTTCTTTAGGCGAGCGGCCACTTCTGTCTCTGGGACAACTGATAGTTAAAAATCATGAATTCAAATGGCTGAACGAACTCAGAAAAACATCCGAATAGAAAAACAAAAGCTCACCATCGGGTTTCATTCTGTTCGGGTCGTTATCACCTCTGAATGTCCAGGCATAGCGGTCGTGAGTCATGAGCGGGATAAATCTCCATCTGATGAAGATTTCTGCTACATGAACCGCCGTCAGGCCGGCATTGTGAAGCTCCAGGACGCGATCAATGTGCTTCTGCATCTCTGGGGTGACTCTTGGCAAGGTTTTGGTCTCTTCTTTGAGATAGGGCATCAAATATTTCCCTTTTGCCACTGAGGCTTGGGGAAGGGTGATGTAAAACCAGTGACGCTCATATCCTTTCCAGCAATCCTTGACTGGAAAAGGGATATAGATCTCCCGATCTCTCAAAGAAAACCCAATGGACCCGATCATGAGTTGGTTCTTGTAAAATGCAGGGGTATAAAATATCTCCACAGCAGCAGTGACGGTTTAATCCCTAACCAAGCTTCGCACAGAAAGGCAAAGACGCTAAGCATAGTCAAGGCACCGGGCTTAAGGTGCATGAGCTCTATTTGGTAATGCTCACAGATGTTGTGGAAGAAATCAGAAGGATAAACCCCGAATCCACAATGGAAAAACTCCAAAAACGCCACCATCTCAAGGGTGTTGGGGGTCGGATACACCTGACCTTTGGCATGCCGACGAGGGAAGAGGCTGGTGTCAGGGAGCAATCCAAGATCCTCCAGTTGCTTCTGTTGTCTAGCTGTAGTGGTGGACTTGTGCCAATATTGGTCCGTGGTGCAGATCGTGTTTCCACTGCGGAGCTCTCGCCCGGCGGCGGCGCTGCTCTGATCTCCTGAGGATTCACCGCCGGATGAAGATTGGTGCGAGGATACCATGGCGACTGAAAGCTGGCTTGAGGGGCTGGGGGAAACAGGTGGATGAAGGGAGGAAAGCGGATGAAAAATGGCGAGTGTTCTGTAGATGCGAACAAAGGGATGACAAAGGCCCAAACGGAGTCCAAGCGGCCGTGCTTGGGGCTTTATGGTTCTGCGAGGGAGCATGAACCCCGAGAAACCTGCCCTCGAGCCACGCAATCCGCAGTGACTATTGGGTCAAAAAGATTCTTTCCTTTTTCTGTGGCACGCGTTGTTTCGAGGAATGCGCAGGTCAAATTCAATGCATTTAGGATTGTTGGCTTACAAGGGAAGCTATCAGTTTTGAATGACCAAACGCTTGGTGTGAAACGAGGAAATACCCCGATCACATCTGATCCGGGTCAAACTTCCCGAACACGCTAAAAACTTGTTAGTTTGATTAGAAGAAACTTTTGTTCGGGGATTTTGTTTCTAAACAGTTAGTTTCATGATCAGATTGATACAAAAAATATTCCGAACACAGGGAAAAAGGGACTTTTATTACATCCATCAAGTGAAATTTCTTCATTAATCCAAAAAGAGTACATTTCACGAGGGATCGATAACTACCCTGCAACTAAAAATTCAAAACAAAGATCCTCGCTTGACTAATGTCATCGGCGAGGATCAGGACGGTGGAGCGCCAGGCGGTGGATCATCATCTACCGCATTCTCTTCTTCAGAGTCGCTGACGAGATCTACGAGCGCTCCGTCTCCAGGGATCCCGATCAGGTTGCGGTTCAGGGAGACGAAGAGGCACCGGGCGAGTTCCTCGTCGCCGCTGGTGTCCACCGGAGCAGAAGACGAAGATGCGCCTACGTGTGCCGCCTCTGGCTTCGGCCGGGTTCTATTCCCTCCTTGTTCTGGTTCGTCGTCGGAGCAGAGCGAGATGGGAGATGCCGGGGCTGGAGAGGAAGACGCAGGGCGTTTCCCGGCGGCAATGCTTGACGGAGCAGCCTCGGGAGTCGGAGTCGCTATTACCGGAGCCTCCTCTGGCGACTCGACCTCGACTCCTTCATCCCCGTACTAGGGGAGGGCCAGGAGCGGAGCTTGAGGAGGAGCAGGGGGAGGTGTCGTCGCCGGCAGGTCCTCCGGCTTGGCAGGCGGTTGTTCGCCGGAGCCGCGGGGAGAATCTCTGAAAAGGAGGCTAGGGAGTTTGAACTTGCGGCTGAGTTTTTTCTTTCCCATGGCGAAGGGAGGAAGAGGCTTAGAAAGGCAGGTTCAAGTACAAATCGACCAGGAGAGCTGATACTTAAAGACCCAGGGAGCGACGCTTCGCACGGGAATCGAGGAGCCGGAGCAGAGCCGTGAATGACGCGTGCGCTGCTAAAGTTTCGGGAGACGTGCGGAGTGGGTTTTAAATACACTGGGCAGCCATTACATCAATCCTGGGGCGTTTCAGTTTCCATGATGGAACAATTTTTATTTACTATTATTATGGCTGATATTTTTCTCTGACCTTATCATTCAGATGCAGGTTTCAATATTCAAGAGTTCGGGATCTTTTCTGACTCTCATGCACAAGTGATTGACGAGGTATTAACATATCCAGAAATCACCCGAAGAGCAAAAGACCCGAAGGCTATTGAACAGTCAACCTTTTCTGAACAAGATAAGCTCGGGGGCTACTGTTGAGGTCATAATACCAGGGTGCCCGATCACGTGGACTACCGACTACCGACTCCGAACGATCAAGACTCCGAACAAGACACGATAGCTGGATCGCAGGAGGAAAGGCCTGAAGATAGCTAGAGTCCTGCTAGGTTTTGGTCTGTTTTGTCTTGTAAGGCACGTCTCCCTGGATATAAATAGCGGGGGTCTTGTACGTAGAGGGCATCCCAGAATCTAGCCAATCCACCCGAGGGTACTTGTTACGCATTGTAATCTGTACTCGACGAAATAATACAAGCAGCAACTGGACGTAGGGTTATTACTCGATCTCGAGGGCCCGAACCAGTATAAAAAACCCGTGTCTCTCTGTTCATCACCATGATTAATCTTTGCACGAAGCAGGGTGCTTGCCGGACAAATATCTGCCGAGTACAACCTCGACAATTCATATAGTCCATATCTAGTGCAGAAGGCTGTTTTTGGAATATCTTCCAGATGAATCCTTATTTGGTGATAACCAGATCGAAGATCAATCTTGGAGAAGATTTTGGCATGTGCAAGCTGGTCGAAAAGAACATCAATGCGGGGTAATGGATATTTGTTCTTGATGGTTACCGCATTAAGAGGTCTATAGTCAACACACAGCCTTAAGGTTTTATCCTTCTTTTTGACAAATAGAGCTGGACATCCCCATGGTGAGGTGCTTGGGCGTATGTATCCCTTGTCTAGCAGTTCTTGTACTTGTTTCTTCAACTCTGCTAGTTCTTTAGGAGCCATGCGGTAGGGTCTTCTAGAGATAGGTGCAGTGCCAGGTTGTAACTCTATGGCAAACTCAATATCACGATCTGGAGGCATACCTGGTAGCTCATCTGAAAAGACATCTGGGTATTCGCATACTACTGGGATATCCTCGAGCTTGATTTCAGAAGCATGATATGAAACAGAAGCTGGGTCTTTATGGAAGGGCAAATTAAGGGTAATGGTCCCATGAATTGGGGAGTCTATGTGCACTTTTCTGGTTGCTAGCTCTAACCGAACTCTGTGCCTTTTCATCCAATTCATACCGTCAGTTCAAACAGCGGTAGGGGACGGGCACGGGCCCAGAGCACCTAACCGCCGAGTGATTCGGCGGTTAGATCCGTGCGCCCCTTAACCGCCGAATGATTCGGCGGTTAGGTCCTCATGTCCAATTCAGTAGAAAATGTCATTATAAATCAGAAAAAAGAAAAATTAATGGAAGATCTGACATCAATTCTGAGCATAACAAAGATGGAGGACTGGATGATGCCAAGTACCTAAGTGACCTGAGCTCCGGTGATGAGGAAAACAGAGATTATACAGACCAGGATGGTGGCTCTGCTGATAGTGACCAAACACTCATGCCATCATAATATTTCCGCACATCGTTTTATCTTGCACCATGCCATATTTCTTTCAAATGTTTGCTCACCTTTGATAGCAAATATGCCAGGGAATACCTCCAGTTAACAAAAACCTTAAGGATGACGATGGATGGATTATAGTAACTTCCAAGAAGCTAGCAGATTGATGGATAACAAATGGGTCTCTTGTACTCATGTTTTTCTTAATTAAGTACCCCCGGCATTCATTTGTAATGCATAAAAAATTACATCACAGAAACGATATGGTGAACACACACTTCACATCCTTAGCCTAAACAATCTAATAGAAGTTGCAATGGCATGTGCTGCACACCAAAAACATAATCAGTTGCTGTTACTAGAACAAACATGCCTTAGGGGAAAGTAGGTTGCCGGGTGTGGAACTAACGCTCTACTGAGTACAACGGGGATATTTCCCCTTCCTGCTGGATTCTGGTGCAGCTTCCTTTGCACGGCGTGCGGCCTCTCTGTTGCGCTCACGATCGGCTTCATGTGCTTCGGCCTCCTGACGCTCCACCTCCTTCATCCTGTTACTTCGTTGCCAGAACTCTCTTGCCGAAGCTAAATGTTGCGCTTCTTGATGATGCAGGCGAGACTCCCGAGCTTGGAATTCTCCCTCCCTGAGCTTAAGTGCCGCCTCACGCTTAACAAGGTCTTTCTCAAGGCGAGAAAGACGTTTGGCCTCACGTGCTTGTTGTAGTTTAGCAGAGTACTGCTCTTTGCTCTCAATTGGTGATGGTACTCCTTGACTGGGTAGAGCATTCTTGTCGATCCACTGGAAGAAACTACAAGCCTGCATGTGGACGGCTTGGTCATTTAGATACACTAACAACAAAAACATGCATTAGCATTGCAACGAACCTTGGAATCATCATCAATGTCAGGACATCTAAAGAACCTAGCACCCCACTTGGACTTGTTTGAAGAATCAGTACAGACTTGCAACCAGCATCGGAACCCGCAGTAGCATTTTGGCCGCTCTTCCCATGTCGGCACACCTTTTGGGTCATCTCTCTACGATGACATTGGTACGATCTATATTGACGATGAGTCGTGGGATGGATGAGTTGTGTATCAAACTTGTGCAATATAAAGAGCGCACCGGCCTACAGCCATATACTGCACCGGCCTACAAACAGAGCCTGCACCGGCCTACACTTATAGCCTGCACCCCTCTGTCACTCAGAGGAAGGAGAGGTGGTGGGCCATTGAATCTGTGGCTCGCATGAATGTGTTTGTTGCTGTCACTCAGAGGAAGCACACCCTGTACTGGACTTGTGTTTGTGTTCTATTGGTTTGAGTTATATAGAATCTTACACAACAGATAGTGGTGGCAGTGGAATCCAAAGTGCGTGCAGTGCAATTCTCAAAAGTCTATTGTATTCTTCCCCATAATGCCCTTTTATATCTGTATCTTCGCCATCTTCTCCCCCAGAATCAATGTATTCCTCAAAATATGAATCGGCTGAATCAAAAGTATCAGATGCTCCATTTGAGTTCAAGTTTTCATCAACACCATCTACTAACAAAGCTGTATTTGAACGATCTTCCGCTTTATGACATCTCTTCCTTGGACTGAAAAAATCGTATTCAATGGCCCACACCATGTCTTTCCTGAGTGACTGCAAAAACACACCACACGGATCCAATGGCCCACACCATGTCCTTCCTGAGTGACTGCAAAAACACACCACACGGATCCATTGGCCCACACTATGTCCTTCCTGAGTGACTGCAAAAACACACCAACACACCACATGGATCCAATGGCCCACATCATGTCCTTCCTGAGTGACTGCAAAAACACACCACACGGATCCAATGGCCCACACCATGTCCTTCCTGAGTGACTGCAAAAACACACCACACGGATCCATTGGCCCACTGGCTGGGGTGGGGTACTTGATGGCCTATTAATATCGCGCTCATTCGTCCCCTTCAACCCACATCACAAAAACCAAAATGGCAACCGACGACGACTTAGGGCCAACCATCTATACTGAACTTCCTCCAGAGTTTGCAGAACATTTTCCAATCGAATCCAAGAGCAATTTCGGCCCGCAGCGTAGCCTCCGACCTTATGAGCGCAGAAAGTCGGTGCAGTGGCCAAGATGTATGCACGGTGAGTACTGTGTTGTGCAGGTTCAGCATTCAGCTTCGGAGGGCGGACGGCGATTCTGGCGATGCCCTAGGGGATATGTAAGTCATAACCCTGGATTTGTATGTTTCCATCCACATTTGGCATCCTAATCATTTTTCTACAACATTCAGAACTCGTTGGCTCCCGACGGATGTGGATTCGCAAGGTGGGTGGATCCCTCACCAATTCAGCCATATGAAGAGTACATCGCCTAGCTCCACCTCATCATCGATGAGCTACAGCAAGAGGTGGACAACACTAGGCTCCTTCAAGATGACGTTCCTGATGATTCTGAGGAGGGCAGTGCACCAAGCTTTGCGCCACCAGTTTGTTATGACCCCAACTGTCGGTGCTCATGCCACCTAAACAGTAGCCAACCACCACCACCAATGCCACCGACCGAGCCTCGCCCTAAGTATTACTTTCCCTCGCAGCACTCGGGTGGATCTCTCTTCTCTTTCGAGCAGTAGAACTGGACGCATCGTCGAAGCGTCAATTTAATTTCCCTAAGGCATGTTAGGATTAGTAACGGCGTATGTTTAGGTTAGAAAGGTGTGCCGTACATGCCATTGCAAGATCAAGCTATGTATCTTAGTGCTACTTTAGTCAAGTTAAATGCGGGTCGAGGTTTAATATTATTATTTTTAAGCTCATAATATTGTGTTTGACTCTGCATTGTTATTATTTTTAAGTTCATAATATTGTGAGACCGAATGCACAGAAAATTTAATACACATCACTGCATTCAATTGCCTTGGCTTTCATTGAATTTAAATTGCATGACAGAAAAGGTCATGGTGCGCCATTAACCTTTGACCTACACAATCTATTACATTTTGCATTGGCACGTGACGCGACACGATTAACATGACTCATCCTGAACCTAACATGCCTTAGAGAATTTAGATAGCCTGGCAGATAACTTCAGGGACCTCGTGAATTCCTCTTCTCACGAAATTCCTTCCTAATTTCTTCAATCTCCTCCCTGAATTGCTCTCCGGCAAGTCTGTTAGCTTCAGCCCTTTGTGCCGCCTGTCGTCCTTCCTCGGCTCTCATCTTCATCTCGTCCCAGCGCATCTGGTCCTTCCAGCTGATGGAGTCGTCGATCCATTCGATGAAGTGACATGCCCTGGTGTCCGGTGTAGCGGTCCTTCTGCCTCCCTGTGTCATTTCGTAAAAAAAAACGATAACAATGTTAGTACTTCAAACAATCAACGGTTCTTATTCTTTGAGGTCATTACCTGCGAACTGTTTGTTATCTCATGGATCCTCTGGCAACACCAGTACCTCCTCCCGTATGTGCCTTCTTCGAATGAGATAGCCATCCCGCTGTTCATGCCACAATAGCACTCGGGTGGAATCTCATCCTTTGGCCTCTGGTTGGCAGCAAGGATTGATCTGTCTGGATCATTGCGCGGAGCTCCCTCCATGGCTTCCATCTCTCGGCGCAGATGCATGAACCCACCTTGCCTCCTATACCTAGACCCACTCCCACTTTGGTCAGCCATTTTGGTTTTTGTGATGTGGGTTGAAGGGGACGAATGAGCGTGATATTAATAGGCCACCAAGTACCCCACCCCAGCCAGTGGGCCAATGGATCCGTGTGGTGTGTTTTTGCAGTCACTCAAGAAGGACATGGTGTGGGCCATTGAATCCGTGAGGTGTGTTTGTTGCAGTCACTCAGGAAGGAGATGGTGTGGGCCATTGAATCCGTGGGATGTGTTTGTTGCAGTCAGTAAGAAAAAACAGAATATCTATTAAGAAAAAAATTCAATAACCTATTTAAACAATTTTCAACCATTATAATAATAAAAATAACAATTTCAAAGAATTAAATAATTTACCTACAAAAAACAGAATATCTATTACTAAAAAAAATCAATAACCTATTTAAACAATTGTCAACCATTATAATAATGAAAATAACAATTTTAAACAATTAAGCAATTTATCTATTAATAAAAAAAATTAATAACCTATTTAAACAATTTTCAACCATTATAATAATGAAAATAACAATTTTAAACAATTAAACAATTTACCTAAAAAAATTAATTCGAGGGCCATTGAATCCGTGGGATGTGTTTGTTGCAGTCAGTCAGAACAAAAAACAAAATATCTGTTAATAGAAAACATCAATAACCTATTTAAACAATTTTTAACCATTATAATAATGAAAACAATTTTAAACAATTTACCAAATTTAATTCAAAATAGTTATCGCCATTTGGCGGTTTGAGTAACCGCCAAACCATTTGGCGGTTTTATCAAGAAACCGCCGGTTGGTTTAGCGGTTTAATAAACCACCGGTTTAAACGGCGGTTCAGCTAACCGCCGTTTGATACGGCGGTTACAGCCGCTTGCCGCCGTATCATTTGGCGGTAGCCGTATGATACGGCGGTTGTGTGACAGATTTGCAAAATCTGCTACCCAGCAGTTGTTTTTGAAAAATCGTAAAAAAAATTAAAAAAAAATCCCTCTCTCTCTCTGTATTGGATTATTCGTGGTAGTTAATGGGCCACGGCCTAGGTAATCTCGAAAACCCAATGAAAGAAATCGGTCCTCAACTAGACGGGCCGCTGAGTCCATGTGTTCGAACAAGGCCCTTTCCCGCTCCTCCCTGCACTGCTTTTTTTTAAAAAAAAAGAGTTGCTTACAATTAATTAAATTATAAGAGCAGAGATAATTTAGGTATTTCTTAAAAAATTAAGTGAAGTAGCAAATTACAAAATTCTTGCTATGGAGTACTAACATAATTTATTATGGATTATTATTGCCATGTGACTTGTTGCAAAAAAAAAATCCTTTCATGCTCGCTAAGCCATGTAAAACTGCATGCATGTGTGTGCCATGGTTCCATTATTCCATGAAGAAAAAGTTGCAAATTTCAGTCCCTACACTACACGCTTTTGCCTGTTCAACATTGCATGTGTTCGACCTTGATGAACAGTGTGAGTTATCTCTGCTGTTGAGTTATTCTACTTGTACTAATTAAGCATCGCCGTATACTTGTGCAAAATCATTTATTTGTTTTTTTATCTTGACTTTGCAGCAACGATTGAGCCTAGGCCACTGTTCGGCGATGCACCTGTGTTGACGCAGAAATCGGTCGACACACGAATGCGCTAGTTCGCGCGGGTCGCAAAGGACCAGATTGCAGCTGCCTTCGCGCTGACCGGTCAGACCGGTCACCTACACCGGTCAGACCGGTTACGGCGGCGAGCTACGGGATAAAACCCTAAAAACGCCTCCCGGAAGGATCCGTCAGGGAGAACGTCGTCAGGGGTGCCCTAGGGTCGGCAGGCCACCTAGGACGCCTTCAAACGTCGCGGAGACGCAGGAAGAACAGCAAGTAGGGTTGGAAAAGCTAGGGTTTGGAGATGCAAAAAGTAAAGGATAAAAGTAGTAAATTTGATATATTCGATTGTTGTGTGTTCAATCGGCCGAATCCCCTTGTTGACGTGGAAAATCGGCGGTTGTATCCTCCATGTGCAGCACACGAAGACCAGGGAGATCTGCTTCGCTCCAGTGCCAGCCCACACTCCAGTTTAGGTTCGCAGCGTACCAGTCAATTTGACCTGAAATTGACAAGGGGATAAAACAGTTAAATTACTTTTTGATTGAGACGGCTTTATTCCAAACGATGGAGGAATGTCGGATTTTAGCCAAGACCCAATCAGGCACGTGTCGGCCGATACCAATCGGACCTCAAAATCGGACTTTATTGATGACGTCAATCAGACCGAGTAATCGGACCTCAATCAGACACCAAATCGGACCTCAGAATCGGACCAATCAGGATCGGACCTTGATTAATATAACAGATCAGCCTTTGAATAATAAATAAAGCATAAAACAAGGCCAATATGTAAAATAATGGATCAGCTGTGTCTTTAAACAAGATATCACATAATCAAAGTGTAAGCCGATACATTGTCCACCTTGCCTAGTTGCCAGTTTGACTCATCTTATCGGACCATCTAACCAACCAATCGGACTATAGCCTTTTCAGAGAAATCTAGCTCCGACGTAGGGAATCTAGATTTCTCCAACTATGATCAGATCGGATAGCTAGATAATCAAACTCAACTCATCAACCTGTCAATTAAACAGGATGCTCGCACAGGTGTTGACCAGATTAAGCAAATAAGCAGATAAAACATTAACAGGGTCGTTCTGATTCTAAGATATGCTACCAAATAATCAAGCAAGATCTAGCTCCGACGTAGGGAATCTAAACCACACTTAACAATCAAATAGCAATAAGGCATAACCAAAGCTTCCTTTGATTAATCAAGATGAATCTAGCTCCGACGTAGGGAATCTAGACCAAGCATTGACAATCAAAGATCAATCTAATCATATTGCGAAGATCCAGCTCCGACGTAGGGAATCTACACCAGCGCAATACTCAAAGAACAACCAGATTAAACCACAAAGCATGGATCGGACCTAGAACGATGCTGTAAGATAAATATTGCTTAAATCGGACCAAGACCAATGCTCAAAGCCGTTGAAGAAGTAGAATTGATTCACATGGCGTAGATCTAAACCAATCTAGCAACTCCAAACAAACCGCAAAAACTGCCTTTAGTAAAAAAGATTACTCTAGCTCTGACGTAGGAAATCTAGACTAATCTTGATATCTAGCTCCGACGTAGGGAATCTAGACTTAAAGTGCAGTCCGATAAACGATAATCTGTTGAATAATCAATATTGATCTAGCTCCGACGTAGGGAATCTATATCAATCTTGATTATCCAGAGATAAATCGGTTGAACAGTATAAACGAGAAAGGGCGATGCGCCTCAATTCAAAGCCTATACTAGTTCGATAAATTGACTAACTTACTGGTAAGCTGGAGATCAGAACTGATGCAGCCCGTCCACCAATGAGCTTCGTCGGTAACTACTAGGGTTTTTGGCGTGAAGCCGGGTTGTATTGATTGTGAGAATAGTTTTTACAATGGACGAGGGTTCATATTTATACCCTGGTCATGGAGAGTCCTGATCGGACCAGACTAACTTGCGGATAAAGTAAACTAAGCTTAACATAAAACGGGACTCCCATACACCTTCTGAAAAGGAAATAGTCCCTGCATCTGATACTCTTCCTTCTTAGCCGACGCGCCCTTCTTCTTTTATCCATCACCACATCGGACTTATTGTTTCATCGGACTCCCCTCCAGCATCGGCTTCCTTCTCTGTCATCTTCGGCTTTGACCAGTCAATGGGTCCACCAGCCTTACCACGTCACCTCATGACTCAGCATATCTGGTGCGAAAATTTGGTGTCAACACATGCCCCCAATTTTGGGATAAAATATATTTTATTTCAAAATTTGTATCTGTCATCATAACTCCTCCACCGATTTTCGTGCCGAAACTGTCCATCCTTGCACCACGTAATCCCTTGATTTTCGGGCCATAGTTTTTCTTTCTTCATCAATAACCTGCAAAGCTTATCTCCTTCTTTCTTTCTCCGAGCGATAGCATTTCTGACAACGAATAGACATGGAACCCTGCATTTACCTCACGGGTATCCATGCGTCTATTGACCCAGGCGAAACGATTCTTCAATGCAGTTTCTCAAAAGACGCCCCTCCTCCAATTACAGCAGCTCTGAATCAATGTCATATCTCCACGAGAATATTGTTCTTTATTTGGACAGTTTCCACGAGCATCCCTTGGATTCCATTTCTCCTTTAACGCTTCCATCGTTCGCCGGCTATAAAAACCTACCTCAGATCTTCTTTTTCCACCATCCCTTAGCCATGGCGCAGCTAATATTCATGATAGAACACAAACTCCTTTTGTTTGATATAGAATGCAACTCCTTCTTCCTCTTCTGCTAAAAGAATTCTCGTGAAGAAGTATAGGGTACTCCCCCTTTTTTCTGATCCTGCAGTGAATCCAGATGGAACCTCTGCTAGAAGAATCCTCGTGAGGTTTCTCCATGGTTCACCAAAGGGAAGGTTTTTCAGAGGGGTGTAATAGAGTGCCCTTTACAAGTTAGGGCAAAGCCGGTCCACCGGCGCGTTCTTCAAGGGACTGCACCCAGAGTGGATTTCTTCGACTCAAGGAAGAAGATATCTCCTCAAACTTGCGCTTCCTTTTGCCCTTCTTTTTCTAGTTTTGTTCTGGCAATGATGAACAAAGTACATCGGCGCCTACTAGATCCTTTTATCTTCTGAAATCCTTCTATATGAGAAATATATGAATATACATGAAATCCCTTATCCAGCAGCCTGCTCCGCCATCGAGCGGCTTAATGATGTAATATACTTTTCTCTGTTTGTATATAGCCCTTAAGACGATGCATATCGCATCGGCTCTTATTTTTTGTACTTGAGGCGATTTTTCCATCGGCTTCCAAGCCTGACGCACGGCATCGGCTTTACGAGTTTACCCAAATGCTAGGGTAATACTTCTTCAGATATTTCCCGTTTAATGCCTTAGGAAACAATTCTCCTTCAAGTGTTTGTAAAATATAAGCATTTCCAGGAATACATCGGACGACTTGATAGGGTCCCTCCCAATTTGGTGACCATTTGCCGTACTTGGGATCTTTAGAACCAATTGGCAGAATAACTTTCCAAACAAGATCGCCCTCTTTGAACTCTTTTCCTTTAACTTTCTTATCATAATGCCTCGCCACTCTGAGTCTATTAGCCTCAATACTTTCGAGAGCGCGCAGCCGACAAACAGCCAAGTCATCGGACTCACTATTCATGAGCTCCATATATTCGCCGGTCTTCAATTTATCCTGAAGCTCGATACGCCTTGATCCAGTACGAATTTCCCATAGAAGAACGGCTTCATGTCCATAAACTAGTTCATACGGAGAAACCTTGATCGACCCATGACAAGCCATTCGATAGGCCCATAGAGCTTCAGGAAGCACAATATGCCATTTTCTTGGATACTCCTCAATCTTTCTATCAATCAACTTGATCAAACTTTATTGGAGGCTTCAGCTTGACCATTGGCTTGTGCATAATACGGCGATGAATTAAGAAGCTTGATACCCATATCAGCAGCAAAATTTTTGAACTCGTCCGATGTAAACATCGTACCCTGATCTGTTGTGATCGTCTGTGGAATTCCAAATCGGTAGACAATGTGTTCTCTAACGAATTCAATAACATTCTGTGACCTCACCTCCTTCAAAGGAATAGCTTCAACCCATTTGGTGAAATAATTTGTTGCCACTAATATGAATTTGTGCCCCTTACTTGAATGTGGAAAAATTTGGCCGATCAAGTCAATTCCCCATCCTCTAAACGGTCATGGCTTGATAACAGGGTTCATGGCCGATGCTGGAGCCCTTTGAATGTTTCCATATCTTTGACACTCTTGGCATCCTTTATAATATTCAAAGCAGTCTTCTAAAATCGTCGGCCAATAATACCCATTTTTTCTTATCATCCATTTCATCTTGAACGCCGATTGATGAGCCCCGCAAACACCTTCATGAATTTCTCCCATTAAAACCTTGGCTTCTTCAGGTCCGATACATCTCAACAGGACTCCATCAATCGAGCGAAAATAAAGCACTCCTTCAACCAAGACATGCCTGATCGATTTATAGCGTATTTTTCTAGAAGTCTTGACAGAAGAATCCCTCAAATATTCAACAATTTCTCTCCTCCAATCTCCTTCTGGTATCTCCTGCACCATCACATCGGACATAGGCCGATAGCCAGACGCTTTTTGCGCCAGCCGATTTGCTTCTTCGTTATGATGTCTTGGAACATGCTTAAGAGTTACCAAGGCGAATTTACTAATCAAATCTCGGCACTTTTCGAAATAAGATAACAGAGCATCCATCTTGCAATCATATTTGCCGAGTAACTGATTGATAATCAGCAAAGAATCTCCAAATACCTCAACAAACTGAGCGCCGATTTCTTTAAGAATCGGGAGACTTTCATCAATGCTTCATACTCCGCCTGATTATTTGTGCATTTCTCAATTGGAAAAGCAAATTCAAACCTTGCCCCCCGAGGCGAAATAATAACCAGGCCGATTCCACAACCATCACTACAAGAGGAACCATAAAAAAATATAGTCCAAGGAACCGCGTCAACCACATCAACCTTTTTCATCGGACCAGATACATCAAGCTCCATAATGCATTGCTCAACAGCATTAATGTTAGGTCCACAATGATCAGCAACCAAATCAGCCATTATCTGCCCTTTTACCGCTTTGGCCTATTCGTATCTAAGATCAAATTCGGTCAGAGCAAAAACCCACTTGCCAATTCTCCTTTTCATGATTGGCATCGATAACATATATTTGATCACATCCTCTCTACAGATCACAGTACACTCGGCCGATAGCAAATAATGCCTTAATTTTGTACAAGAAAAATACAAACAAAGGCAAAGCTTCTCCACATATGAGTACCGAGTCTCAGGATCTAGTAATCTTCGGCTTAAATAGAATATAACTCGTTCTTTCCCATCAACCTCTTGAATCAAAACAGAACCGATTGCATGATTAAAAGCCGATAAATAAAGCTTGTACGGCTTACCCTTTTGTGGTGGAATGAGAACTGGCGGATATGCTAAATATTGCTTGATTTCATCCAATGCCTTTTGATGTTTAGGCTCCCAAACCAATTCTTCTTCATTTTTCAGCTTCAATAGAGCAGTAAATGCCTCCAATCGGACCGACAGATTTGATATAAACCTCCTCAGAAAATTAATCTTTCCAATCAAACTCTGCAATTCCTTCTTGTTTACTGGAGGTTCAATATCATCAATCGCCTTGCGGTTCCGATCATTTACCTCAATTCCTCTCTCATGTACCAGGAAACCGAGAAATTGGCCGGCCGATACGCCAAAAGCACACTTGAGCGGATTCATCTTCAATCCATGTTGCCTTACACTCCAGCGTTTCCTTCAAATCGGCCAAATGATCTTGATAACCTTTTGATTTGACTACCACATCATCAATGTAGATTTCGACTATCCTGCCGATCAGCCTATGAAAAATATAATTCATAGCACATTGATAAGTAGCACCGGCATTTTTCAAACCAAAAGTCATAACAACCCACTCATATAAACCGAGAGCACCTAGACATTGGAATGCAGTTTTGGGAATATCTTCTTCCGCCATGAAAATCTGATTATAACCAGCATTACCATCCAGGAAACTCATCACTTTATGGCCTGATGCTGCATCAACAAGCATATCGGCCACCGGCATCGAATACTCATCCTTCGGGATTGCCTTATTCAAGTTCCTATAATCAATGCAAACACGTAGCTTTCCATTCTTCTTATAAACAGGAACTATATTTGATACCCACTCAGCGTATCGACATGGCCTGATAAACTTAGCTTCAAATAGCTTCGTTATTTCGGCCTTAATTGGTTCATGCATCTCAGTCTTGAACCTTCTTGCATACTGCTTGTGTGGTCGATACCCTGGTTTGATGGGTAGCCGATGTTCAACAATATTACGGCTTAAACCTGGCATTTCATAATATTCCCAAGCATAACAATCAGAATATTCCTTCAAAAGTTTTATTAACTCTTGCTTATACTCGGGATCCAACTTAGCACTGATATACGTCGGCCTTGGTCTATCACCAGATCCTATATCTATTTCTTCTAATTCATCGGCCGACGTAAATCCAAACCCTAATTTGCCGAACTCACTTCGGTCTTCAAGATCTTCTATACAATCATCCATTTAAAACAAAGTCTCAGAGCCGACTGCTTGGATCGGCTGTAGTCCTTGATCGGACACCTTGAGGAAGTCACCATCCCATGCTTTCCCTGACAGGCATTCAATTCCTTCAAACTCCCAAATCGTTGACTCAGCTGTAGCAATGCTAACCGAATCATCAGCTGGGACGATCTCCACATTATTGCCTTGCCATTGGATCAAACACTGATGCATTGTGGATGGGATACAACAATTGGCATGAATCCAATCTCGCCCGAAGAGCATGCTGTAGGAACCTTGTCCATCAATCACAAAGAAGGTGGTCGGCAATGTTTTCCTGCCGATGGTCAATTCAACATGAATTGCCCCCCGAGGCTCTGAAACGTTTCCGCCAAAATCCTTGAGCGTCATATTGGTCTTGATCAGATCATCAATCCCTTTTCCCAATTTGCGGAACGTGGAATAAGGCATGAGATTGACTGCAGCTCCTCCATCAACCAGCATCTTGGTCATCGGCTTCCCATCAACGTATCCTTTGATGTACAGAGGTTTCAGGTGCCGATATCCGTTTGCATTTGGCTTCTCAAAGACAGCCTTCTCTGAATCAAGAACCAAGCATGCAGCGGCTTCCTCCAGTTCATAATCGACCTCATCATTGTCCTGTTCATTAGGAGCAGCAAAATCAAAAGGCAACATCAAAACCATGTTTATTGCGGCCGATGTGCTTGCTTCATCATCATTGGCCATCTTGATGCGTCATGTCTTCTTTTCTTTTGCCAATTCCTGCTCCTGAATCTGCTCATGATAGCGCAACCTCTGAACACGTCTCTTTTTGGACCTAGAAATCCCTGATGGGCACCACTGTCCAGGCTTCATTGGAGGTTCTTTAGTCCGATCCTAAACTGGAGCCTTCTCTTCCATTTTTTCAGGGCCAAGAACATCAACCTGGCCTTCGATATTTTTATGGCCATGAGCATCAACTCGGCCTTCATCTCTTTGATGATGATCATCAATCCTGATGCTGCTCCGTTCATGAACTGATCGTCGACCTCTCTTGGAAGCTCTGTATTCTTCATACTGGAAACTGCATTCAGGACAATCTGCTTTTGATGGCAATCTAAGCTTCTCGTTCCAGCAGAATACGAAGAAAGGACACCCCCAATGATCATCATCCTGATCATACCGGTCATAACCTTGACGCTTGTCTATATGCCAACCGGACCTATAACCGTATTGATGACGATCATCGATTCTATCATCAAACCAATGCCTGCCATCGATCCTGTCATCATATCGGCGTCGGCCATCGGACCATTCATCATATCAGCGTCGGCCATCGAACCTGTCATCACGTCGGCGCTGATCATCAAACTCTTCATCAAGCCGCCTTGCTTGATACTCGCGCCTCCGACATTGTCGTTCCTCGCATTCTTCCCATGCTCGGGCTGCTGCTAGTTGCCTCTTGTACTTGTTAATCAACATCTGGGAAGTCACACGCGGCCGATATCCACCAGGATCATTAGATTCACGCCCAAATGCCTGATGATTCCTCCGCAGCTCTTCGACGGTAACTTGAATTGCAGGATCAACGGCACCAGAACTCTTGGCGTGGTCCGATGTAAGCACCTTAAACTTTCCCTTTTTATCAGCATCAACCATATTAACAGAAAAGGAGAAATCAGCAAAGTTATTAGGAAAGGAATGACCGTCGATCTTCATGGCTTTCTTGTTGTCTTCAAATTTGATCTTGCCAGATTCTATAGCCAATTGGATCTTCCTCCTGAATACCTTGCATTCATTTGTCTCATGAGAAGTCGAGTTATGCCATTTGCAATATTTGCGTTTCTTCAACTCATCGGCCGATGGAATAGAATGATTTGGAGAAAGCTGGATAAGCTTCTCACTGAGCAGTAAATCAAAAATCTTATCGGCCTTAGTTATATCAAATCCAAACTTCTCAGGGTTCTGCTTGATCCATGGGAGTGATACTGGCTTCTTGGATTTGGTCCACTCAGCTATGTTGACATCAGCTTCCTCTTCAGATTCAGAGAGATAAGATACTTGTTTGGAAAACTTTACACGCTTCATCTCTTGATATCGGACCTCATGGGCTGACACCTTCTGAACCAGTTGTCCCAATGTCTCAAACTCCTGAGCAGAAAACTTTTCTTTGATCGGCGCAAGCAAACCCTGGAATGCAAGCTCGGCCAACTGCATATCAGACAGCTTCAAACTATAGCACCGATTCCTAGTGTCACGGAACCGTTGAATATACTCCTTGACGGTCTCATCGTTTCTCTGCCTGATAGCAATCAAATCGGAAATCTTCATCTCGTTGAGACCAGAAAAGAAGTATTTATGAAACTGCTTCTCCATATCGGACCACCCTGTGACTGATCCTGCTGGCAACGACGTAAACCAGGTAAACGCCGGCCCTGACAATGACAGAGGGAAAAATCTGAGCCTGAGTCCCTCCTCTGAAGCAGCTTCACCACATTGAGCCAGGAATCGACTGACATGCTCAATAGTGGTCATATCATCCTGCCCGGAGAATTTGGAGAAATCCGGCACTCTGTAACGCGGAGGAAGTGGCACTGCATCAAAGTAAGATGGATACGGATGCCGATACAACCTCGCTTCATCTTTAGGCTTCAAGCCGAATTGATTTTGGATCACCTCGGCTATTTTCTGTGACCAATCAGACTGTTGACTTCCAAGTGGCATTCCATCAGCTATATCCATCACATAATTATTGTAATCACCGACCATACGCTGATGTGAAGGAATCTCTGTACGTAGTCTTGCAGCTGCAGGTTGTTTCTCTCCTTCGTTCAGAGTCCTAGCATATTTTTCACCATGTGGGCCGACAATAGCTCCATCGGCCATCAACAGAAAACCGTTGGCCCGTTCAACAGGAGGTGGTGGAGCAATTGGAATCTGTGGAGCAACGGTCATTGCATTATCTGTAGTTTCTTTGCCTTTTCCTGATCCTGATGCCCCTACAGAATCTGCTATTAACACTGGACCTTTCAAGCAAATAGCATCATCCACCGCCTTCTTGATGAGATTATCTAATGAATTCACCAAAGTGCCTGACTGATTAATCAGTGCATGATGAATAGCCTGGTGAATCATATCTGTCATATTGACCTGATACTCCCGAGCATCAGTTGTCTTCTTGATCAATTCTGGATCTGGGAGAGGACCTTTGAGTATAGGGCCTGAACGATTACGCCCAAATTGGCCAAGGTAGAGCTTCTCAAACGCATCAATCTGAGCCTGAACTGCATCTAATTGAGCTTTAGACAGATCGGCCTTTGTAATGGGAATGGCCGTCTCAGGCGTCTTATTCTTGTCATTCTTAGCCTTCTCAGCAGCTTCCTTTTCAGCAGCAAGTCTTGCTGCAGTTTCTTGTTCAGCATCAGACGACGACATCTTGGAATTTGTTTCTCGTGTCCCACTGGGCGTGCCAAAAATGTGTTGACGTGGAAAATCGGCGGTTGTATCCTCCACGTGCAGCACACGAAGACCAGGAAGATCTGCTTCGCTCCAGTGCTAGCCCACACTCCAGTTTAGGTTCGCAGCGTGCCAGTTAATTTGACCTGAAATTGACAAGGGTATAAAACAATTAAATTACTTTTTGATTGTGCCGGCTTTATTCCAAACGATGGAGGAACGTCGGATTTTAGCCAAGACCCAATCAGGCACGTGTCGGCCGATACCAATCGGACCTCAAAATCGGACTTCATTGATGACGTCAATCAGACCGAGTAATCGGACCTCAATCAGACACCGAATCGGACCTCAGAATCGGACCAATCAGGATCGGACCTTGATTAATATAACAGATCAGCCTTTGAATAATAAATAAAGCATAAAACAAGGCCAATATGTAAAATAATGGATCAGCTGTGTCTTTAAACAAGATATCAAATAATCAAAGTGTAAGCCGATACATTGTCCACCTTGCCTAGTTGCCAGTTTGACTCATCTTATCGGACCATCTAACCAACCAATCGGACTATAGCCTTTTCAGAGAAATCTAGCTCCGACGTAGGGAATCTAGATTTCTCCAACTATGATCAGATCGGATAGCTAGATAATCAAACTCAACTCATCAACCTGTCAATTAAACAGGATGCTCGCACAGGTGTTGACCAGATTAAGCAAATAAGCAGATAAAACATTAACAGGGTCGTTCTGATTCTAAGATATGCTACCAAATAATCAAGCAAGATCTAGCTCCGACGTAGGGAATCTAAACCACACTTAACATTCAAATAGCAATAAGGCATAACCAAAGCTTCCTTTGATTAATCAAGATGAATCTAGCTCCGACGTAGGGAATCTAGACCAAGCATTGACAATCAAAGATCAATCTAATCATATTGTGAAGATCCAGCTCCGACGTAGGGAATCTACACCAGCGCAATACTCAAAGAACAACCAGATTAAACCACAAAGCATGGATCGGACCTAGAACGATGCTGTAAGATAAATATTGCTTAAATCGAACCAAGACCAATGCTCAAAGCCGTTGAAGAAGTAGAATTGATTCACATGGCGTAGATCTAAACCAATCTAGCAACTCCAAACAAACCGCAAAAACTGCCTTTAGTAACCAAGATTACTCTAGCTCCGACGTAGGGAATCTAGACTAATCTTGATATCTAGCTCCGACGTAGGGAATCTAGACTTAAAGTGCAGTCCGATAAACGATAATCTGTTGGATAATCAATATTGATCTAGCTCCGACGTAGGGAATCTATATCAATCTTGCTTATCCAGTGATAAATCGGTTGAACAGTATCAAATTGATCTAGCTCCGACGTAGGGAATCTATATCAACCTTGATTATCCAGAGATAAATCGGTTGAACAGTATAAACGAGAAAGGGCGATGCGCCTCAATTCAAAGCCTATACTAGTTCGATAATTGACTAACTTACTGGTAAGCCGGAGATCAGAACTGATGCAGCCCGTCCACCAATGGGCTTCGTCGGTAACTACTACTAGGGTTTTTGGCGTGAAGCCGGGTTGTATTGATTGTGAGAATAATTCTTTACAATGGACGAGGGTTCATATTTATACCCTGGTCATGGAGAGTCCTGATCGGACTAGACTAACTTGCGGATAAAGTAAACTAAGCTTAACATAAAACGGGACTCCCATATGCCTTCTGAAAAGGAAATAGTCCCCGCATCTGATACGCTTCCTTCTTAGCCGACGCGCCCTTCTTCTTTTATCCATCATCAGATCGGACTTCTT
>CM014275.1:59856755-59892702 GCA_004135705.1 Alloteropsis semialata
GCCCTTCTTTTTCTAGTCTTGTTCTGGCAATGATGAACAAAGTACATCGGCGCCTACTAGATCCTTTTATCTTCTGAAATCCTTCTATATGAGAAATATATGAATATACATGCAATCCCTTATCCAGCAGCCTGCTCCGCCATCGAGCAGCTTAATGATGTAATATACTTTTCTCTGTTTGTATATAGCCCTTAAGACGATGCATATCGCATCGGCTCTTATTTTTTGTACTTGAGGCGATTTTTCCATCGGCTTCCAAGCCTGACGCACAGCATCGGCTTTACGAGTTTACCCAAATGCTAGGGTAATACTTCTTCAGATATTTCCCGTTTAATGCCTTAGGAAACAATTCTCCTTCAAGTGTTTGTAAAATATAAGCATTTCCAGGAATACATCGGACGACTTGATAGGGTCCCTCCCAATTTGGTGACCATTTGCCGTACTTGGGATCTTTAGAACCAATTGGCAGAATAACTTTCCAAACAAGATCGCCCTCTTTGAACTCTTTCCCTTTAACTTTCTTATCATAATGCCTCGCCACTCTGAGTTTGTTAGCCTCAATACTTTCGAGAGCGCGCAGCCGACGAACAGCCAAGTCATCGGACTCACTATTCATGAGCTCCATATATTCGCCGGCCTTCAATTTATCCTGAAGCTCGATACGCCTTGATCCAGTACGAATTTCCCATAGAAGAACGGCTTCATGTCCATAAACTAGTTCATACGGAGAAACCTTGATCGACCCATGACAAGCCATTCGATAGGCCCATAGAGCTTTAGGAAGCACAATATGCCATTTTCTTGGATACTCCTCAATCTTTCTATCAATCAACTTGATCAAACTTTTATTGGAGGCTTCAGCTTGACCATTGGCTTGTGCATAATACGGCGATGAATTAAGAAGCTTGATACCCATATCAGCAGCAAAATTTTTGAACTCGTCCGATGTAAACATCGTACCCTGATCTGTTGTGATCGTCTGTGGAATTCCAAATCGGTAGACAATGTGTTCTCTAACGAATTCAATAACATTCTGTGACCTCACCTCCTTCAAAGGAATAGCTTCAACCCATTTGGTGAAATAATCTGTTGCCACTAATATGAATTTGTGCCCCTTACTTAAATGTGGAAAAATTTGGCCGATCAAGTCAATTCCCCATCCTCTAAACGGCCATGGCTTGATAACAGGGTTCATGGCCGATGCTGGAGCCCTTTGAATGTTTCCATATCTTTGACACTCTTGGCATCCTTTATAATATTCAAAGCAGTCTTCTAAAATCGTCGGCCAATAATACCCATTTTTTCTTATCATCCATTTCATCTTGAACGCCGATTGATGAGCCCCGCAAACACCTTCATGAATTTCTCCCATTAAAACCTTGGCTTCTTCAGGTCCGATACATCTCAACAGGACTCCATCAATCGAGCGAAAATAAAGCACTCCTTCAACCAAGACATGCCTGATCGATTTATAGCGTATCTTTCTAGAAGTCTTGACAGAAGAATCCCTCAAATATTCAACGATTTCTCTCCTCCAATCTCCTTCTGGTATCTCCTGCACCATCACATCGGACATAGGCCGATAGCCAGACGCTTTTTGCGCCAGCCGATTTGCTTCTTCGTTATGATGTCTTGGAACATGCTTAAGAGTTACCAAGGCGAATTGACTAATCAAATCTCGGCACTTTTCGAAATAAGATAACTGAGCATCCATCTTGCAATCATATTTGCCGAGTAACTGATTGATAATCAGCAAAGAATCTCCAAATACCTCAACAAACTGAGCGCCGATTTCTTTAAGAATCGGGAGACTTTCATCAATGCTTCATACTCCGCCTGATTATTTGTGCATTTGTCAATTGGAAAAGCAAATTCAAACCTTGCCCCCCGAGGCGAAATAATAACTAGGCCGATTCCACAACCATCACTACAAGAAGAACCATCAAAAAATATAGTCCAAGGAACCGCGTCAACCACATCAACCTTTTTCATCGGACCAGATACATCAAGCTCCATAATGCATTGCTCAACAGCATTAATGTTAGGTCCACAATGATCAGCAACTAAATCAGCCATTATCTGCCCTTTTACGCTTTGGCCGATTCGTATCTAAGATCAAACTCGGTCAGAGCAAAAACCCACTTGCCAATTCTCCCTTTCATGATTGGCATCGATAACATATATTTGATCACATCCTCTCTACAGATCACAGTACACTCAGCTGATAGCAAATAATGCCTTAATTTTGTACAAGAAAAATACAAACAAAGGCAAAGCTTCTCCACATATGAGTACCGAGTCTCAGGATCTAGTAATCTTCGGCTTAAATAGAATATAACTCGTTCTTTCCCATCAACCTCTTGAATCAAAACAGAACCGATTGCATGATTAAAAGCCGATAAATAAAGCTTGTACGGCTTACCCTTTTGTGGTGGAATAAGAACTGGCGGATATGCTAAATATTGCTTGATTTCATCCAATGCCTTTTGATGTTTAGGCTCCCAAACCAATTCTTCTTCATTTTTCAGCTTCAATAGAGCAGTAAATGCCTCCAATCGGACCGACAGATTTGATATAAACCTCCTCAGAAAATTAATCTTTCCAATTAAACTCTGCAATTCCTTCTTGTTTACTGGAGGTTCAATATCATCAATCGCCTTGCGGTTCCGATCATTTACCTCAATTCCTCTCTCATGTACCAAGAAACCGAGAAATTGGCCGGCCGATACGCCAAAAGCACACTTGAGCGGATTCATCTTCAATCCATGTTGCCTTGTACACTCCAGCGTTTCCTTCAAATTGGCCAAATGATCTTGATAACCTTTTGATTTGACTACCACATCATCAATGTAGATTTCGACTATCCTGCCGATCAGCCTATGAAAAATATAATTCATAGCACGTTGATAAGTAGCACCGGCATTTTTCAAACCAAAAGTCATAACAACCTACTCATATAAACCGAGAGCACCTGGACATTGGAATGCAGTTTTGGGAATATCTTCTTCCGCCATGAAAATCTGATTATAACCAGCATTACCATCCAGGAAACTCATCACTTTATGGCCTGATGCTGCATCAACAAGCATATCGGCCACCGGCATCGGATACTCATCCTTCGGGGTTGCCTTATTCAAGTTCCTATAATCAATGCAAACACGCAGCTTTCCATTCTTCTTATAAACAGGAACTATATTTGATACCCACTCAGCGTATCGACATGGCCTGATAAACTTAGCTTCAAATAGCTTCGTTATTTCGGCCTTAATTGGTTCATGCATCTCAATCTTGAACCTTCTTGCATACTGCTTGTGTGGTCGATACCCTGGTTTGATGGGTAGCCGATGTTCAACAATATTATGGCTTAAACCTAGCATTTCATAATATTCCTGTTGACACCAGATTTTCGCACCTGACATATTGAGTCAGATGGTGACGTGGTAAGGATGAGGCTGCGCGGTGGACCCATTGACTAGTCAAAGCCAAAGGTGACAGAGAAGGAAGCCGATGCCAAAGAGGAGTTCGATGAAGCGGGAGTCCGATCTGATGACGAATACAGGGAGGAAAGACGTGTCGGCTAAGAGAGAAGCGTGTCAGATCCGGGGACTATTTCCTTTTCAGAAGGCGTTTGAGAGTCCCGTTGTATCTTAAGTTTAGTTTACCTTATTTAGTTAGTCTGGTCCGATCAGGACTCTCCATGACCAGGGTATAAATATGAGCCCTCGTCCATTGTAAAGAACAATTCACACAATTCAATACAACCCGGCTTCACGCCAAAACCCTAGTAGTAGTTACCGACGAAGCTCATTGGTGGACGGGCTGCATCAGTTCTGATCTCCGGCTTACCAGTAAGTTAGTCAATTTACCGAACTAATATAGGCTTTGAATTGAGGCGCATCGCCCTTTCTCGTTTATATTGTTCAACCGATTTATCTCTGAATAATCAAGATTGATATAGATTCCCTACGTCGGAGTTAGATCAATATTGATTATCCAATAGATTATCGTTATCGGACTATACTTTAAGCCTAGATTCCCTACGTCGGAGCTAGGTATCAAGATTAGTCTAGATTCCCTACGTCGGAGCTAGAGTAATCTTGGTTACTAGAGATAGTCTTTGCGGTTTGTTGGAGTTGCTAGATTGGTTTAGATCTACGCCATGTGAATCAATTCTACTTCTTCAACGGCTTTGAGCATATGTCTTGGTCCGATTTAAGCAATATTTATCTTACAGCATCGTTCTATGTCCGATCTTACTTTGTGGTTTAATCTAGTTGTTCTTTGAGCATTGCATCGGTGTAGATTCCCTACGTCGGAGCTGGATTTGTGTAATGCGCTTAGATTAATCTTTAACTATCATGCTTGGTCTAGATTCCCTACGTCGGAGCTAGGTTCATCTTGATTAATTAAAGGAAGCTTTGGTTATGCCTTATTGCTATTTGAATGTTAAGTGTGGTGTAGATTCCCTACGTCGGAGCTGGATCTCGCTTAATTGTTCAGTAGCATATCTTAGAATCAGAACGTATCTGTTAATGTTTTACCTGCTTATGTTGCTTAATCTGATCAACACTTGTGCGAGCATCTTGTTTAATTAACAGGTTGATGAACCAAGTCTGATTATCTCGCTATCTGATCTGATCATAACTGGAGAAATCTAGATTCCCTACGTCGGAGCTAGATTTCTCTGAAAAGGTTATAGTCCGATCGGTTGGTTAGATGGTCCGATAAGATGAGTCAAACTGGTAATTAGACAAGATGGACAATGTATCGGCTTACACTGTGATTATTTAATATCTTGTTTCAAGACACAGCTGATCCATTATTTTACATATTGGCCTTGTTATACGCTTTATTTTATTATGCAAAGGCTGGTCTGTTATGTCAATCAAGGTCCGATCCTGATTGGTCCGATCCTGAGGTCCGATTTGATGTCTAATTGAGGTCCGATCACTCGGTCTGATTGACGTCATCACTGAGGTCCGATTCTGAGGTCCGATCAGTATCGGCCGATGTGTGTCTGATTGGGTCTTGGCTACAATTCGACGTTACTCCATCGTCTGAAATAGAGCCGGCACAATCATAGAGCAATTTAACTGTTTTATCCCCTTGTCAATTTCAGGTCAAATTGACTGGCACGCTGCGAACCTGAACTGGAGTGTAGACTGGCACTGGAGCGAAGCAGACTCTCCCCGGTCATCGTGTGCTGCACGCGGGAGATACGACTGCCGATTTTCCGCGTCAACACATTTTTTGGCACGCCTAGTGGGACACGAAAAACAAATCCAAGATGTCGTCGTCTGATGCTGAACAAGAAGCTGCAGCAAGATTGGCTGCTGAAAAAGAAGCTGCTGAAAAGGCTAAGAACGACAAGAATAAGGCGACTGAGGTGACCATGCCAATTACAAAGGCCGATCTGTCCAAGGCTCAGTTGGATTCAGTTCAGGCCCACATCGATGCATTTGAGAAGCTATGCCTTGGTCAGTTTGGGCGTAATCGTTCAGGTCCTATACTTAAAGGTCCTCTCCCGGATCCAGAGTTGATCAAGAAGGCAACTGAAGCTCGGGAGCATCAGGCTACTATGTCAGAGATGATTCACCAGGCTGTTCATCATGCAATGATCAACCAATCAGGTACTCTGGTGAATTCTTTGGACAATCTCATCAAGAAGGCGGTGGACGATGCTGTTTGTTTGAAGGGGCCAGTATTTATAGCAGATTCTGCAGGAGCATCAGGATCAGGAAGAGGAAAAGAGACTGCAGATAATACAATGGCCGTTGCGCCACAGATGCCAATTGCTCCACCACCTCCTGTTGAACTGGCCAGCGGTTTCCTGTTGATGGCCGATGGAACTATTGTCGGCCCGCATGGTGAAAAGTATGCCAGGACTCTGAGTGAACAAGAGAAACAGCCTGCTGCTGCGAGGCTACGTACAGAAATCCCTTCACATCAGCGTATGGTTGGAAATTACAACAACTATGTAATGGACATAGCTGATGAGTCGCAACATGGAAACCAACAGTCCGATTGGTCACAAAAGATAGCCGAGGTGATTCAGAACCAATTCGGCTTGAAGCCTAAAGATGAAGCGAGGTTGTATCGGCACCCGTACCCATCTTACTTTGATGCAGTGCCACTTCCTCCACGTTACAGAGTGCCGGATTTTTCCAAATTCTCCGGGCAAGATGACATGACCACCATCGAGCATGTGAGCCGATTTTTGGCTCAGTGTGGTGAGGCTGCTTCTGAGGAGGGACTCAGGCTCAGATTTTTCCCTCTGTCACTATCAGGGCCGGCGTTTACTTGGTTTACGTCGTTGCCAGCAGGATCAGTCACAGGATGGTCCGACATGGAGAAGCAGTTCCACAAATACTTCTTTTCTGGTCTCAATGAAATGAAGATCTCCGATTTGATTGCCATCAAGCAAAGGAATGATGAGACCGTCAAGGAGTATATCCAACGATTCCGTGACACTAGGAATCGGTGTTACAGTCTGAAGCTATCTGACATGCAGTTGGCCGAGCTTGCATTCCAGGGTTTGCTCGCGCCGATTAAAGACAAGTTTTCTGCACAGGAGTTTGAGACATTGGGACAATTGGTTCAGAAAGTGTCAGCTCATGAGGTCCGATATCAGGAGATGAAGCGCATGAAGTTTTCTAAACAAGTATCTTATCTCTCTGATACTGAAGAAGAAGCTGATGTTAACATAGCTGAATGGACTAAATCCAAGAAGCCAGTGTCGCTCCCGTGGATCAAACAGAATCCTGAAAAGTTTGGATTCGATATAACAAAGGCCGATAAGATCTTTGATTTGCTGCTCAGTGAGAAGCTTATTCAGCTTTCTCCAAATCACTCGATTCCATCGGCCGATGAGTTGAAGAAACGCAAGTACTGCAAATGGCACAACTCGACATCTCATGAGACCAATGAATGCAAAGTGTTCAGAAGGGAGATCCAATTGGCTATTGAATCAGGCAAAATCAAGTTTGAAGATAACAAGAAAGCCATGAAGATCGATGGTCATCCCTTTCCCAATAACTTTGCTGATTTCTCCTTTTCTGTTAATATGGTCGATGCTAGTGAAAAGGGGAAAGTTAAGGTGCTTACATCGGACCACGCCAAGAGTTCTGGTGCCGTTGATCCTGTGGTTCAAGTTACCGTTGAAGAGCTGCGCAGGAATCATCAGGCGTTTGGGCGTGAATCTAATGCTCCTGGTGGATATCGGCCACGTGTGACCTCCCAAATGCTGATCAATAAATACAAGAGGCAGCAGGCAGCAGTTCGAGCGTGGAGGGAACGCGAGGAACGACGACGTCAGAGGCGTGAATATCAAGAACGGCGTTATGATGAAGAATTTGATGATCGGCGCCGACATCATTACAGGTCCGACGGCCGACGCCGATATGACGAGTGGTCCGATGACCGACGCCGGTACGATAACAGGTCTGATGGCCAGCGCTGGTATGATGATAGAGTCGATGATCGCCATCACTACGGTTATAGGTCCGATTGGTATACAGATGGACGTCAAGCTTATGACCGGTACGATCAAGATGATGATCATTGGGGATGTCCTTTCTTCGTGTACTGTTGGAATGAGAAGCTTAGACTGCCATCAAAGGCAGATTGTCCTGAATGCAGTTTTCAATATGAAGAGTATAGAGCTTCCAAAAGAGGTCGACGATCAGTTCATGAACGGATCGGCGTCAGGATTGATGATCATCATCAGAGAGATGAAGGCCGGGTTAACACTCATGGCCACAAAAATAATGAAGGCCGGGCTGATGCTCATGGCCCTGAAAAGACGGAAGAGGAGGCTCCAGTTCACAATCGGACTGAAGAACCTCCAATGAGGCCTGGACAGTGGTGCCCGTCGGGGATTTCTAAGTCCAAGAAAAGGCGTGTGCAACGTTTGCGCTATAATGAACAGATTCAGGAGCAAGAGTTGGCAAAAGAGAAGAAGTGGCGCGTCAAGATGGCCAATGATGATGAAGCAAGTACATCGGCCGCAATAAATATGGTTTTGATGCTGCCGTCCGACTTCGCTGCTCCTGGTGAACAAGACGACCATGAGGTTGATTATGAGCTGGAAGAAGCCGCTGCATGCTTAGTTCTGGATTCAGAGAAGGCAGTCTTTGAAAAGCCAAATGCAAATGGATATCGGCACTTAAAGCCTCTGTACATCAAGGGATACGTTGATGGGAAGCCGATGACCAAGATGTTGGTTGATGGAGGAGCTGCTGTCAATCTCATGCCCTATTCCACATTCCGAAAGTTGGGAAAAGGGATTGATGATTTGATCAAGACAAATATGACGCTCAAGGACTTTGGTGGGAACGTTTCAGAGCCTCGGGGGGCAATTCATGTGGAATTAACCATCGGCAGCAAGACATTGCCGACTACCTTTTTTGTGATTGATGGCCAAGGTTCCTACAGCATGCTCCTCGGACGAGATTGGATTCACGCCAACTGTTGTATTCCATCCACTATGCACCAGTGTTTGATCCAATGGCAAGGCAACAAAGTGGAGATCGTCCCAGCTGATGATTCGGTTAGCATTGCTACAGCCGAGTCGACAATTTGGGAGTTTGAAGGAGTTGAATGCCTGTCAGGAAAAGTGTGGGATGGTGACTTCCTCAAGGTGTCCGATCAAGGATTAAAGCCGATCCAAGCAGTCGGCTCTGAAACATTGTTTTGAATGGATGATTATGTAGGAGATTTTAAAGGCCGATATGGTTAGTGAGTTCTTTCAAATATGTATTCGATGGTTCTTCTTATAAATTAAATCGGCCTGATTATAGTTTCGCCTTGGGGGGCAAAGATTCAAGTTTGTTTGTTCAATAAAATTGCTTCAATATTTAGCTAAAGCCGATGCTACGCGTCTGGCTTGAAAGCCGATGAAAAATCGCCTTAAGAACAAAAGAATAAAAGCCGATGTGATATGCATCGCATTAAGGATTATATACAGCAAAAGAAAAGTGTATTGAGCCGCTCGATGGCGGAGCAGGCTGTCAATGTATCAGATCATTCAGTAAGGCAGGCAGGTTTCAGTGTTCAAGGTTGCAGGTATTTGACTATCAAGTCAAGGGCAGTCTGACGGATCTTGTCAACATCAGCAATAATCTTGGCGTCAGCTTCAGCATTCCCTTCTACAGGCTTGATTGTCTTGTGGATCTCCTTGGCTGCCTTGATATGGATCTTGTAATCCTCCTCAGCCTTTGCCTTCAGAGCCGGAATGTCATCAAGCTCTTTCATCTCAGCCTGGATGCTTGATAGAACTTCAGCAAGTTCCTGCTCTAATTGTTGTTTTCTGGCTTGAAGATTGTCAAGCTTTAACTGGATAGAGGCAGGACGAGCCGATAATTCTTCAATCAGTTTTGTTGACTTATCAGCCTGGGCGCGTTCTTCATCCCTTGCCTTGATTCGGTCCTGCTGGGAGGTCCGATTGGTGATTCGGCGATTGGCCTGCAACACTGGAAAGGAATGACCTTCTATGTATGCCGCCGGGATCAGTGCTTCTTCCAGGTCTGATGGAAGTTGGCCCCTTAGAGTTTTGACGACTAAACGAATTGGCTCTGCATCCTGGACAAGATCGACGATATCTTGGTGAAGAAGAGCAGATATATCATGCAATTTTGCCTTCACTTCGTCAGATAACAAGCTTTGTCCAGAGCTGATCTCTTCTTCTTCAGCTTGTAGCCGATCAAAATCAATTGATAGGGTCTGGCTGGCTGGAGGGGTATCTTGGGCCTACAAAAGAAATGATTAGATATAATGACAAGGAAGTTGGTATGAATATATCAGGCTAGAAAGTTTACTTGTTTCCAGACTGCTTCTTGCTCGGGTCCAATCAAAGGATTATTGCTCCCTTGGATGTTTGTTTGGACAATCTCAAGATCCGTCAAGACATGCTGGATGATTTGCTAGAAAAAAGAGAATAAGAACAGGGTGGATATCAATTATTGAATGAATCGGCTGATAATTACCGTTGCTTCCGGATCAGGGAGTTGGATCTGCAGAAGAGTCTGGTCTTCTTGGTCCTGATCCATTTGTACTTGTTCTGCTTGAGGTGGCGGGCTTGGTTGACGAGGCGACCCAGTTATAGTCCTTTCAGATGAGGATGTATGACCCGAATGTTCTTGAGTTGGACTTGATCGCATTTGAATAGGACTTGGTGATTTTTGTGGGTCCGATTCTGGTACTTCTTCGGCCGATGGGCTTGAAGACTCGGCCGGACTCGGCTGGCGTGCAGAAGGTTCTCTGATGACCTGAGCTTGCAGAGAGGATTAATTTCAGTAAAGGGATAAATCAAGGTAATGAAGTTCTTGAATTTACCAGAGTGGTCCTTGAGCGCTTGGGAATTTTAGACGACGTCTGCTTCTTCCTCTTTCGACTGTCGCCATATGCCGATAGAAGCTTGCCGATGGTGGGAGAGTCACAGCCGATCCACGGATCTGGCGAGATACTGCTATAGACGACTTGTCTCCCCATCGAGTCATTGTTGGAGGAGTGTGATCGACATCCTGATAGAGAATTGGTTAGCAAATAAAGTTATGAGGGAAGCAAATTCGCGAGTATTACCTCTGGCTTGCCCTTGAAAGAAGGCAGCAACTTCTGAACATAAGTTTTGAGGGCGATGCAGAATAAGTGTCGATGCCATTCAGCCCACCATGTGTTGAAGGTCCGATGAACTACAAGGCAGATTGCCAAGGTATCCAGATTGGTTTGATCCATAGAAGGCTCAAGTCTGAAAAGGCGGTCCCATTCCACGCCTGTATCGATTTTTCCCCTTGGAAAAATTTGATCGGTCAAGATTAAGTAGGGAGGAAGCTGTCCCATGCCGAATTGTCGAGCAGCCAGGTTTGGATGATAAAATTCATAGGTTGATTGCCCTGACTTGCCCTGACTGAGGCCGATCGGAAGAAATCGAGCACTAATGCAGGTTCGGAAAATTGTTAAGGCTTCTGAATCTGCCTTTACAATCATGGTGAGCCTGAATTTGTAAGGCAACTCAAATTCATCGGCATGATCGTACAAAAACCAGACCATTTTTTCATCAGCAATGCCTTTAGAGTGCAAAATACTTGGAAGATTCCTTGCCTGATAATTTCTCAGCGGGAAAGCCCATGGCAGCTTCACCAAATGAGGTACACCGGCGCCAGGTGATTTCTTCCGATTCAGGCTTGCTCTCTGGGAATTTAAGCCTTCGAACATCTACCTTGACAACTTTGCTCAGATGTAGCATTAGCCACATCTGGATGAACCACCACGGCCCGCCAAGGTTGGAAATGGGTGATCCAGCTCTCAAGCGCTTGGCAACTTGATGAAGCAAATTGTATGCTGCTCCCAGGAGAAGTTGACCAAGGTTGATAACATGGTCACTCACAAGTAATTCGGCCAGATGTTGAAAGTTGCCTGTTGGACCAAGGGTGGTACCGCAAAAGAAAAATCTGTCCAGCCACATATTCAAAAAGGCCACATGTTCACGGTCGGTCACAGATCCGGTCCGATGATTCTTCTCCATATATCCCGTCCAGCCACCACAGCTCTTAGTTTTGAAATGGTGTTTGACTTTGATATTGAGCTGAGAAGGACGCTTGTCACCCGTGACATTGAGGCCAAGAAGCATAACTACATCAAGCAGTGTTGGGGTCATCGGACCATGTCCGAAAAGGAAAGCATTCAGAGCATCGGACCAAAAGTGTGATGCGGCGATCAAAAGATTCTCATTCTTGGCCATGGGGCCGATACTGAGGCCGATGCATTGGGCGATATCCAATCTGTCCCAGATTGCAGACTTGGAGGCCGATATCCTCAGATACCAATTTTTCCATCCGGGGAGAACTGTCGGCCAGGAGCGGAATGCATTCTTCCAATCTTCAAGATCAAATCCGGAAGTTTTGAATGGGAGGCGCAAAGTTTCCAGATTGATAATCTCGGCCGGATCCGGATCTCCCATTGGACCAAGAAAATAAACCCCCTCGGCTGCGCCCGAAGGGATTAGGGTTTGGGCACGAATATCCTAGAAGAAGATTGCGAAAATGGGGATAAATTTTAAAAGCCGAATCAGGCAGGAAGTAAAATCAAGATCAGTAAGGTACCTCTGGGATTGGATTGTGTAGTTCTCCTACTGATGATTCCGCGGGTGTCGGAGAGGAGCCGGAGGCGAAAACAGTTGATGAAGAAGGGGTTGAAGAACTTGTTGCTGCCGCCATTGTTGAGGTCATGACCGCCGCCATTGTTGAGCTTGTGACTGCAGCCATGGTGGAGGGTATAGCAGATGGAGAACCCGCTGAAGCAGATGCGGAGGCGGAGGCAGATATCGAAGAATGGAGGGCACCCATGGAGGATGATTGAGCCATTTTGAGCAGTTTGATGAAGGTTTGGGCGAATGAGAATGGCCGCTCGGGAAGGAGAGGAAGAAGAAGATGAGCAGTACAGGCTCTGGCGAAGGAGGAAGAGTGAACAGTGTAGCTACCGGCAGTAATTTTATAAGGTGAAAACGGTCGTGGCCCGAAAATTGAGGAGCCGTGCAGTACAGGGATGGGAAGTTTCGGCACGAAAATCGGTGAAGGAGTTATGATGACAGATGCGAATTTTGGAACAAAATGATATTTTATTCCAAAATTGGGGGGCATGTGTTGACACCAGATTTTCGCACCTGACATATTGAGTCAGATGGTGACGTGGTAAGGATGAGGCTGCGCGGTGGACCCATTGACTAGTCAAAGCCAAAGGTGACAGAGAAGGAAGCCGATGCCAAAGAGGAGTTCGATGAAGCGGGAGTCCGATCTGATGACGAATACAGGGAGGAAAGACGTGTCGGCTAAGAGAGAAGCGTGTCAGATCCGGGGACTATTTCCTTTTCAGAAGGCGTTTGAGAGTCCCGTTGTATCTTAAGTTTAGTTTACCTTATTTAGTTAGTCTGGTCCGATCAGGACTCTCCATGACCAGGGTATAAATATGAGCCCTCGTCCATTGTAAAGAACAATTCACACAATTCAATACAACCCGGCTTCACGCCAAAACCCTAGTAGTAGTTACCGACGAAGCTCATTGGTGAACGGGCTGCATCAGTTCTGATCTCCGGCTTACCAGTAAGTTAGTCAATTTATCGAACTAATATAGGCTTTGAATTGAGGCGCATCGCCCTTTCTCGTTTATATTGTTCAACCGATTTATCTCTGGATAATCAAGATTGATATAGATTCCCTACGTCGGAGCTAGATCAATATTGATTATTCAACAGATTATCGTTTATCGGATTATACTTTAAGCCTAGATTCCCTACGTCGGAGCTAGGTATCAAGATTAGTCTAGATTCCCTACGTCGGAGCTAGAGTACTCTTGGTTACTAAAGGTAGTCTTTGCGGTTTGTTGGAGTTGCTAGATTGGTTTAGATCTACGCCATGTGAATCAATTCTACTTCTTCAACGGCTTTGAGCATATGGTCTTGGTCCGATTTAAGCAATATTTATCTTACAGCATCGTTCTATGTCCGATCTTACTTTGTGGTTTAATCTAGTTGTTCTTTGAGCATTGCATCGGTGTAGATTCCCTACGTCGGAGCTGGATCTGTGTAATGCGCTTAGATTAATCTTTAACTGTCATGCTTGGTCTAGATTCCCTACGTCGGAGCTAGGTTCATCTTGATTAATTAAAGGAAGCTTTGGTTATGCCTTATTGCTATTTGAATGTTAAGTGTGGTGTAGATTCCCTACGTCGGAGCTGGATCTCGCTTAATTGTTCAGTAGCATATCTTAGAATCAGAACGTATCTGTTAATGTTTTACCTGCTTATGTTGCTTAATCTGATCAACACTTGTGCGAGCATCTTGTTTAATTAACAGGTTGATGAACCAAGTCTGATTATCTCGCTATCTGATCTGATCATAACTGGAGAAATCTAGATTCCCTACGTCGGAGCTAGATTTCTCTGAAAAGGTTATAGTCCGATCGGTTGGTTAGATGGTCCGATAAGATGAGTCAAACTGGTAATTAGACAAGATGGACAATGTATCGGCTTACACTGTGATTATTTAATATCTTGTTTCAAGACACAGCTGATCCATTATTTTACATATTGGCCTTGTTATACGCTTTATTTTATTATGCAAAGGCTGGTCTGTTATGTCAATCAAGGTCCGATCCTGATTGGTCCGATCCTGAGGTCCGATTTGATGTCTGATTGAGGTCCGATCACTCGGTCCGATTGACGTCATCACTGAGGTCCAATTCTGAGGTCCGATCGGTATCGGCCGATGCGTGTCTGATTGGGTCTTGGCTACAATTCGACGTTACTCCATCGTCTGAAATAGAGCCGGCACAATCATAGAGCAATTTAACTGTTTTATCCTTGTCAATTTCAGGTCAAATTGACTGGCACGCTACGAACCTGAACTGGAGTGTAGACTGGCACTGGAGCGAAGCAGACTCTCCCCGGTCATCGTGTGCTGCACGCGGGAGATACGACTGCCGATTTTCCGCGTCAACAATTCCCAAGCAAAACAATCAGAATATTCCTTCAAAAGTTTTATTAACTCTTGCTTATACTCGGGATCCAACTTAGCACTGATATACGTCGGCCTTGGTCTATCACCAGATCCTATATCTATTTCTTCTAATTCATCGGCCGACGTAAATCCAAACCCTAATTTGCCGAACTCACTTCGGTCTTCAAGATCTTCTATACAATCATCCATTTTAAAACAAAGTCTCAGAGCCGACTGCTTGGATCGGCTGTAGTCCTTGATCGGACACCTTGAGGAAGTCACCATCCCATGCTTTCCCTGACAGGCATTCAATTCCTTCAAACTCCCAAATCGTTGACTCAGCTGTAGCAATGCTAACCGAATCATCAGCTGGGACGATCTCCACATTATTGCCTTGCCATTGGATCAAACACTGATGCATTGTGGATGGGATACAGCAATTGGCTTGAATCCAATCTCGCCCGAAGAGCATGCTGTAGGAACCTTGTCCATCAATCACAAAGAAGGTGATCGGCAATGTTTTGCTGCCGATGGTCAATTCAACATGAATTGCCCCCCGAGGCTCTGAAACGTTTCCGCCAAAATCCTTGAGCGTCATATTGGTCTTGATCAGATCATCAATCCCTTTTCCCAATTTGCGGAACGTGGAATAAGGCATGAGATTGACTGCAGCTCCTCCATCAACCAGCATCTTGGTCATCGGCTTCCCATCAACGTATCCCTTGATGTACAGAGGTTTCAGGTGCCGATATCCGTTTGCATTTGGCTTCTCAAAGACAGCCTTCTCTGAATCAAGAACCAAGCATGCAGCGGCATCCTCCAGTTCATAATCGACCTCATCATTGTCCTGTTCATTAGGAGCAGCAACATCAAAACCATGTTAATTGCGGCCGATGTGCTTGCTTCATCATCATTGGCCATCTTGATGCGCCATGTCTTCTTTTCTTTTGCCAATTCCTGCTCCTGAATCTGCTCATGATAGCGCAACCTCTGAACACGTCTCTTTTTGGACCTAGAAATCCCTGATGGGCACCACTGTCCAGGCTTCATTGGAGGTTCTTTAGTCCGATCCTGAACTGGAGCCTTCTCTTCCATTTTTTCAGGGCCAAGAACATCAACCTGGCCTTCGATATTTTTATGGCCATGAGCATCAACTCGGCCTTCATCTCTTTGATGATGATCATCAATCCTGATGCCGATCCGTTCATGAACTGATCGTCGACCTCTCTTGGAAGCTCTGTATTCTTCATACTGGAAACTGCATTCAGGACAATCTGCTTTTGATGGCAATCTAAGCTTCTCGTTCCAGCAGAATACGAAGAAAGGACACCCCCAATGATCATCATCCTGATCATACCGGTCATAACCTTGACGCTTGTCTATATGCCAACCGGACCTATAACCGTATTGATGACGATCATCGATTCTATCATCAAACCAACGCCTGCCATCGATCCTGTCATCATATCGGCGTCGGCCATCGGACCATTCATCATATCGGCGTCGGCCATCGAACCTGTCATCACGTCGGCGCTGATCATCAAACTCTTCATCAAGCCGCCTTGCTTGATACTCGCGCCTCCGACGTCATCGTTCCTCGCGTTCTTCCCATGCTCGGGCTGCTGCTAGTTGCCTCTTGTACTTGTTAATCAACATCTGGGAAGTCACACGCGGCCGATATCCACCAGGATCATTAGATTCACGCCCAAATGCCTGATGATTCCTCCGCAGCTCTTCAACGGTAACTTGAACTGCTGGATCAACGGCACCAGAACTCTTGGCGTGGTCTGATGTAAGCACCTTAAACTTTCCCTTTTTATCAGCATCAACCATATTAACAGAAAAGGAGAAATCAGCAAAGTTATTAGGAAAGGGTTGACCGTCGATCTTCATGGCTTTCTTGTTGTCTTCAAATTTGATCTTGCCAGATTCTATAGCCAATTGGATCTCCCTCCTGAATACCTTGCATTCATTTGTCTCATGAGAAGTCGAGTTATGCCATTTGCAATATTTGCGTTTCTTCAACTCATCGGCCGATGGAATAGAATGATTTGTAGAAAGCTGGATAAGCTTCTCACTGAGCAGTAAATCAAAAATCTTATCGGCCTTAGTTATATCAAATCCAAACTTCTCAGGGTTCTGCTTGATCCATGGGAGTGATACTGGCTTCTTGGATTTGGTCCACTCAGCTATGTTGACATCAGCTTCCTCTTCAGATTCAGAGAGATAAGATACTTGTTTGGAAAACTTTACACGCTTCATCTCTTGATATCGGACCTCATGGGCTGACACCTTCTGAACCAGTTGTCCCAATGTCTCAAACTCCTGAGCAGAAAACTTTTCTTTGATCGGCGCAAGCAAACCCTGGAATGCAAGCTCGGCCAACTGCATATCAGACAGCTTCAAACTATAGCACCGATTCCTAGTGTCACGGAACCGTTGAATATACTCCTTGACGGTCTCATCGTTTCTCTGCCTGATAGCAATCAAATCGGAAATCTTCATCTCGTTGAGACCAGAAAAGAAGTATTTATGAAACTGCTTCTCCATATCGGACCACCCTGTGACTGATCCTGCTGGCAACGATGTAAACCAGGTAAACGCCGGCCCTGACAATGACAGAGGGAAAAATCTGAGCCTGAGTCCCTCCTCTGAAGCAGCTTCACCACATTGAGCCAGGAATCGACTGACATGCTCAATAGTGGTCATATCATCCTGCCCGGAGAATTTGGAGAAATCCGGCACTCTGTAACGCGGAGGAAGTGGCACTGCATCAAAGTAAGATGGATACGGATGCCGATACAACCTCGCTTCATCTTTAGGCTTCAAGCCGAATTGATTTTGGATCACCTCGGCTATTTTCTGTGACCAATCAGACTGTTGACTTCCAAGTGGCATTCCATCAGCTATATCCATCACATAATTATTGTAATCACCGACCATACGCTGATGTGAAGGAATCTCTGTACGTAGTCTTGCAGCTGCAGGTTGTTTCTCTCCTTCGTTCAGAGTCCTAGCATATTTTTCACCATGTGGGCCGACAATAGTTCCATCGGCCATCAACAGAAAACCGTTGGCCAGTTCAACAGGAGGTGGTGGAGCAATCGAAATCTATGGAGCAACGGTCATTGCATTATCTGTAGTTTCTTTGCCTTTTCCTGATCCTGATGCCCCTACAGAATCTGCTATAAACACTGGACCTTTCAAGCAAATAGCATCGTCCACCGCCTTCTTGATGAGATTATCTAATGAATTCACCAAAGTGCCTGACTGATTAATCAGTGCATGATGAACAGCCTGGTGAATCATATCTGTCATATTGACCTGATACTCCCGAGCATCAGTTGTCTTCTTGATCAATTCTGGATCTGGGAGAGGACCTTTGAGTATAGGGCCTGAACGATTACGCCCAAATTGGCCAAGGCAGAGCTTCTCAAACGCATCAATCTGAGCCTGAACTGCATCTAACTGAGCTTTAGACAGATCGGCCTTTGTAATGGGAATGGCCGTCTCAGGCGTCTTATTCTTGTCATTCTTAGCCTTCTCAGCAGCTTCCTTTTCAGCAACAAGTCTTACTGCAGTTTCTTGTTCAGCATCAGACGACGACATCTTGGAATTTGTTTCTCGTGTCCCACTGGGCGTGCCAAAAATGTGTTGATGTGGAAAATCGGCGGTTGTATCCTCCACGTGCAGCACACGAAGACCAGGGAGATCTGCTTCGCTCCAGTGCCAGCCCACACTCCAGTTTAGGTTCGCAGCGTGCCAGTCAATTTGACCTGAAATTGACAAGGGGATAAAACAGTTAAATTACTTTTTGATTGTGCCGGCTTTATTCCAAACGATGGAGGAACGTCGGATTTTAGCCAAGACCCAATCAGGCACGTGTCGGCCGATACCAATCGGACCTCAAAATCGGACTTCATTGATGACGTCAATCAGACCGAGTAATCGGACCTCAATCAGACACCAAATCGGACCTCAGAATCGGACCAATCAGGATCGGACCTTGATTAATATAACAGATCAGCCTTTGAATAATAAATAAAGCATAAAACAAGGCCAATATGTAAAATAATGGATCAGCTGTGTCTTTAAACAAGATATCAAATAATCAAAGTGTAAGCCGATACATTGTCCACCATGCCTAGTTGCCAATTTGACTCATCTTATCGGACCATCTAACCAACCAATCGGACTATAGCCTTTTCAGAGAAATCTAGCTCCGACGTAGGGAATCTAGATTTCTCCAACTATGATCAGATCGGATAGCTAGATAATCAAACTCAACTCATCAACCTGTCAATTAAACGGGATGCTCGCACAGGTGTTGACCAGATTAAGCAAATAAGCAGATAAAATATTAACAGGGTCGTTCTGATTCTAAGATATGCTACCAAATAATCAAGCAAGATCTAGCTCCGACGTAGGGAATCTAAACCACACTTAACATTCAAATAGCAATAAGGCATAACCAAAGCTTCCTTTGATTAATCAAGATGAATCTAGCTCCGACGTAGGGAATCTAGACCAAGCATTGACAATCAAAGATCAATCTAATCATATTGCGAAGATCCAGCTCCGACGTAGGGAATCTACACCAGCGCAATACTCAAAGAACAACCAGATTAAACCACAAGCATGGATCGGACCTAGAACGATGCTGTAAGATAAATATTGCTTAAATCGGACCAAGACCAATGCTCAAAGCCGTTGAGGAAGTAGAATTGATTCACATGGCGTAGATCTAAACCAATCTAGCAACTCCAACAAACCGCAAAGACTACCTTTAGTAACCAAGATTACTCTAGCTCCGACGTAGGGAATCTAGCCTAATCTTAATATCTAGCTCCGACGTAGGGAATCTAGACTTAAAGTGCAGCCCGATAAACGATAATCTGTTGAATAATCAATATTGATCTAGCTCCGACGTAGGGAATCTATATCAATCTTGATTATCCAGAGATAAATCGGTTGAACAGTATAAACGAGAAAGGGCGATGCGCCTGATCGGACCAGACTAACTTGCGGATAAAGTAAACTAAGCTTAACATAAAACGGGACTCCCATACACCTTCTGAAAAGGAAATAGTCCCTGCATCTGATACGCTTCCATCTTAGCCGATATGCCCTTCTTCTTTTATCCATCACCACATCGGACTTATTGTTTCATCGGACTCCCCTCCAGCATCGGCTTCCTTCTCTGTCATCTTCGGCTTTGACCAGTCAATGGGTCCACCAGCCTTACCACGTCACCTCATGACTCAGCATATCTGGTGCGAAAATCTGGTGTCAACACCCCTTATATTTATAGGGAAGGTAGGTCTTGTCCCGCAAGGAAACCAAGTTACAACTCGTTACAATCTCAGAATCCAATTTTTAGAGTCCTAGTTGGATTACAACTCAGGTGACCGGTCTGACCGGTCCCCCGCACCGGTCAGACCGGTCCGGGCGTGTCCAGCACCTCGCGCCGTCTTCTTGCGTCGTCTTTTGTCTTGCTCTTGCGCCATCTTCTTCTTTGCAATCCTCCTGGTCTTCGTGCCAATTTTGGTTGTCAACATATGCCCCCCAGTTTTTTGGTAAAGCTTGCGTACCATAAAACATTCTAGTACCAAAATTGTCATCTAAGGGCGATGCCTTAACATAATTCATCGGCCATTATATTTTTCTAAGGGCGATACTCAAATATCGGCCGTATGCCACTTCATGCCTCTTGCCAAACACTAGGATAGTACTTCTTCAAGTACCTCCCGTTCAACGCCTTGGGCAAACGTCCTCCTTGCAATGTCTCCACCATGTAGGAATTCCCGCCATTGATCTTGAATATTCTATATGGACCTTCCCAACTTGGAGACCACTTGCCGAACTTATTGTCTTTAGTACCAAGTGGCAATATCGTCTTCCATACTAGATCACCAACTTGAAAAGTCTTCGCTTTAAACTTCTTGTTGTATGCTCTAGCAACTTTGATCTTATCTTTCTCAATTTCCTTGAGAGCTTGCAAACGCTTATCGGTAACTTCATCAATATTGTCCATCATCAAATCATAGTATTCTCCAACCGAAAGCTTATTTTGTCTAGCAAGTCTATAAGCGTCCAGATTTACCTCTATGGGCAAAACGGCCTCTTGACCATAAACAAGCTCAAAAGGAGTGACTTTTGTAGCACCATGTCTTGATATACGATGAGCCCATAAAGCTTCAGACAAGACTTCATGCCATCTTCGGGGATTCTCTTCTATCTTCTTCTTGATCAACTTTATCAAAGTCTTGTTACTAGACTCGGCCTGTCCATTGGCCTGAGCATAGTATGGAGATGAATTGAGCAATTTGATCTTGTACATATCGGCAAAAGATCGCACTTCCTTAGACATAAAAGATGTGCCTTGATCCGTAGTCAAAGTTTGTGGAATACCGAACCTGTGAATAATATGCTCAGTAATAAACTCAATTACCTCCTTGTGGGTCATATTATTGAGAGGAACTGGTTCGGTCCATTTAGTGAAGTAATCCGTAGTAACTAACACGAAGCGATGTCCCTTTGAAGAAGAAGGATGTATTTCTCCAATGAAATCCAATCCCCATCCACGAAAAGGCCAAGGTTTAATGATAGGATGAAGTAATGCAGCAGGTACCATCTGAATATTACCAAACTTCTGACATTCCTCACATCCTTTGTAGTAACGAAAACAATCTGCCATCATTGTAGGCCAATAAAATAAAGCTCGTCTAAGCAACCACTTCATCTTAGGAGCCGATTGATGTGTTCCACAAATTCCTTCATGAACTTCACCCATGGCCACTCTAGCTTGATCAGCACCCAAGCATTTAAGCAATAAATCATCGGCGGTACGACGATGCAACTCATCGTCAACTAAAATATATTTGAAAGCCAAACGCCGAGTTTTCCTGTCTGTTCCAGAGCTAGGATTTCTTAAATACTTGATAATGGGCACTCTCCAATCATCAACTTCGGCCTTTTGATTTTGAGAATTTTCAACGGCTGAATTTGAATTTGCAGACGCCTGACCGGTCTGACCGGTGACCGGATCGGTCTGACCGGTCGCTACGGACTCATGACCGGTCTGACCGGTCCTGGCATCGGTCTGACCGGTGCGGCTCTGTTCTGCAGCGAGCGTTAGAGCTTCTCCATTGGCAAAAGCAATCAACGGCCTTTTCTTATGAAAGTGTCTCTTCTGGACATTATAGCCTGATGCTTGCTGCGCCAAAGTATTAGCTCTAGGATTATCACATCTTGGTACATGATAGATGGTGAATTCATCAAAACATGGTATATTATCAAGGCACTTGTCAAGATAGATATTCAACGAACTTTCAAAACATTGACACACCTTAGATACTTGCTGCACAACCAATAATGAATCACCAAAAGCTTCAACATGTTTTACTCCCATGTCATGCAAAATTTCTAATCCGAATAATAGAGCTTCATATTCGGCTTGATTATTTGTGCATTCAATTTCCAATCGGCTAAGAGCTTCAAAAACAGCTCCATTAGGAGAAACAAGAACAATTCCAATTCCACATCCGTTCTTGCAAACCGATCCATCAAAATGCAATTTCCATGGAGTAAAAGTCATGTAATCAATTTCCAAATCATGCTCATCCTTAATCCGATGTTCAACAATAAAATCAGCTACAATTTGGCCTTTCATAGATTTCAAAGGTTCACAAGCCAAATCATATTCAATAAGTGCATATGCCCACTTTCCGATTCTTCCACTCAAAATCGGCCTATGCAACATATACTTGATAACATCGGCTTGACACGCAACTATGCAAGTACTAGATAACAAATAATGTCTTAACTTTGTACAAGCATAATATAAAGATAAGCATAATTTTTCAATAGGTTTGTACATTGTTTCCGCATCCAAAAGCCGTCGACTCAAGTAAGTAATAATATGCACCTTACCATTCGTTTCTTGAGTCAAAACAGCCCCAATAACATTATCTTCGGCCGAAAGATAAAGTCTAAATGGCACCCCATTCTTAGGCGCTTTGAGAAAGGCGGCGAAGATAAATATTTCTTGATTTCATCAAAGGCCTCTTGCTGCTTTGCCCCCCAAGTAAAATCGGCTTCATTCTTTAACCGAAGTATAGGAGTAAAAGCACTAACTTTCCCGGACAAGTTAGAAATAAATCTCCTCAAGTAATTAACCTTGCCCAAGAATTTTTGTAAATCATGCTTGCAAGTAGGCGCTTTGATCTTTTCAATAACACCAATTTTCTTAGGATCTATCTCTATGCCCCTTTCATGCACCATAAAGCCTAAGAATCTTCCAGCCGATACACCAAATGCACATTTCAATGGGTTCATCTTCAGACCATACCGACGCATTCTTTCAAAGGCAAGACGTAAATCAGCCAAGTGAGAGTTTAATCCAGCCGATTTGACAACAATATCATCAATATAGACTTCTAGGATAACACCAAGTAAGTCATGAAAAATCAAATTCATTGCCCTTTGATAAGTAGCGCCAGCATTCTTTAAACCAAAAGTCATCACAACCCATTCAAACAAACCAACAAAGCCGGGACATTTAAAGGCCATTTTGTATACGTCTTCCTCGGCCATAAAGATTTGATTTTATCCCGCATTGCCATCAAGAAAGCTAATAACCTTGTGTCCAGAAGCATCATTAATAAGCATATCGGCTATAGGCATAGGATATTCATCTTTGGGAGTCGCTCTATTAAGATCTTTAAAATCAATGCACACTCTAATTTTATTTGAACCTTTCTTCTCAACAGGCACAATATTAGAGATCCATTCAGCATAGCGACATGGCCGAATAAACTTAGCTTCAAGCAAACGATTAACCTCTTCTTTTATGTGATCATAAAACAAAGGATTAAATCATCTATTGCCCTGTTTATATGGCCTAAAACCAGGTTTAATCGGTAAACGATGTTCAACTAAATCACGACTTAAACCAGGCATCTCATGATACTCCCAAGCAAAGCAATCAGAATATTCTTTCAATAACTCGATTAATTCAACCTTATAATCGGCTTTCAAATTTTGATTTACAAAAGTCAGCCTTGGAATAGAACCATCACCTATGTCTATCTTTTCTAAAGGATCAGCCGACGTAAATCCTTGTCCTAACTTCTCTACTTCTTCAAAATCATTAATGGCTTCACATGCATCGTTCATATTGGACCGATAATGCTCCACCCTTTCCTTCAACCACTTCTCGCTTGTATCCATCTACTCTTCATCATCTGAATCAACCGATTTTGACACCGGCCTTATAGCAGCGGACACGAAGCCATCCTTAGTACAAGCAAGGAACTCAAAGTCCGAAATATCAATCCCGATCAAGCACTTGACATTATCATGAGTTCCCAAAATAGATGCATCGGCCATAGCAACACATGCCGAAGTATCCGCATGAACAACCTCAACTTCGTCACCAACCCATTGAATCAAGCATTGATGCAAGGTAGAAGGCACACATTGATTTGCATGAATCCAATCGCGCCCCAAAATAACACTGAAGTTACCTTGCACCTCCGTGACGAAGAAAGCAGTTGCCAGCGTCTTGCTCCCAATAGTAAGCTCCAAGGATGCAACTCCCTTGGCACTCATCGGTTCTCCTCCTCCAACGCCGCTGATCGTCATGCCTGTCTTGATGAGCTCGCTGTCCAAACCTCCCAACTTCTTGTACAAAGTGTATGGCATAAGGTTCACAATAGCGCCACCATCAACAAGCATCCTAGAAATCGGCTTTCCTTTAATGTGACCTTTTACATAAAGAGCTTTCAGATGATTATCCGATTCTAAGGGTCGCTGAAATACAGCGTTCTTGGGAGCAAAGTCAACTTGAGCCACTCGTTCATCATCTCCGACAAAGCAATAGTCGGCGTTCAAGTAAATGACATTGATATCCATGTTAGTTCTGCTGAGTGAAGGCTCAAAATCAACAGCTTCGTCCTCATTGCCCATCTGAGTATCTGTAATTGCAGTGGGCGGAATCGAAACTTTATCCGAAGACGAAAATGCATCGGCTACCGACTCCCTGGGCGACACCGGTCTGACCGGTTCCTCTTGACCGGTCTGACCGGTTTCAGTTGCCAGAACTGGAACAGGGACGGGCAACCGGTCTGACCGGTCAGGGACACCGGTCTGACCGGTCTCGGCCACGTCAGCCGAAACTGCTGCAGATGACTCGGCCTTTTCTGGTGTCTGGGCCTGAACATCTTGATCATCAGAACCATCTTTGGAATTCTGACCAGCTGCTGGAATCATCGGCTTAACCTCATTGAACCACTCCTCCCTCTTCTTAGCCGATTCTTCTCCTCTTTGCTTCTGAGTGCGCAACCGCTGCAATCTCCTCTTCTGAGAATGAGTTAAGCCAGGAGGACACCACTTTGGCTGTGTATACTGAGGCAAAGGCACCTTCTTCACCTTTTTCACGGCCGATGTGCCTATAACATTGGGCCCATCTACCATAGATGTGTCAACTGCCATGGAGCCAATTTGAATCATGCTCTTCACAACTGGCTTTGGAATCACAGGGGCAGGCTCTTCCTTCTTCTGCACGGGACGATATTCCTGCCTGGCCGGCTCCTTGCCCGGCCTCCTCAGGTGACCGGTCTGACCGGTCGGCGGCACCGGTCTGACCGGTGGCTGATGTGGCGACATAGCCGCCGGTCTCTGTAGAACACCGGTCTGACCGGTTGGGAGCACCGGTCTGACCGGTCCGTGCTGCTGGGGCACGAACATCTGCCTCGGTTGAAATCCTGCAGGCCTAGGCTATTGTGGAGTCATTCTGGCATGAACAGGAGCTCCAGGCCGTGGTTGATTGGGTGCAGGACAGTAAGGCACGTACATAATCCCATCCCTCCAAATAGGCTGAGGAGGGGGAGGTGGAAACGGTCTCCATGGCCTAGAAGGACCAGCACCATGAGATGAGCTTGGACCCTGATTTCATTGTCCTCTTGGTGCTTTCATCACACCAGAATTCCTTGGCGGTGAACTTAGTCTCTTTTTTGGTGGCCGATCCTGTTGAACGGCCGCATTGTGCATGTGCTTCGCCATGACTTGATCAAAGGTTGCCTTTAGCTTGAAAGTCTTCCCCTGATCTTTGTCTTGGTTCGTCTTCCAAGTTCCCACTTCAGGACGCTTAGGCACAAAGGTTCGGACCGGCCTCTGGGCCGGACCGGTCTGACCGGTCACGCCAACCGGTCTGACCGGTGCCCCTTGGGTAGCAGGAGCAACCGGCCTTTGATCCCGCGCTTGAGAGCTTGATTCTCCCCTAACTTCAGAATTCTTCACTGTAATAATCAAGATCTTCTTTCCATCAGGAGCTTGCTTAAGCACAACCTCTCTCCCAAGCACTTTGTCAGTTTCCATCACCTTCCTAGGTTCACCAATCACAACATTCTTGCCTCTTGTCGTATCGGCATTGTCGGACCGAACCAACATCTTGGCATCCTGAAGATCCATGGTATTGACCATCATGTTGTTGACTGGAATCGGGCACTTGTCCACTTGCATCTCACTCAAACTCAATCGTTCATCATTTAAAGCCGATTAAATCTGTCGACGAAAGAAATTACAATCATTAGTCGCATGAGAAAATGAGTTATGAAATTTACAATAAGCACACCGTTTTAACTCTTCAAGTGATGGAATATTAAAAGAACATTTGATATATCCATTCTTATGTAATTCATCAAAAATCTTATCACACTTGGATACATCAAAAGTAAATTTCATCTCCTCCTGCCGATTCCTATGAGTCGGCTTTAGAGATGTGCAAGCAAAAGCTTTATTAGATGCTGGCCATACAAATTCAGCAGCCAACACTTCATGAGATTCATCATCAGAGCTACAAGAATCACATTCTACATTATGCACACTAGCCCGATGAGTTCTATGGCTTTCTTTTAGATCTTTGCTTCGGCTTTCAGCAGCCAAAGCTCTTTGATGCAATTGGTTTACGCTATAGAATTCAGAATTCTCCAGTTTATCTTTAATGTGAGAACGCAAACCATTGAAAGCCAAATCAGCAAGATCCTTTTCGGCAATAGTAACACCGAAGCAATGGTTTTTAGTATCACGGAAACGTTTAATATACTCATTAACAGATTCATCCCGTGATTGCCTAACCGATGTGAGATGTGACAATTTAAGCTCATTACTGCCAGAAAAGAAGTGATCATGAAATTTTTGCTCTAACTGTTCCCATGAAGTAATAGAATGAGGAGCTAATGATGCAAACAATGAGAAAGCTGTACCAGTTAGAGACAAAGAAAATAAACGCACTTTTAAAGCCTCGCTAGAGCCAGAATCGCCTAGTTGTGCCATGTATTGACTAATATGCTCAAAAGTGCTTTTAGTATCCTCCCCATTAAATTTAATAAAATCAGGAAGTCTAAATCCAGCAGGGAAAGGAACTAAATCAAAACGAGGAACATAAGGCTTTTGGTACAACCTAGCCTTATCCCTTACATCTACTCCCAAATTCTCCTTCAGAGAAGTAGCCAAATCAAGTTTGTATTTAGAAAATATTTTATCTAAATACTCTAGTGAATTATCCTGAAAATTTGGCTGTGGGGTATTTTGTACAGGAGTAGAAGGTAAATTCCCCGTTTCTGAACCACCAGGACCGGTCTGACCGGTTCCAGCGACCGGTCTGACTGGTTGGGGCAGCGCCAGCTGGCTGACTGCACCCGACCCTCCAGGGCCGGTCTGACCGGTCACGGCGACCGGTCTGACCGGTTGATGCTGGCCAGGCTGGTTGGCCGACATCATCCCTTGCATTTGTTGGCCGTACCTCCCAAAAAGCTCGTAAGGTACAGGGCCTTGTGCAAATAATTGTTGTACTGCTGAGGGTACAGAATGTCCATAGTTTGGATTTTGCAGGGTGAAATTTTCAACTTCATTACTAATCCGGCCTTGGTTAACCGAATTAGGAAAAGTCACGAATGGTTGAGGTGCAGTAGGCCTAGAAACCATTGGATTGAATGGAGTAACAGATTGGCCCTCAAAATAATTCAACGGCATACCAAACGTAGGTTGTTCAACAGGTTTTGTTGCCGGTGCTTTAAAATCAGGCACAATTGGAACTTTAGGAATCAAAAGATTGGGATCGGCGGCAGGTTGTTCAACCATGGGTTGTTTGCCTTCCGATTCTAATTTTTTGTTCATCATCCAGTTAACTAACTTAACATTATTCGCATCCATCATATCCTCTATGTACTTAAGAAAAGCTTCGTGAGAGTTTTCATCATCTTGTACCTGGGGGATTGGTGATGAAGATGTAGCAGTTGTGTCTACCTCCTTGAATTTGGAGACCACGCCCTTGCGGTCCTTCTTGAAGTGCGAGAGGTAGTAGAGCCGATCTTCTTCTGCCTTCTTCTTCATGTACCCATCAAGCCCTTAACGATCTTCGGCAGAAAGTTTATCGTCCTTTACAGTGACGATGTTCTCAAGATCCAACTCAGTATTGACACCCATCTAGATTGAATTAGATAGAACGGTTGTAAAAACCAGATCTCCAATTCCCCAGCGGAGTCGCCAAAAGTATGTTGACGCAGAAATCGGTCAACACACGAATGCGCTAGTTCGCGCGGGTCGCAAAGGATCAGATTGCAGCTGCCTTCACGCTGACCAGTCAGACCGGTCACCTACACCGGTCAGACCGGTTACGGCGGCGAGCTACGGGATAAAACCCTAAAAACGCCTCCCGAAAGGATCCGTCAGGGAGAACGTCGTCAGGGGTGCCCTAGGGTCGGCAGGCCACCTAGGACGCCTTCAAACGTCGCGGAAACGCAGGAAGAACAGCAAGTAGGGTTGGAAAAGGTAGGGTTTGGAGATGCAAAAAGTAAAGGATAAAAGTAGTAAATTTGATAGATTCGATTGTTGTGTGTTCAATCAGCCGAATCCCCTTATATTTATAGGGAGGGTAGGTCTTGTCCCATAAGGAAACCAAGTTACAACTCGTTACAATCTCGGAATCCAATTTTTAGAGTCCTAGTCGGATTACAACTCAGGTGACCGGTCTGACCGGTCCCCCGCACCGGTCAGACCGGTCCGGGCGTGTCCAGCACCTCGCGCCGTCTTCTTGCGTCGTCTTTTGTCTTGCTCTTGCGCCATCTTCTTCTTTGCAATCCTCATGTTCTTCGTGCCAATTTTGGTTGTCAACAACCTGCCTCTGATTATTGGAAGCTGGCCGGAGAACTCTGTCAATGTCATTTCAATCAAGGTTGCTGCGTCTGACGTTGGTTACCCTGTCAACATTTTTGGCACCGTACGTGATCGCCAGGGATCAGGTCGACTATATATGTGTGTATTTATTCAATCGCGGCAGAGACAATCCTCAATGCATCACCTCGCCGGTATATATTGATCCCCTCTTAGCATCTACAGATGGAGTTTGAATGCTATATACTTGTATGCACCTCCACAACTCATCACCATCAAATGAAATTTGGCTCCACATTGATACGAATGCAAAAAGAAGCAGGAACCGTTTTGTACATCTAGTACCGGCTAACCTATATATGGCATTGGGCTGCAGTTTCCCATATGACCATAAGAAGCATCCTTGGTTTTGGGTCTCCACCCAACCGTACCACAAACACTGGGGCACGGGGCAAATATGAACTAACTCCGGCCTTGCTGGGCACTTTTCTGCTGTATTATTGTTATCAAACTTTGTTCCTTTTTTTTTATTATGACACCTTCTTACATGTTTCCCTTAAATCCTTTTGCAGGTTGACACTCTAACTTTAACAGGCCCAGGTCGAGCCCTTGCTGTGACAGATAGTATGTTTTTTGAGTTCCATTTGAAGATTAAGGACGACGATGGGGCAGTAGATAAAGACTTCTGCAAAGGATTGCTGAACACAACACCGCATGCCATACCGGCATTCAACCCATGACACTCACGCTAGAGAGTTGGCTGAGTACTGTGGAGTTGGCGTTTACGCTTGTGCCCTTTGCTATCAAAGCCTCCCTCACAGTAAGTATCTTAGAGGGGCCATCTACTTTTTTCACTGGTAAAATAGTTCTGAAAATGATGAAAATAAAGTCATTCTGTATGACAGTCAAGTGGCAGGCACTCAGACAAAGCTTGCAACTGATGGATCCATTGTGCTAACTCGATCTATAGTTGCTGTTCCACTGGACCAAGACCTGGTCCTCAACGTTTCCCTCTGTGTGGCAGTGACCCTGAAGAAGCTGAAGGCCTGGAGCTCATTATTGGGAATGATGTTGAAAAATGCACCAACACGTACGCTTGGCCCTTACGACACTACTAAAAAAAAACATTTGTAAGAGCCAGATGTTTTTTTTTAGGGGCGGACTAAAAGGCTGCGCGCCCCTACAAATGCATGAATGACACTGTAGCTAAGGGCCGCCCCTACAGAACGATTTACAGGGGCGGGTGATGCCATGAGCCGCCCCTGGAAACAACCAATTTTTGCAGGGGCGGGTGACGCCATGACCCGCCCCTGTAAATAGCACTTTCTAGGGGCGGGCAATGGGATGGCCCGCCCCTGCAAATGCTTTTCTTTCCAGGGGCGGCCCATGCCATAACCCGCCCCTGGAAACTCATTATCAGGGGCGGCTGGCCCTATCAACCGCCCCTGTAAATAGCATTTCCAGGGTCGGGCAATGGCGTCGACCGCCCCTGTAAATGCTGTATATTCTAGAGGCGGCCCATGCTATGACCCGCCCTTGAAACTGATTATCAGGGGCGGCTCGCGCCATGAACCACCCCTAGAAGTGTTGCACTGTACATAAAGCGAGAGGTCTTCTTCCACAACCCGACAAGTGGACTCCAAACCGGAAAAAGGAGAGGGAGGTGCTGCCCAAATTTCCCAAGACAAGTGGAGGACAAGTGGATGGTTTGTTCCCTCATTAGGAGGTGAGTTGATGCTTATCCTATGACTATTCTTAAGCTTATTGCATTGATTATATGGCTCAATTAGATCTCCATGGTAGTACCTCTAGCTAGATCTAAATCTCCATGTATGGTAGTACTTGGCCGATTGGACCCCAATTAAGCTCAACCTTTTGGATGGAACTAGGTTAGTGAAGTAGAGGAAGATGATTCTCCCCTTAATTTGCCTCGGATTTGACTTTTTAGGCTCATTCACGGATGGGAAAATTGCTAAAACCATGGAGGAGAGACAAGAAGATTTATCTTTTTTACAATAAGCGTGCATTTCTTTTCTTTTTGTTACATTTTCAACGTTAGCCTCATATAATGTCTTATATTTTTTGTTCATGGATATGTGTTATTTTTTCTTGACTTATTTTTTTAATGGAATTTTTCAAGGTTACAAGATGGATCGGTCATGGATGTACAACATATCAAGGCATGGTGAATATTTTCGCCGAGAGCTTGACAAGTTTCTTAAAGTCGCAGAGAATCATGCAATGGACGAGAGGACCAAAGATATGCGTTGCCCCTGCCGAATGTGCCAAAACCATTGTGTTTTTAATGACTTGGTTACAATCCGATCACATGTGCTAGTTCATGGTTTCGTGAAGGAGTACACATTATGGACATACCATGGTGAGAAGAAGGATACCGACGTTGTGGACCAGTTGCAAGACATCTGGCGAGACCCTGAAGCCGTCAACAGATACTTTGACGGTTATGATGAAGATTATGGTTTCGAGGATGACGGAAGTGATGATGGTGTTGACTATGGAAGTGGTGGTGATGGAGTCGGTGGTGGTGAGGACATTGCTGGGGATAAAGGTGCTGAGGACATTGTTGGGGATGAAGGTGGTGATGAATTTGATGACAGCGATTTTTTGGGCCAGTTGTTGCATCATACGGAAGAGGAACTATTAGTTGGCAGTGTGAAAGGCGCACAAAATGTTGAGTCATTGAAAAAGGCAGCTCAGGAAACTGTGTATGAGCATTCAAAGGGTTGTCCGAGACACTGAACTGTGCTTCGCTTCATACTCGAGCTGTTGATTCTAAAGGCTAAATATGGTTGGTCCGACGTTAGTTTCAATGATCTCCTTCGTATCTTAGCATGGTTGCTTCCAAAGCCTAATAAAGTACCGGAGAACACTTATCGAGCAAAGAAGCTTATTAGTCCCTTCACGATGGGTGTGGAAAGAATTCATGCTTGTCCAAATCATTGTATATTGTACCGAGGGGATGCATTCAAAAATTTGGACAAATGCCCGGTATGTGGTGCAAAACGGTACAAAAACAATGCTAGCTATTGTGGGGGCGAGGACAAAGTTCAAACAGACAGGAATAAAAGAAAGAGGAGGGGTAGTGTTGCTTGTAATGAGGAACCTGACACTTGTGTAGGCGTTGATGATGATGGGAAGCAGAGGAAAATTCCCTCCATGGTCGTGTGGTACCTCCCTGTGGCCGATCGCCTGAGGCGTCTGCTCTCAAACCCAAACGACGCTGAACTGATGCGCTGGTGGGATTCTGATAAGCGCAGGAAGGGAGACGGAAAGCTTCGCCATCCAGCCGATGCTAGCCAGTGGCAGAAATTCGACGAGAAGCATAAAGAATTTGCAAAAGATCCAAGAAATGTTCGGTTTGCTTTGAGTACGGATGGAATGAATCCATTTGGTCAAAGGATGAGCACACACAGCACATGGCCAGTTGTCTTGAGCATGTTCAACCTACCTACATGGTTGTGCCAGAAGCGAAAGTATCTTTTCCTATGCATACTTATACAAGGCCCAAAGCATCCAGGCATAGATATTGATGTTTTTCTTGAGCCTCAGTTGGAAGAGATGGCAAATTTATGGAACAACGGTATCAAGATGATTGATGGTTTTACACAGCAAGAATTCACCCTAAGAGCTATGATCTTCGTTACCATCAACGATTACCAGGCATTGTTTGTGCTTTCAGGGCAGGTCAAAGGAAAGACGGCATGCAGTGTATGCTTGGACGACGAAACCGCTTGGTATTTCCTCGACGGAACTAGAAAGGGAGTTTTCCTAAGGTACAGACGCTTCTTAGAGGAAGGACACAAGTACCGAGGTAAGAAGTTCCATCAATTTTTTGGAGGCGACGCTGTGATAGGTCCCGCTCCTGCAAAACAAGATGGACACGCAGTTTTTGAGATGGTCAAGGACATCGACGTTGAATATGGAAAGATGACAAAAGACAGAAAGCCGAAAAAAGAGATAAGGCACCTAAGGATGCCGTGCCGTTTAAGAAGAAGTCAATTTTCTTCAAGTACTTACCGTATTGGGAGGACCTAGAGGTCCGCCATGCCATAGATGGTATGCACATGAAGAAAAATGTGTTCGGTAACATGATTGGGCTCTTACTGGATTCAAAGGATAACCTGAAGTCGCGCCAGGACTTGGTAGCTATGAACATTAGAGATGATCTTCACCCTATAGATATGGGGAATGGAAGATATAAACTTCCCGCGGCTAGCTACAACTTAACATTGGCTGAGAAGAGGGCAGTATGTCAGTGTTTACGGGGTATCAGAGTTCCGAGTCGTTACTCATCCAACATCAAGAAATTAGTGTCGATGAAAGATCTCTCGTTTACTGGATACAATTGTCACGATTGCCATGTTATGCTGACTGTGTTCCTTCCAATTGCAATCAGGGCGATCAAGCCAGTATACGTAAAGATGGTGATCACTCGGTTGTGTTACTTCTTCGACAGAATTTCTCAGAAGGTGATTGTCAAAGACGAATTGGACGATCTGCAGGTTTTTGTCAGGGAGACCATGGTGCAGCTTGAGATGTGCTTTCCTCCACAATTTTTTGACATCACAGAACACCTCATGATTCACATGGTAGATCAGATAAGGGCACTGGGTCCCCTATACTTACACGAAATGTGGTCATACGAGCGTTTCTTGTCAATCTTGAACTGATACGTACTGAATCGTGCAAACCCTGAGGGAAGCATGATAGAGGGATACAGTACTGAAGAAGTCATCGAGTGCTGCCTGGCTTATCTAAAAGATAATTTGGGGATTGGTTTACCAGCGTCACTTCATCAGGGAAGATTGGATGGTATCGGCATAGCGGGGAGGAAAACATTCATCGACAATGACATGCATGAGATAAAACTAGCACATTACAGTGTCCTGCAACACATCACACTAATGGGACCATTCATCTAAAGACACCTGGATGTTGTAAGAGCAGAAAGTCATGGCCGCTCACAAGATTGGATCATGAAGGAGCACAAGCGTCGATTCGTCGATTGGTTAAAGGAACAGGACATACCAGATGGGGAAACCATAGAAGAAAAAACAATCAAAAGATTGGCATCAGGACCATCCGCTCAGGTCACATCATGGCAAGGTTATATTAATGGCTACATATTTTATACTGCCAAAAAAGACAAGAAAAGCGTGTCTCAAAATAGCGGTGTTCGCACACAAGCCTTAGACGGAAATACCGGCAAAAACATCACATATTATGGCATCATAGATGATATATGGGAACTAGACTATGGTTGTAATATTAGGTTTCCCGTCTTTCGGTGTAGATGGGTGAACCACCCAAGAGGTGTTGAGGTGGACAACTATGGACTAACAATTGTTGACCTCCAAAATATTGGATATAAAGATGACCCTTGGATACTTGCTTCACATGTTGCACAGGTTCTTTATGTAATCGACCCTTCTAAAAAACAGAAGCACATTGTGATCCCTGGAAAACAAGCTATTATAGGAGCTGACGAAGTTGAGGATGTCGAACAATACAATCAGTTCGAAGAAATGAACCTCTTCCAAGATCTACTAGAGAAGATACAGAATGTAGAAGCAGGCATAAAAAGGGGCGAAAAGCCATGGGCACGGAATGATGGAGAACCAAGAATTGTCACCGGCTAGATATGACATGTATATTACCTTCTGTTCAAATTTCAATTTGTATGCATGTGTATTGTAAGGATTGATTGCCTCAGAGGGTATGAACGGGGACGTCTTCACATTACTATATTAACTTATATTCAAATTTGAAATTTGTAAGCACTTGCATATTAATCGACTATATGACCAACATTTTATACGCTCGTCACACCATAGACATAGACAGGAGCGTTTGAATGCCCTTTCATTCCGTCGGCACGATCACACAACGTTTACATAAACACTGTTCATATGGTGGCGCGAACATAGTTGACCGTGATGTTGCCTAAACGACAGTTTTATACGGTGAGTCACCAATAGAGAGCATCGGATGAATGTCCATTCATTCGGTGGTCACGACAGTAGCTGGGTCTGACTTCCCCTTGGCACAGGTTTATCCGGTCTGGGTAAAACAGAACGCAACGGACCAATGTCTCTTCATTTGGTGCCGCACTCGGAGTTGCCCGACGCCACTTCAGCCACCCATTCATCCGGTCGGCCTACGACAGAAGTCACCTTTCGGAACTGTGTCCATCCTGTGTGATCTGAGGATGAAGGCTGCAGCGCTACACAGCCGACACATTTATTCGGTGCTAGAAGCGTAATACAGACCCAACGATCACGGCATGACCCTGTGTACTAGTGCAAGCTAAGCCACCACAGGATGAACGGCCATTAAAACGCTCCGTGCTAGACAACGACCAGCTGATGAAACTGTGACATTGTTTCCGAGCTAACTCGTCCGCCACATCCTTGCCCAAAGTGATTAGTCCTTCTAAGGTGCCTGCCCCTGCTAGGACAGAATATGCTGATGGTGATGACAGTGACCAAAGTTCAGATGTTGATTTTGCTGACAGTGACTATGCAGTTGGAGAGGATGATGATGACCTTTTTGTGATAATGTTGATGAAGGTGATGTTGATGAGGGTGCTGCAAAGGGGTTAATGGTAAAAGCAGGGAGGAAAAGGTTTGTGCCAGTAGACAATGAACCAGTAGGCAAAGAATGGGATGAGTTGGACTCTGATGAAGAAGAATTAGAGCTTCCAGAATCTGATGAAGAGTGTAGGGCTGGGCGAAACATGACAAGTTTTAGACCTGAAGGAATGAGACAAATTATGATATGTAACTGCCTTTTGTGCAGTGATCATAGATATATAGATCATATGCAAAGAGTAGGGTGGTAGAAGGAATGAGACAAATTATGATATGTAACTGCAGTGACTGACATATGTAATTGCAGTGACTGAATTATCTCTGAAATTCCAGTGATATAGTATAAGTTATCATATGTTATTGACTTCTGTCATTTGATTCAAGATAAATGAATAAAAAACCAACTGAAACATACTTGCATTGAAACAAACTCACATTCCATTCATTGAACATGAACATAGCCATTACAGCTACAGCCCTGAAACATACTTGAACACATGGTTCAGTAGGCCACTTCTACTTGAAAAACAAGGTTATTACACCCAGAACAAGAACAACAGCAACAACTATAAGGCTCACAACTACAATTTTTCCTAGGTCTACCAACTTCTGAAGTTTTTCAGCTACACTGTCACAGCCATTCTTCAGGCAAACTACATCAGCAAGCAAAGGT
>CM014275.1:59899127-59926816 GCA_004135705.1 Alloteropsis semialata
ATTCCAGATGCACTCACCGGACGAAAGGCCATTCATCCGGTCTTACTTGTTTATGGAATTGGCTCCACGTTTTCGTCCGCTGCGGGTCTATAGAAACTGAGTATGGGTTTAGTTTCAGAGCTGGACCCTAAAACTAAAACCTTGCGTTCACACTATAAAATTTTGACAAAATTGATCAAAATTTATTGGAGCTGATTTAATTTGTCAGCCCACTACTTTGTGCCAAGCAGTACAGATAGACATACATGTGGGCCCACATGAAGAGTCGGACCATAGAACTAAAATCTCGCGTTCACACTATAAAATTTTGACGAAATTGACCGAAATTTGTTGGTGATGACTTAATTTGGCAGCCCGCTACTTTGTGCCAAGCAGTACGGGTGGACATACACGTGAGTCCCACGTGAAGAGCCGGACCCTAGAACTAAAATCTCGCGTTCACACCTTAAAAGTTTGACGAAATTGACCAAAATTTGTTTTAGATGACATAATTTGATAGTACGCTACTTTGTGGAAAATAGTGTAGCTATACGTATTTCCTACATGTGGGCCCATATGCATAGCTATTTGGAAAGAACCAATACAACTCACTCCAAACCATTCCAAATCATTTTGTTTTCTTAGTAATCCAATCCAAACCAAACCATTTGACAATCAAGTCCATTGGTAACCAACTTAGATAAATCCAAAGAATGAACCAATCCAATAAAACCGTTAAGCCCCAAACCAATTAGCAGGGCTACTAGTAGGAGCGTTGGGGATGGACTAAGTACAACCATGAGCTACTTTGTGCAAGTTATCTTTACTAGACCTACACGTGAGCCCCACATCGAATGCCGGACCCTAGAATTAAAACCTTGCGTTCACACAAGGAAATTTTATCGATATTGAGTAAAATTTGTTGGAAATGACTAAGTACGACTATGAATACTTGAACGAGTTTTGTTTGTTTTGGGTGGAAAAAGCCAAACGGTTTAGATTGGTTTTGTTAAACTAGTGAATGGGTTGGTTTAGGTCTGTAAGTGTGCTAACCTCTGAATGGTTTTGGCATAGTTTGTTTAAGTTTCTAAATCATTGCCAGCATTTGACTCGGTCCACCCTTTTATACGGTATGGCATCCCTGGATCTGATCTTTCGAACGGCCTTTCATCCGGTGTAAAGGGTTTTTTCACATAACTTCACGCGCGGCCACACATTAATCCTGTGGGTGTCGACTGCTATTCACCGGATGAATATGTACCTTTGTATCATCAGATGAAGCACGAAATATATCTTCATACTAAATCAATTTGGAGACAAAAATAAATCATTTTGGAGACATAAAGAAATATTTACAAACCGTCGGCGCACCCGAGCAGACGGTTGCGATTCCCAATATACTTACCCCAAATCCCCAATACCTGCGGCGGTTTTAATTTCAAGCTACAGTTGCCATTCTAGTAGTACTAATTTCAGGCGCTCGCCCTCACCCGGCTCCCTCCGCCCAACTCCGGCGAACCGCCCCCGCCCGCTTGCATTCTCGTGCTCGCCCCGCCGCTCGCACTCGCCCCGCCGCTCGCGCTCGCCCCGCCGCCTCCGGCCGCCCACCTCCGACGCGCGGGGGATTTCTTGGCTCGCCCCCGCTGCCTCGGCGCCCACCTCGCTCTCCGGCCGGGGAGGGCTTTTTCTTGCCTCGCCCCGCTGCCTCTGCCCACCTCCGGCCAAGCATTGCCGCCCGCGGCGATGGAGGAGATCAATCGCGCCGGGGCCTCGTCGTCGTCGTCGCGGAGAAGACTGGAGGCGCCGGTTGTTGCGACGTTCTTCGCCCTGCTCGACCTGCCGGAAGAGCTGGTTGGCCACATCATCCGTCGCTGCATCTTTGATGGCGGGGAAGCATGGGCCATCAATCAGTACATGATCCTTGGTCGGGTCTGCCGCACCTTCCGCGTCATCTGCCACTCCCCCGAGGTAATCAAGCGCTTATCGTTCCGATTGCTTCGCCAGTCCTGCCGGCGTTTGCCGGACTATATCAGGTCACCCATCCTGCAGCGCTTGCTCGATGGCGAAAATCCGGGGGCCCTATATTTCAATGGGTTGGAGCTTTTGTTGCGCCGCGCCTGGAGCCTCGGGATGCAGCAAGTCCAGAGGGCCGCTGACATTGGGGACTCTTGTGCGGCTTACTTCTTGGCGATGCTACAGTACCGTAGGAACCCCACGGACCCTGATGCACTGGCGGTGCTCCATCGCATCAGCGGCGGCCCGTCGCCCCCGCATGGCCGGTGGGAGAACCGCGGCCTGGCGCTGCTGCGCTACACTGTCAGGCAGGACCTCCACCACATTGCATTCGACTGGTGTCTTCTTCACCGCGACGTCGACACGGACCTAGTCCCACAGGATCCTCACGTCTGCGTATGGACGTACTGCAGGCGCTGGGTGGATGGGACGCATATCATCCTGTACTGCAGCCCGCAGTGCCGCATCCGTCATGAGTTCGACCTCTGGACACGGAACTTCAGCAGCGGTGTGAGTTACGCCGTCAGCAAGATGTGAGACATGCCCCTGGCGTTCTCGCTGGAGCGCAAGTGATGGTATGCTTTTGTCGTTAAATGTAGTTGTCGAACTTTGTAAATATAACTATGAACTTGGTATGTTATGGTATGGTAGTATGGTCACTGTTATTTTGGTGATGTGCGTGATCAGATGGCATGTCCAAACTGATGCATGGTTGATGGTTGTATGTGAATTGGAGAAATTAAAGTGCTGCCTCTTTAGTTATGTCTTTGAGTTTTGTGCTACCTCTTTAGTTGTATTGTGCGGCTTACTTCTTTGAGTTTTGTGCTACCTCGCTTAAATATGTATGATGTTGCAAGTATGATTCGAAACAGGGCATTATGGGGAGTGTGAACATTTCGAATGCTTAAGTTTCCTAACCCACAGTCTTATACGGTGACCCTACAGAAAAGCCTCACCGTTCATTCATACAATAAAATGAGCCTGTTGGAATGCATTACACTGATCTTATCTTACAAAACTTGAGACTTCTCTTACAAACCTTGAGACACAACTTATAGTACAATGTATCTTACAATTTTGACACACATGCATCATCCTATGGTCACAAGCAGCAGTTATATAGTCAGGCCACGCACAGTTTGATCCGGTGGTTGTAATATAGTGTGGAGCGGATGATCATGCGGTCCTCTGGTGGTTAGATCCTTGCCTTCTTGTTGGCCATTTCCAGGGGCGGGTGACGGTCACCCGCCCCTGGTAATGGACTCCATATAGAAACTGGAGCGACTGGGGGACTTGGCCAAAATTTTAAGACAGGCTGCCGAAATTTTTCGTGCCTTCCCGCGCTCCGGCTGCGCCACCGTCGTCCCCCGCCGCACTCCTCCGGCCGCGCCGCCGTCGTCCCCCGCCGCGTTCATCCGGCCGCGCCGCTCGTCGTCCCCCGTCGCGCTCCTCCGGCCGGCCCTCCGCACCCCTGCGACCCTCCGCCTCGCGCGCGCCACTGCCTCTCCGCGCTCCGGCCGCCTCCCCCTCCCGCAAGATCCACCACCGCCGCCGGAGCGACCTCTCCGCCGGCGCGGGCTCCACCCCGCCGTCCCCCGGGCGTCCCCCGAGTTGGCATCCTCCGCCTTTCGCCCGCCGGGCCGGGCGCGCCCTGCTCCTGCTGCGGCCACACCTCCCCTCCCCGCGCCAGCACGGCCGGCCGTCCTCGCCGGCCGCCGTCCACGACCGCTCGCCGCCCCCTGTGCCGCTCCAGTCGAAGGTGAGAGGAGGTCCTCCATCATGCAACTAAGTGCTCGATGAAATGCTTAGCAAGTGCTTGATGCAGTGGCGGATCCAGAAAAAATTGATAGGGGGACTCAATACTGTACAAAAAAGCTAGTTGTCCGAATCATATCCAATACAGAACCAGTGTTGTAATTTAAAGGAGTCTTATATGGATACATAGATGAATATATCACAATACAACATGAGTCAAGTAGATTATGCAATTTGTCGGTCCATACCAAGCCACAACACTAAAAAATTGACATAGAAGACGAATTATTCATCATCTTCAACCTCTAGCCCTTTCTAGCAGTCCCCTTCTAGCAGTGCTACAATGGCTGATTTTTTTGAGAAGAGGCTGTTGGGGGCTCCAAGAACTCGGCAGCGGTAGGGGGACTCCAGCCCCGGCCGACCCGGTGCTGGATCCGCCCCTGGCTTGATGTATATATGATACACATGTGTATGAAAAGAACATTTTTAGTTTAACATATTTTGTGTTTTGATTGTCACATGTGATTTCATCTAGAGGATGGATGAGCCATCGTCATCCAATCATGATGATCATGAGAATGGGTTCGACTTGGACGTGATTGGGTCCCAGACCCAGTGGGACGGTGATGATGTCTTTGAGGATGACCATGAAGAAGAAGATTCCGGGGATGAGGAGAACCGGGAAGATGGAGACGGACCTCAAATAGGACAAGGCGCGTGGGTAGGCGGCGTGTGGATGGACCCTCTTAATCCACACCCCACTGAACCTCGTGTAGGTCGTACGGAGACAGAGCTTGACCCGGATTTCGATCCGGCTAGTGAGGTAACGGCGATCCCTACTGATCCGCTTTCATGTACATTTTGATTGGATAGATGAACACCTCATGTACTCATGACTCTTATGATCGTGTTAGGTGCCTCGTTCTCCGGTAAGGAAAAGGAGATACCGCCGACGTGGAGTAAGCCCCCAACCAGTACAAGAAATTGAGGAGGTGCAATGTAACAATGTGGCGGAAGACAGAGGGAGGCGCGGGCGTCGGCGGTGGCGAGGAGAGAAGCGGGCGGGTATCGGAGGAGGGAAGGCGGAGGAGCCATGGGCATGAGAGGTGGGATGGAAGAGAAGGGATAAGGGAGGGGATGAGAAGCAAGTGAGAGAGCGCGAGCGGGAAGAAGACGATCACCTCGTACGTGTTCCTGTGGTGAAGACGTACTTTTTTTTGTTTTTGAAATAGAGTGAAGACGCACTTCGGACTCTTCTTTCCCAGGTTCATGTGTTCAGAACTTCAGGTAGACAGATGCATACAACTGCATGCGCTTACCAATTCAATCACATCCATTGCGACCAGAAGGTGGACCCATACAGTAGTTGGTGGTTTACTGCATAGTGAAGTGTGAGAATGAAGGTGTTTAGATGGGTGAAAAGAGGTGGGATGAATAGCGGATATTTGGATTAAAGGTGTTTAGATGGATGAAAAGAGATGGGATGAATGGCCTTGTTTAGTTCGGTTGAATTCGATTGAATGCACTGTAGAAAAATGCATTGGGAATCGAAAAAGCAGAGAGGTGGCACGTTGTTCAATGAAATGTCTTTTGGTTGAATTGGTTGAATCGGAGGGAACTAAACAAGGCCTTGGATATGAACCAAGAGAACAGGCCCATTGGCAAACAAACACTACTACTAGTGTGTCTGCAGAGACTGCATTTATTGGCATTATTGATTGTCGGCACATCTATCCGAGATTCAGAGCCTGCTGCTTGATGAATGGGCGGAGGAACTGGTGGTACCCCTCCCTCCGGCACCACCACCGTGTCCCTCGTTGAGAGGGTCCTTCCATGCTGTCCCCTGCATTCACGCGGCGCCGCGCAAGATCGCTGGCGCGTCCACTATCGCTGGCCTCAAGGGCGTGCACCTTCCGGCCGGCACACAGGGCCACCGCGTCTCTCGGCACCAACAAATACGTCGTCACGGTCGGCGTCGGCACGACGGCAGCGACCTCTCATGGGTGCAGTGAAAACCATGCAACCAATTCTACAAGTCGCAGCACTCATGCAGAGAGGTATGGATGCCGACTAAGAAAAATCATCACACTAATTCAGATCACTGACCGCCACATAAGCATATAATGGTCACTTGCTAACACGTTAGTTAAGAATAAGATGCGGTTCTTCGCACACTCCCCGAATGGAAGATGGAGACACTCTCTGCATACACAGCTTGCAATGGTCGGAGACCTGGACCGAAACAAACTGCACCAAACCACCAACTACTGTTACAATCAGATCTAACCCAACTGCACGCATAAAAATGCTGCCCCCCCTGGTGATGGTGGCACATGAACGGGAGCACCCACCAACCGAGCCCCAAAAAAACTGCACAAGATGCATGGTCTACAGTTCATCAGCAACCTCCTGTATGGTCATCGGACTGACAGCTGCATCTACCTCCTCGTCGGTGAGAATGGGTAGAACCTATAAAATGAGAATTGATTATTCTTCTTCATAATGTTAAAAAAAACAAATCAAAGTTGAGAAGAAGTTGACACTGTTTGAGAGTGGGTCTCATTAGTACCTGACGCAGGCGATCCCTGTAATATTGCTTCATCACCTCACAGATGGTGTCATTGGAGATTGCATTACAGTACGCCCCATCGCTAATGCTTAGCAAGCCAATGGCGCCTCCTGCATTCACGATGGGACATCCTGACATACCCTTGGCTACAACCATGTCCAGGTGACAATGGGAGATGTTCACTCCATCCTGTATGGGTCCACCTTCTGGTCGCCTTCAAAACAAAAAGGCATAAGACAAGGCTGGTAAATTCAATCCAACAAAGAAACAGCCTTCAAAACAAAAAGGCATAAGACAAGGCCAACGAAGAAACAAAGTGGCACAGAAACAAGATTGAAACTACTCACACGAAACCGCCGGGTGAAAGATCAGGGTCGTGCTTCATGGCCATCTCGATGCCAGTGAACAGGTGGTGTGGATTAGCAAATCCGACAGCAATTACGCCAGCATTGCCAATGTCTGCAGCAAAGTTCAGAGGCTGCGCATTCCTGAGGGCTGGAACACTGAGTATGGCAACATCTGCTTCCCGGTGCTCGTGCAGCACATGTGCTCTCAGCTGCCGAACGCGATGTTGGCCGCCGATGGGGCGCCCGACCCGCACGTACAGCCTGTCGCCCGCAGCCAGCTTCATACGCCGAACGACATGGTCGGCGGTGAAAACAATGGAGCCAGTGCTGTCGCTCTTGATGATGAACCCAGTTCCCAACGTGGGACGTGCTTCCTTGGTGGTCAGTCTGCGAAGACCCAGTGCGAAACGGACACCAATGGTAGGGCGGTACACTGTACGCATCCTCTTCAAGTAGACATGGACCACGCTGTTGTTCCCTGCGTCCCTCGCGAACTGCTCAACCTGAGGATCCGGGCTTGTCTTGGACATTCTGACCTGTTAGAATGAATTCATCTCAGCGAAACTCCGACATTCTAGAATGAATTCATCTAAGCGAAACTCCGAGAGAACGGGTCGTGGGGAGAGTCCCACGACCATCGCGCTCTGATCGGGTGCCTAACCAATTTGGTTAGGGTCCCCGTCGCCCCGTGTTTAAAATAAAAGGCAGGGGCCCGGGCTGTCAAAGGACACGGCCACCACCAAACCTCACGATAAACCCAGGCCCCTCTACATCCTCAGCCCCAACACGATCCGGCGACAGGAAGACCGACGCCGTCGCCACTGCATGAACGACGCCCGGCGTAATGCGAGTCTTCGGTAGATGCAAATGCTCGTGTTTTAGTATCAGATTAGACCCAAGTTGATGCAATTCGTTCATCAGGATTATACTACCTCTGAGCCCGGACTAGAATCACAGTGGCATGTAGAAGGAGGGGAAATCAACCGAATTAAGAAACCCCAAAAGAATTTTTTCCCCGTCCGAAACCCTAGAACCAGAAATCCCCAAATTGTCAAACCCTAATCTCGAATCGACCCCGAAATCCCGAGCGACAAGATGATTTGAGGTTTACCAGTGACGAGCCTCGCCGGGATTAATGGAGGTTTGTACGCCGACGAGATAGCCGACCCGCCGCCACCAACGCGCGCGCGCGGCACAGCTTCACTCCAGGCCGCCGCAAGGCATCGCACAAAGCCCTTGGCTTCACGCGCTCGCCGGCGAAGGCACCCGCGACGCCGCGAAAACTCCGGCGCCGTCGCTCGCCGCCCGCTCTGTCTCACGAGAGAAAAACGGAGGCGAAAACTCCGGCGCCGTCACTCGCCGGCCCGCTCTGTCTCACGCCGTCACGCGGGTTTGGGACGGCCGGGGTGTGATTGTGAACCGTCCGATGGGACGGACGGCTGAGATCAGTTTGGCGAAAGAAGAGATGGGCCTGTAGGCCGAGCTTGGCCTGCACACAGTTTTGGGCTGCGGCTCCGTTAATGGGCCGTTTCTAGGCCTCGGCTGAATCTAAGCTAACCTCGGCCCGCGGCCGTTTATTACCTTTTCTTTTATTTGTTCCAGGTGCAATTCATGTATTTATGATGTAATTTGCACTATTCGAAATTATAGTAAATGTCCAAAATTATGTTAGGTAATTATGGTGTTATTTTAGCTGCATGTGTTATATCTCTGATTAAAATTGATATTTTAATCAGTGATTTTTGTGTAAATTTCCATTCAATTGTTGTTTAATGTTTTACCTTTTATGTTCCTCTGTGCAAACTTATGTTTGATGCCATATTTTTTTTATGAATTTTGCACCTTTTAAGTAATATTAATGTCCAAATTTCATTTATTGTTTCCGCTGCTTGTTTATGGTCTATCTCTAATTATAATGGAACCAACCAGAAATTATAGTTAGAGATTCTCATGTTAATTTGAATTGTTTTTATTCCAGTGGAATTTTAAGATCAATAGTGGTACATGAGTTGTTTATGAATTTTTGCAGTATTTCTGAACCAACGTTGTTTTATAATCAATCACGTGTCATTAAAGTTATTGGGCCAAACTAACATATAAGTTCTAAAGCTTCCGCTGTATAATTAAGATTTATTCTCCAATTAATTTGATTAGAGAATTTTATGTGGCATGCGTTTGTCTTTCAGGCCAAAGTTTATTGACAAATATTTGCCACAAAATTACGATATTGTTTTATTTTATTTTTTGCCCAACGGTGATACATAGATTTGAAACAACGTAGATTAACTCATGCACTATTATGATATACTTTATGGTTCCAACACTGATCCCTTGTGTAAACCTCATCAAGGAACTTATTAATGACAAGTATGGGGCCTACAAGGATGAGGGAATACTTGGAGAAGATGAATACCGCAACACTGGAGAGACACCCATATGTTGTTTTCGTGGTAGAAGTGGGCATTCTATTTCAAATTGCTCGAAAAGGAAGGAATTCAAGACAAGATATTAGGAAACTGAGGATGAGCCTATAGGACTAGATCATTATTTTCAAATTATGATTTTGTTTTTTTAGCTTATGTACTCTTTACCATATAAAGATTAATTTTTGTTTCCTCGATGATGATGATGATTCTTATTGTAACTTCGGAGACAGAATTTTTAATTTAATTTAAGCATTATGTTTTATGTTATTATGGTTGTGATCATGCCCAAGACATGACAATGCACACATGTTATCCTTGTTGGACTATTAAAGTTTATGAAAGTACCCATGACAATACACACATGTTATCCTTGTTGGACTATTAAAGTTTATGAAAGTACCTAATCTAACAGCAAACAATTAATGAGATGTTGTCAAATGCTTCTCAAAGCACCTTTTGTGATATAAAATAAAGTTATGTTTCGAGTGCATGTTGACTCTATAATAGCCCTAAGACAGCCTCACCAAAATTAGAGATCATAGAAAATTCAAGTGAGGCTGTTATGGTTGCCATTTGCCAAACCATTCAAATATCAACACTACTGTTGCTGGGTAAGCAAAGCATAATACAACTGCAAAAGATGACATGATTCAGGCCTATGTCAAAACTTATAACCAGTAAAAGGAACACAATATTTCTCCCAGATTCAAACCGGACAAACAACCTTCATCCTTCTAAACAGTGGTCACCTCCAAAAACAAGTCACAAGAAATCACCTAAGCCTTTTTTCTTAGATGATTTCTTGAAAGGTTTCTTCTGGGTCTTGGGCTTATCACATTTCGAGGACATCTCTCTGTCTTTCCTTCTTTGCTTTTCCTTCTTCACCTTGTACATTGGGATTGCCTGCTTACAAAAATGTTCACAGATGCTTTTAGCCAACAAAGCAGTGCCAATGATGGTGGGCAAAACACAATTTAATGTACTGGAACTTGCCTCGCCAACATCAACCTGCTGTTTCCCCAGGTTGCCCATCCCCTTCCCTTCAGCAACTAGGAGAAACTGCAGAAACGATGATTCAGCTAGCGCACAAATTCAGCCTACAAAGGCAGACTCAGAAATCAAAGCCATTAAGATATAAAAACCTTATCAAGATCCTCTTTTCTAGTTTTTTTGGAAAAATCAGCTTTAGTTCCTGTGATGGGCAAGGACTTTGCAGCAAGTTGTATACGACTGCACACAAGATATATTGGAGAGCTGTTAGATGACTATACGAAAAGAAATTCATAGGAGGGAGGGGTAAGCAGTAGGTGAGTGAAGGATTACAACCTTGGCAAAGCACCAACTTTTGCAGCTTTCTTTAAGTTATCTCGTCTGTTTTTTCCTTGCTTTCCTACCCGCTTCTTTTGCTTTCTTCCTGTGAAAGTATCAACAAGGTTTAAGATACATGCACATCTGGAAAAAGAATCATTAATAATAAGAAAATGTTTGTCAGATTTAGGTCCTAAACTTGTAAAGCATTGCATATGAAAAATGCTGCAAAATTTGCTGGACAGAGTCAACTAACTTATAGCAGATGAATGATAGCTGCAATACTGGATCAGGGAGAGACTAGTTAGCACAACAGTCAACAGGATTGTTGGTGAAAAGTTCATGAAGACAAATTACTAACCATTGGGGAATGTGAAACTAAGGAACTCGACTTTCCGTCCCATAAAGTAACTGTACTGAAGCTGGCCAATATCATCAAAAGCTAACTTATCATCATCATCAGATTCAACATCTTCAGGACGGCACCAGCATGGCTTGGGCACAGGCCACCTACAGTGTTTCAACGAAATAATTCATATATCCAAAACTTAACTTCAGCCTAATAAATAGCAACATGGATTGGAATACCAACCTGTTAACCTTATTTTTGACATCTCCAGGCATTTTCCAGAAACAAGCACTAGAGGCATTGCCAATATCGCCACCAGATTCACTGTCAGATTATGCTTCAGCAAGCTTCTTAAAATACTCCAAAAAAGAACAATACTAAAATGCTGACATGAACTATGTTAATACCTTCTTGTGTCAAACGATGCTAGAATCTTGCAGATCTCTACACACAACAGGTAAGGAGTTCCTATTCTGGTGTCATAGAAGTTCATGCCAATAACATTGGCATCAAGATTAACAAGAGGGCCTCCAATCCCAGCCTAGCAAGTTCACATAAATAAGTTGTGACTTCTATTCAAAACATTGCTAGCTAATTCATTCCAAGGCAACTATATCTTTATTCATAAACACGAAGCAATATCTTGTTTTTCCAATTTCAAGCATTGACAATTGATTAATCCAATATTATCTAGGTTTTATAGAACGATACCGCTAGATTCATATTCCAAAGTACTTTACCATGAATATATTTTAATTGTAAGCAAAATAATGACGGGAATTTACAGTCAAAGCTCTCTATTAGACAGTCAAATTACACCTAATAAAAAACAGAGTTATCAAAATAAAAGAAGGCAATACCTTAGTGATTTTACATGTGGAACGTGTGAGGAACTCACAGTCAAGTGTGCCCGACCAAGGAACTAGACAACCACTAGCAGCCATTAAGATGCCCCCAACTTGCTTGGGACAAACGGCTATGTTGTCGTTGTTGTATTTGAAGCTACGCCCTACAGCGACTACATCATCAATTGACTGCGAATCAAAGCTCATATTTAATGGACGACGAGCACAGTAATCGACGCTGACTAGAGCAATGTTGTAATGTAGATTCCAATGCTCTAGCTTCCCTTGTTTGCATCCATTCTTAAGCAACACATCAATCTGCAAATAATACACTGATCAGACTTAAACAGCACCTTAAAAGCACATCAGACACAAATTAATGAACACCAACCCTCAAGTTATCAACAATCTTGTTCTCATCAACAGGATCTCTAACCAAGCTCGCGGATGTCAAAATCATCGTAGATCCATTCCGTTTAATAAAAAAACCAGAGCATGCAAAAATCCTTTTCCCTCCTGCATGCCATGATTCTGGTTACCAGCTAGTCGTAATCGAAACAGAGATGATCTAGTAAATGTCACATCGTTGTACACTCACCATTGAATGAAGCCAGTGCGACAACATTACGATCTATGATATCAGCTCCTTTGCCAAATTTACTCCAGACACCTTTACCATGTAAGTCGCCAAAACGTTGTTCAAAAGAATTAACCAAGATCATGCCAGCTGGATAAATACATTGTAGAATAAGTTGTTAGTGGTACATTTTAGAGCTGTAAAAGATCAGCAAATTTTAGAAGCGCAGACTCACCTCCTGACATGGAGGATGGTAAAATTGGGTAACCCATGGAATCTAAATCTAACTGTTCCTGGTTGAGAAAATCTCCATGTACTGGTGCAACAAGGTCAAGTGATTAGCACTAACATATTATACACAGAAAGTAAATTCACTCTGCGCATAACGATAGCATGTAACATTAGTTATATCATGATAACAGCCTGAGCAACAATTAGCATTAGAAGTCAGCATGCATTACACATAGTGTATGCATGCTAAACTTGGACAGCTTCTAAATAGGCAACAAACAGCAACAATTTGCATAGTAATACAATGTTAAGCAGTTTTGAGGAGTGTCTGTGTGCTCACCTTCTGGATGTCCGTTAGATTTCTCACCTATGGGTCTTGCTTCAGGCCTGCAGAACATAAGAATAAGTAGTTGACTACTAATCAAAAAGTAGAATGATGGATCAAACCAGTGCACTTATACGCAAAATGGTGCCAAAAACTATGTGGGTATAGGCAAGGAACAAGACAGAGAAACGAGAAGTCGTGTGGATTATTGCATACACATGTTGTTTGCCACACAAAAGGGCTTACATTATAAGCTCTTCTAGGAGAAGAGCTAAGGTCTAGAATAGAGTATCAATGGCATGCATTAGATAGACATACCTGTAAACCTTCATTTTTTTTGACTGTGCAAGATCAATCTTCTTTTTCACGAATGTCAAGAGAGTTGTGCCCCATGGTAGAAAAATGGCTCTTCTATTGGTCAGAAAAAGGTTCATGCCAACCATATTCCCATCAACTGAAAGAAGTGGCCCACCTTCCCAAGGCTAATAAACAAAACAAGCAACACGGTTTACGTTTGAACAAATTGAAGTTGTACAGAAAAGAGTTAAATTTAAAAGAAATCATTTTTGTTGCCTCCATGCATAACAGAAATAGAATGAAATGCTCGTATCATATCATGCAAGTGTACCTCTGAGATTTTAGAAGAAAGATCTTTATCATCCTCAGATACCCTTGAATCGCCATTCAATTCTACAATCTTGACCACTATATTGCCACAGGTGTCACGCCCTACAGCTAATACCTCACCATGGGGCAGACTTTCCAGTGCACTTTGGAAAGGTCCAACCTGAATATCACGGACACCACCATAGACTTCGACAACAGCAAAGCCATTATCAAAATCACACTGAGATATATGCCCATTGTACAGTTCGGTGCCGTCAAGGCGCACTTGAATCTAAAAAATGACAAAGCAAGAAATGAGCACACAATGATCAGAAGTTAACAGATTAGTAAAGGATGACTGTCAGCACCAACCTTTAAGTCAATATGGTCTTTGGTCGTAGCACTAAGAGCTCTAGACAGAGTTGCAGTAGTCAAAAACTTTGTGATAAACTGGTGTTCCATAGCTATGCCTGAGCATGAAAATAAGATTTTGTCTCCTACAAAAGATCGCAAGTTAAATCATTTATAACTGGTGTCATTTCAATACATACTTGTTAGAAAACTGAGAAGACTAAGCGTATATAATCACCATTGAACAAAATAATAGAAGCGACACTTTTAGACAAATATGATTTATGCTCATCACTGAGTCCAGTCCAAACATCTTGCTTAGAGTCCGAAAGGTCACCTAGTTTAAGAAAATAAAACATCAAGGCAGCTGTGAATAATCGTATAAACTGTGAAAACGCCAGGGTGTAGCAGAAAAGAGGAAAAGATAGACCTGAGATCCACTCATTCTTGAAGGCATAACTGTTATTACGAAAGCTTCTAGGTAGATCACCACCGCCCCTCTTAGTTTTCCGCATACTTCTCAAGACTGAAGCAGAACTTTCTATTAGAAATAAAAACAAACGGGCAAAATGTGGGGGTCATAAGCAATGGAGCAACAATATAAAACTATAACCGAGCAACTAATCAGGAATGCGAAGAATGGCATTATGTCCGGGTTGCCTGAAACACCAAGAAGGTAGCCAAAAAGCATAATTTCTTAGCAGTAGCAGAGCCTGCATCTAAACTGCGCATGTCCAACAAGTAGATAGATTAATTGTTCATAAATCATAGGTGTCACTGTACATGTCTTATGGAGTTTACAAAAACCGTGTGTGACATGATGTTCTGCCACTGTTAGCTCAACTATCAGCTATACTGCTATAGCATGGAGTGCTGACATGACAAGGACAGTGCAATGTTACACGCCTATTCCTTAGGTTGTGTCAAGGGCCAAGTGGGTTGCAGGTTAGTCACTAGTCAAACCTAGCTCCACCTTCCAATTGGAAGGTATGAAACATGTACTTAGATCAGGCATAAAAGCACCAAAGAAGCAGTCAAGCTCTTTATATTTTTTTTTAAAAAAAAAGGAACACTATGGAAGTAATCTGAAACTGCACAATATTCCATGTTATACATTAAGATAACTCTGGTGGGTGATATTTTTTTCAGAATTCCATGTGCTGCTCGTTGATTAGGGTTTTCTAAAGAAGACGAAGACGAAGAGTACACGACCAAGAAAAAGAACACCACTACAGCCTCATACCACAAGAGGTTGGGCACAAAACTGGATTTCGGCGTTCCCCTCATCCACCTCAAGAACATCAGATCTAGGGTTTAAGGTGCCTGAAGTCGGCAGAACGACTGAACGGCGCGTTCGAGCCATGGCAAGGCTGCGCGCGTGCGTGTGCTGCCGGCGTGCGAAAAAGCTCGGCACGAAGGCCGGCGCACAGATAGGACGGCGACGTCGAAACTACGGAGGGTTCATCGGGCGAGGCAAACCTGCGCCGGACAGCAAGAAGAAGGATGGGGAAGGCTGCGCGGCGCTCACCGAGGGCTTGCGGGTGTTCAAGGCGGCGCAGGACGAGCTGAGGCGGCTCGACTTGGGCTCGGTGTAGGCGAAGAGGAGCCGCGACAGGGTACAAAGTTTCGGCGACGTCCTCCGGCTCGGCGTCGGCGACTTGGCGAAGAGGAAGCAGAGCGCGGCGGCGCCTTCCTTTCCCTCGGACGGCCTCCTTCGAGGAGGGGAGGGGGACACTGGGAGATGGCGGCGGGTAATGGGGAGGGGAAGGAGGCGAGGCGAGGCAATGTATCAAGGGTGTGAGGGTTTTGTTTTTGCCGGACGGAAATGCCCCTGTTTTCTTTGCTTCTGGGCTTATGTGGGCTAGTTTGGTTTGTGGGTTCTGGCCCAGTACTCCATTCCATTCACTAACCAACCATTTTCCATCTCCTCAACAGCTACGGTTTTGCCTGTTCCAATCGCCCGCCGGTCGACGGAGATTATTATTGCCATGTGACTTGTTGAAAAAAAAAATCCTTGCAGCCATGTAAAAACAATACGTTCATCACGGGAACGTTTTTACATGATCAGATTTGTCAAACTGCATGCATGCGTGCCATGGTTCCATTCCATGAAGAAAAAGTACAACGATGCTGCTTGTTAGCTTCATGAACATGCTCTCGATCGCGATTGGTTGGTTGAAGTTGAAGATATAGAAAAGAAAATGAAGGTTTTGTTTAGTTCCCCGTCACATCAAAATTTTCACTATTCATCAAAGGGAATCTTACATGCATGGAGTAGTAAACGTGTGTTAATGACAAAACCCATTCCATAACTCCGGGTAACTTTGCGAGACGAATCTAATGAGCCTAATTAGGCCATGATTAGACAATGTCGTGCTACAGTAAACAATCTCTAATGACAGATTAATTAGGCTTAATAGATTCGTCTCGCGATTTTCCGTCCATCCGTGTAATTAGTTTTATAATTAGATCATGTTTAGTCCTTCTAATCTTGGATTTAAAATCGTGGATTCAAAAAAGTTTGAAAAGTTCTACCAACTAAACAAACCTAATTAGGTCGTGCATAAATCTAGGTCGTAGGTGCACTCTTTGTCAAACTGCCCATTGACATCGAGATGGACCGCCGCCGGCAACGTCATCCGGCCACCGACGCAGCCCGGCCTCGGCGCCAGTCCGCACCATCGGATCCGGTGCCCTGCTCCGCCGGCGAGGAGAGGAGGGGCAGCGCTCCCAGGGCCTCGTGCTCCAATCTAGGGAGGGGGGCGGCGGCCGCAGGACCCCCGCCGGAGGAGAAGAGACGCCGTCGGGGCTCCTGCAGATCCCCACGCCGGCGAGGGGGGGGACCGCCCCTGCCCCAGATCCACCCCGGGTCGCGCCGTACAGATCACCAGAGACTAGAAAACAAGAGTTACAAATCAGAACCAAGAAATCCAAGTGCTGCAAAATAAAAACTTGGCCTAGCGCAGAATCAAGACAACGCCGTGGGATCCGGTGATGGCTTACCATTCATCAACTTCGGATCTGGTGGCTTGCCGCGAGGGGATCCCGTCAGGCGCAGATCTTGGGCCGCAGCGAGAGGGGTCGGTCGTGGTCCTTCACGAACGCCTTAAAGGTATGAGCGACGAGCGAGCGAGCGGCGGCAAGGAGAGAATCCGAGGAAGGAGGCCGCGGGGTGGAAGTAGAAATAGCGAAGGCGGCGAGACTGCGAGAGAAGGGAGGTCGCGCGGAGAGGAAGTATAAAGATTTCCGTTTCCAAGAGGCGAAGCGGCGCCCCTTTGGCTTCGGACGGGGAGGGGAGCGGGCAACCGCCTCCCCACGGAGGAAGAGGAGAGGAGATGCGGCGCGGCTCCCCGCTGAAGGGAAGCGGATGACGGCGCGGCTCTTGGAGCGGAAGGGGAAGGAGAAACTGACGAGGATTAAATTAATGGAAGGCGGTGCGGAAGGCAGTTATCTTCTCTACCCCGTCGGTCGGGCTGTGAAAAGGCGCCGACAGGTGGGCCCTCGAGACGTGTTGAGCTGGCGAACGAACCTGGAGAAGTTGTTGTGCTTGAAGAACCTTGGGAGCAACACGGCACGGCCGCCAAGAAGGGGATCCCATACGACGCGAACAGGGAGGCACCGCTGTTGGTGCGAGAAGGCAGGCCGTGGTGCTGGCCCTCGAACTCGACGAGCTCCACGGGCTTCCCCATCGCCTTCAGCTGGTTGCAACGCGGGGCTCTCCGATCACCAAGGGCGCATTCAAGACCAGGAAGATCTATTTGGGTCATCTGGCACCGTGAAGAATATTGGATCCACAGCTTGAGGACCTGATCTGCTCTTTCCCATGTCTGATTTATTAATAGATCAATCACTGGATTAGAAGATTTGGGGATGGATAGAGGAGATATAGGAAGGGGCAAGAACGAGAGGTCGACAGACGTGGGGATTTTCTCGTTGGTTTACGTGGGGAGTATACGAGATACCCCAGATCCACCATGATATGATGACGAGAGCGAAGGAATCAAAAGAGCCGGGACAGGGATGGATCGTACCGAGGTCTCGGACGCGGCGCGCGGAGGAGCAATTAGAGTGGAGTGCGGCGAGGTCGCCAAAGTTGGCCTGGGCGGCGAGGATCTGGTTTCGGAGGTCAAAGAGGTGCGCGACGATGTCAGCGCGGGTGGCGAAGATGACACGGCCATCGGGGTCCTTCTAGGAGGACTTGCGCGCGGAGAGGGAGAAAGGGAGAGAGGGGAGACAGCGGCGGAAAGCAGGGAGAGAGAGACAACGGCGGGGAGAGAAGGAGAGTGAGGGAGTCCGGGTTTGGGGCTCGGAGACGCCAGGGAGAATTTAAGCCCACAAAGTTCGGGGACTGTCGATGTTGTTTTTAGCAGACTCATAGGAGACACGTCTAAAAACTGCGTCTCCTATGATAGTGTTTTTTTTACAGTTTCTTACATAGCGCGTGTTTCATACAAATGTCTGGCGCTCGGGGAAAAGAAAAGTCAAACGCGCGTGCTCAACGGAATGGAAGCTGAGAGTTGATAGCAGCAGCGGATTACAGGCCGTGTTTAAATGGTGGGACAAATGTTTTGCACCATATTTTGACCATTAATTAAGGGTATTAAATAAAGTCAGTTTACAAAACTACTTTTACAACTCCCTAACAAATTCGCGAGACAACCGCGAATTGTTGGAAGAGACGCTTTCCATGGAGTATTGGATTGAATACTCCCAGGCGCATCTGAAATTTGTAACAGTAGTAGTCATGCACCGAGACACATAGGATCCCACCAGAACCTATGCATAAAGATTTTTTTGTTAGCTTCTATTGATGCAAAATACATAAAAACAGTACAAAATTACAAATTACCTCCATCATCGTTGCCTTCAGCTCTGTTCCTACGCTCTTGAGCGGCATTCCTCACTTGATCCATAGTGACACCAACTTTGGGTATATTAATATGCCAGCCTAGTTCTCCTCTTGGGAAAAAAATAGGGTACGACAGGGGATCATAGCAGGAGTGGTACGATCTTATGCCATGTATGGACCTATCTTTTCCCTGGAGGACAACACTATTACTGAACTGCCCACGGTACTCACTACCCTCTATCCACACTGCTGCCACTTCAGATGATAGAGGAACATTATATGTGTGTTGGTCAAGGTTTAATGTTACGCGGTAATCCTCGATGTCCTGATCTCGACCAACGCTTTTAAGGTGTTCCGAGTATGGGCTGCCACGCATGATGTTTACCAACCCTTTGATAACCTCCTTTTCCTTCTCCCTACACTGTTCATGGCACTTAGCGAACCGATGCTGAAGACTAGGATCATCATCATAGAAATAAAGTTCCAGATGTCTTGGTTCTGTCCCATCTCTTCCAAAAGATGTAACGTTGTGGTACATTTGGCCATGGGCACGGAATGTATACACTCCAGCAATCCTCATATCGGTGGTGATACGATCAAGGTGACAATACAGTGAAGTAAATGAGAAATGGCCGTTGAAGAAGCGAATGTTCGCACGAAAATGCCTAGCATTAGCATCAGAACTTGTCCACAACCTCATAAGTTCTGGAGGCGTGTCAGGCTCGGAAAGGTGAATCTTTCCTTTGCGACAGCAGAATCCAGGTGGTTCAAACTGGAATTCCTTTGCATTACAGAAATCACAGTTCTCCTCCGGTTCTAAGGTGTGGGTTTCATCGGGCATGTTGTTGTACACAACATCAAACGGATCAGGAACATCCGGCGTAGAAGCGGAACCATCACCAGCATCCTCATGCCCGTCATCTTGCCCTGATTCATAATCTGTGTTAGAGTCAATTGTTTTAATATATATAGTGGGGTGCTATATAGTGGGGTGTATATATATAAGCCTTGGGCTCTAAATAGCTATTTGAAGCCTCTCACATACTTACAAATGGGCCCCCAACCCATGTGTCACCCATCCCACCACTTCCCACCACCCTGACACGCATCAGACACTAGCGGGGACCCCGTACGGAGCGCGGGAGCGCGCCGCACGGGGTCCCCGCGCCTTGATAGCAAAACTTTACCGCATAGTGTAAAAACATAGTCATTGCAGCATAAATGTGAGTAGAAACCTCAGCGATACTACGGTTTTCATAGAATCTCCATTATGCAGGCATAAACTCTTTGTCGTGGCTACTTTGTGGATGTAGATACCTACACTAAGAAGCATAAAAACCGTTCGTGGCAAAACAAAGAAACCAATAGAATCTACCACCTGACACATGCGCTACTCATCTGACACATGACGCGTCTTACACATGCATGCATGTAAGCAAACTCACCCTATTTCATTTCGTTTTTTCGCAATAATTTTTCAATGGAGCATCAAACTGAAAAACGGTTTTCACCACTAGATTTCTGACATTTTTGTGCATGATTTGAGATCCATTATGAATATTTTATTTGAATTTTTAAAAATTCATAAATTCACACTTTTTTGGACAAAATTTCTATTATTCATTAAAAAGATTCTTCAAGCATAGAAACAACAGAACGCGAGCATATAATTATTGAAAAGCTCTAAATCTTCTCTAAAAACTTGAATTTTTTTATTTAACATGTCCTTATGACCTAGTTCAAGGTGATGGTGATCATAATAGATGGTACTATTGCGCATAGAAATCACACTTATTATGTATGTATGCGATTCACATAACACAATCATGAAAAATGTTAAGTTGCTTTCTCGACATTTGAAATTCGAATCGGTCATTATGACGACATTGCTCAAGTCTAATATTACCCACATGATCATAGATCTCACTTAAATGAGTCATATAACATCAGAGCCACCTTGATGAATGCATACATCACTATCTAACCCAAAAAAACACAAGTGTTAGAACATGTATGTCTATTCCACTACCTCGCCAACCCAAATGCCAAATACTTCCACATTTAAAGTATTTAAACACTTGTACAGGCATAGATTTTCATGTCTCTATGTGAGACAGAATATCTAATGTTGTAATAGCTTAAGAATAGAAACCACCCTGCGTGTGTATACAACCACCCTGCGCAAGTATAGATTTTTAAATCACAGTTTCACCCATGCATATAGTCGGCATGCAATCAAAGAAGTAATGCCCAAATGCCAAAACAGAGGATCTTCCCACATTTACAGTTCAATAAAGCATAAAAAATCGTATCATTCAAGTATTTAAACACACTCGTACAAGTATAGATTTCCTACCCACTCATATAAAAACAATATACCATGGTCAGTCCATAGCGTTCTTGTACACAATTTTTACCAAAAAAGGCAATTATTGGTACACAATCTTGCAAGCATTTACAAATCCATACATAACAATCCGAGAGGAAATCATAAATGAGATTCATATTCCAAGTCGAGATTGCTTGCTTTCTAGAAAACATGTATAAGAATGGACGTATAACTAGCAGCACAAAGGCATAAAAAAAATAGTCACCGTCACGCTCCTTTAGGACCTAGAACACCTTCGCAGCAACACCTCCATCGCTAGCAGTCATGGGACCTATCGCCCATCAGGTCGTTCTCATCCACCCCATCTCGCAATAAAAGGCATAAAAAATAGTGAGGCAATCATATAAACATAGTTAGGCTTGTGCAGTGCAACATATCATCAGAACAGTGAGGGGAATCATAGAAATTTTTGAGTATATACCTAATAATGCATCTTACCACATGAATCCTGATCATAAACAATATTATTTGACCATATAAACACCTTTGATGGTGTATAAATAATGTGTCCATTCATCATATAAACAATCTGATCATAGAACAATCCATTAAATTGTATAGAAACCTACTGGTTGGATGCATCCAGGTGCTATGGAAGCACATATCTATGATCCTGTCAAGTAGTATATATGGACAAGTTCTGAAGTATAATAATCACGCACTCCTATATGTGTCTCCTAGAGCATTTCAACGGGATGGTATATACGCACAAACACAGACATGAGGTGAAGCTACACATGGTAGTATATATGCTCGAACATTGACATATATATGAATGCAACAATGCGAGTCAAAGAAGTATCTATGATGACAAAATATATACTCTCATCTCGACAAGGATAGTATATATGCTCAAACATTTGCGTATGGGCACTAGTATGTGCATGCAGGAAGTATCTATGCTCGAGCACACAAGAATATATCCATATATATGGATATGATTAAAAAATATATATGCAAGAGAGCCACGCAGACAAGTTTAAACACCCAATCATAAGGTCATTGTATATATGCAAGGGAAAATTGTCAGTTTTAGTGATTTGTAAAAACCAACACATCCAAAATAAGACGATGTCATACATGCATGCAAAGTATCTATGCTCAAACACAAACATATTTATCATTGCAAAAGGCAAGGCATAAACCAAATTTTCACAATCCATGTGGATGTCCAGGAGCTTACTGTCATTCTTGCAAAAGTGGACGAGCAGCACAGCCAGGAACGTCGACCATGCGAGGACAGGGTGCCAGTTGTTGACGCTAAAACGCGCCGCGCCAAACACTCACACGCGCGGAATCGCAGGATGCAGATCTGACTGTGCAGAAACCGGTGAAACCGGTTTGGCAAACCGGTGAATCCGGTTTCCTAGGGTTTCCTGCGAAGACCAACGAACGCACGCCTGGGAGGGACCCCGTCAGGGTGTGCGCACCTTGGGTTGTTCTAGGATCGGTCAGGCCACCTAGAACGCCCTCAATCGCCGTGGAGACGAAGGAAGAACAACAGTTAGGGTTTGAAAGAAGAGGCTAGGGTTTGAAGAACGTAAAGTAAAGGCAAAAAGTAAAGACAAATAAAGGATAAATTGTGTTTGATCGATTGGATGATCCTCAATCGGCCGCAACCCTTTATATTTATAGGGTAGGGAGGTCTTGCCCTGCAAGGAAAGTTCAAATACAAGTCGGATCTACAAAAAGAGTCCAAACCTATCACAACTCGGGGAAAACCGGTTATACCGGTTTCTAAATCCGGTTCCACCGGTTTGCGTTATCAGACGCAACATAGTGTAACAAACCGGTTACACCGGTTAGCAAATCCGGTTCCACCGGTTTCCCTGCAGAAACTATTCCTCGCCAATTTTGATCGCTAACATATGTCCCCCTGTTTTCTAGTAAACTTGTGCACTAGAAAACACTTCTAAGATCAAAATTGTTCTTCTCGACGATACTAAACATATAAAGCATCGGCCATGTCATGCATCTCGCCTATGTTGAAGTTGAAGCAACTTGCTTTGGTCTCCACACCATCCTTGTAGATGCCGCTGATTTTTGTTCAACTTCTGGCTCCATTGATTGCCTGCGCATTCTTTCTAATTTTCTCTTTTGAGTGCGAGTTAAGCCTAAGGGACACCACCTCGGCTGCATATATTTAGAATCTGATTTGCTACTGTTCTCGCACTGCTTAGGATCAGTACATGCATCTTTTCTAACCGGATTACCATTGTAAGCAATCGGTTGTTGGAAGACACCATAATTTGGATAGGAAATAATATGTGGTGGCATGTACATACTACCATAGTCACTAGGAGCATAATAACAAGGATATGGCCAAGACAACGGCATATATGATCCACCAAAATAATATGGCGCAGCAGCATAATTACCTTGGTGTCGGTGAAATTTTTGTTCACCTTGATGTCTTGGTATTGAATCTGCATCTCCAGTGCTATGTGATTGATTTTTATGCTTCTGGACAGCTCCCTTCTTCTTATATTTTTCCAGAAGATCTTCAAATGTCGGCTTCACCTTTTCCTTTGATCCACCAGAACTTCCAGGCGCAAACCGGTTATACTGGTTTGAATAACCGGTTCCACCGGTTCTACCAGAACCAGCATGTTTGCTCTTGGCTTGCCCCCCGAGTGTTGAATTCCTTTTTGCAACTTGAGGATCTTTTTTCTGCCATAACTTCTTGCTCCTTTTCTGTTCTGGTCGTGCTTCACCAATGATTACATTTTTTTCTTTTGTTGTATCGGCTTGATTTGGCCGGATCAACACTTTAGGATTCTGTAATTCAATGGTATTGACAGAGAAATGCTTAGGAAAAGGATCAGAATCAACCTTCATTTCATGCAAAGTCAAATGGCCTTCATTAAGGGCCGATTGAATTCGCCTACGAAATACATTACAATCATTAGTTGCATGTGAAAAAGAATTGTGAAATTTACAATATGCACATCGCTTCAACTCATCAAGAGATAGTAAAGTATATGCACACTTGATGTATCCATTCTTATGTAACTCATCAAATATCCTATCACATTTAGACACATCAAAAGTAAATTTCACTTCTTCTTGCCGATTTTTGTGGATCGGCTTAAGTGAAGGGCAACTATATGATTGAGATTTGCTTGGCCATGTAAATTCAACAGCACATACTTCTCTATTCTCATCGTCCACTAAATCATTATTTAACATATGCATGTTAGGACGATCAGATTTTGGCCTAGCATCTTTACTTCGGCTTTCTTGAACCAAAGTTTTTTGTAATACTTGATTAAGGGTAAGAAACTCATAGCCTTCTAATTTATCTTTGATATGAGATTTCAAACCTTTAAAAGCTAATTCGGCAAGATCTTTTTCAGAAATAATCAAACTATAACATCGGTTTTTTGTATCTCTAAATCTTCTAATGTAATCAGCAACAGATTCATCATTCTTTTGGATAACCGATGTTAAATGAGATAGCCTCAATTCATTATCACCACTATAAAAGTGCTCATGGAATTTATGTTCTAATTGAGACCATGTATGAATAGAATTAGGAGATAATGCCGAAAACCATGAAAAAACAACACCAGATAATGACAAAGGGAATAATCTAACCTTCAAATGATCAACACTACCATGAATACCCATTTGTGCATTAAATTGGCTAATATGCTCCCATGTAGTCCTATTGTCTTCCCCAGTAAATTTGACAAATTCTGGAACTTTAAAACCTTGAGGATAAGGCATAGTATCAAAAACTGGAGGATAAGGTTTCTGATATACTAAAGTTTTATTCTTAACCTCTACGCCAAAAGTATCCTTAATCAAAATAGCCAAATCTTTTTTATATTCTTCAATCAGACTCTGAATATAAAGATCATTTGAGCTTTGATGATCATTGACATTTGGCACATTTTGTGAAAATTGGTTCGGTGATGCATGTAATGGTTGTTGCAAATAACCCGAACTTTGGGAAGACATAGGATTTGTAGTATACGTCATTGGAGTACATGTAGGTACATTACCAGAAACACCATTAACTCGGCCAGAATTAGCCTGAGCAATTGACGTACTAGTTATAAGCTCAGGTGTTGTCTGATATGCAGCAACAGGGTAAGAACCGGTAGGACCGGTTCCTGGAACCGGTTGAACCGGATTTTGGCCGTACTGAGTATTGGGATTAAAACCGGTATGACCGGTTACAGAAACCGGTTTTACCGGATTTGCCTGGCCAAATCCCTGAGAATTCTGTAAATGATTTAACGGCATCCCATATTGTGGATTTCAGGGTAGTACTGCTGCTGATAAATTCTGAGGTACAATTGCGTGCTGTGAAGTACCCACTAGATCAGAATTAATAGCATTACTAATTACGGTCGAGGGTTGTTTTCCTACGGATTTATCAATCATGCCTTGAACAATCGTAAGAAGATTCTTTTGACCAGAAAGTAATAAGCCATTAATTTGCTCAAGGGTAACAGGCGCGGATGCAGCACTTACAGTGGGTATTACCTCATCTTTTTCTTCTTCTCCCTCTGAAAGAACAACCACCTCCTTGTCCTTGGAGATAGCACCTTTTCGATCCTTGGAGAAGTGCGAGAGGAACCATTGCGCCTTATCTTCAAGTTTCTTCTTGGCTCGTTCCATCTCCTCCTTTTCTTGCAATAGGAGTTGCTCGAAAAGATGACGATCCTCAGCCGAAAGCTCATTGGCAGTCGGCCTTTGAATATTATCAGGATCCACCTCGCCTGGCTTCGGTAGACTCGACATGATAGCAAATCCCTTTTTTCTTGTCCCCAGCGGAGTCGCCAAAAAGTGTGTTGACGCTAAAACGCGCCGCGCCAAACACTCACACGCGTGGAATCGCAGGATGCAGATCTGACTGTGCAGAAACCGGTGAAATCGGTTTGGGAAACCGGTGAAACCGGTTTCCTAGGGTTTCCTGCGAAGACCAACGAACACACGCCCGGGAGGGACCCCGTCAAGGTGTGCGCACCTTGGGTTGTTCTAGGATCGGTCAGGCCACCTAGAACGCCCTCAATCGCCGTGGAGACGAAGGAAGAACAGCAGTTAGGGTTTGGAAGAGGCTAGGGTTTGAAGAATATAAAGTAAAGGCAAAAAGTAAAGACAAATAAAGGATAAATTGTGTTTGATCGATTGGATGATCCTCAATCGGCCGCAACCCTTCATATTTATAGGGTAGGGAGGTCTTGCCCCGCAAGGAAAGTTCAAATATAAGTCGGATCTACAAAAAGAGTCCAAACCTATCACAACTCGGGGAAAACCGGTTATACCGGTTTCTAAATCCGGTTCCACCGGTTTGCGTTATCAGACGCAACACAGTGTAATAAACCGGTTACACCGGTTAGCAAATCCGGTTCCACCGGTTTCCCTGCAGAAACTATTCCTTGCCAATTTTGATCGCTAACACCAGTGAGGTCAAAAAGGCTACGCTCCACCTGCCAGCAACCATAAAATCTCCGTGAGCATGCAAAGAAAGAGTGTATTGCCATGCAGATACTATCTACTTTCATCCACTCACGCCTTGCAAAGCCAGGTATAGAAATCATACAAAAAAATCATAGAAATCAATTCATGATTCATCTACATGAACAGAGAATAGATTGATCATATAAACACCTTTCAGCTTTTAACCAAATGTAGAGCATATCTACAAGCAAAAGCCTCAGTGCAACTTCTTGCATATTGGTGGGTTGTTAGGGATCTTGACATCTAGCATAAAAACTAATGTGTGTATGCATATAAACCATGCCGAGCCCAAAAAGATAAGGAGCAAAGGATTTGTTGGTTGCATACTATGTGACTGCATCAAAATCAAAAGGCATAAAAACAATGGCCCAAAGGCATACATTTCATGGTAGCATCAAATCCTCAAGTATAGAATATAAGAAGAATTGGAGCTTTTGGTGCTGTACTCATGTGTGCTAATACCAGAAACACAGGAAGCTAATACATGTCATAGAAAGATCGAAGTATCCCACAGGAAGCTAATACATGGCATAAAAATCAAATTTTTGGGAAGAGACAAATTCATGCCGGTCGCAAGGGGATGGGGAGGGCCGGAGGGGGATGTGCGCGAGGCGGGCAGAGAAACCTCACCGTAAGCTCCGAGGTCGGTGTCGTGCCCAACGACGTGAAGATGGAGGCTGCAGCGCCGCGCCACCAGAGCAGCGGCCACTAGCAGACCCGGCCCGCCGTTGCCCTCCAAATCCGGAGCTTGGACCCGCACCGTGTCCTCTACGCTGGGGCTGCCCTAGTCGGGAGGCAAGGAGATGCACCTGCAAATAGGACTGTGCATAATTAACCGAGGACCGAAGACCGAACCGAACTAACCGAGACCGAGACCGAAAATTTTGGTCATTAGTTCGGTCCTGGCATCCAACTAACCAAACTTTCTACGGTTAGTTCGGTCATGGGCCTCGGTTAACCGAACAGCCCGAAGTAACCGAACAACAGTATAGGCCCATAGGCAAAAAAAATCATCCCAGCCCAATAATACCAACCCTAGGTATATAAACAACCACCATTCACTCCTCTCCCTCGGAACCTTATCTGCAGCCTCCGGTCTTCCTTCCCAAGCGCCGCACGCCATCCGGCGCGTCGCTCGGCTCCTTCTCCACCCCCGTGGCCCAGGAGGCCGCACCCCGCTTCGCTGCCCGGTCGAGGCCGACCACGNCACATTGCAGCAATCCTTGGTGATGTAGTTTCCAAGCTCATCGCCAATTGTTGATATGTCATTGAAGATTTAGCTACAAGGTTAGTGCCAC
>CM014275.1:59927816-59962154 GCA_004135705.1 Alloteropsis semialata
GAGGAAGCAGTGGGGGCCATCTTCCATCGGTCCGCCGACCCCAAGGGTAAGCAGACTGAGGAGGCGGAAGGCGGCCCATCGGGGCCCCCCGCCAAGAAAAAGAGGAAAGGCAAGGGCAGGCGGCACGACGACGAGGCTGCCATGGTGGCCGCCGCCGACCCAAAGCCGACCCTCAAACCCCCGACTGGGGAGGTCCCTGACCATTTCGAGAAGAAGTGGAACGGGCCCTGCCCGAATCACGGGTATCCCGTCAAGCACCTGTACAAGGATTGCTCCCTCATGAAGAAGTTCATGGCGGAGGGCTCCCGCAAGCCGGCGTCTCGGTCAAAGAGGTCCGACCCGGCCCGGCAGGAGCAGGAGGCGGACCAGAACATGGACGCCGATCCTTATCCGGAGCCGGACGGCTGCCTGATGATCTTCGGCGGAACGGAGGCGTCCGTGAGCAAAGGGCGAGCCAAGGCGGAGCGCCGAGAAGTGTACGCCGCCGAGCCGGCCACTCCGGCTTTCCTCAAATGGTCGGAGGCGCCCATCACCTTCGATCGAACCGACCATCCGCAGTTTGTCCCGAGGCCGGGCAAGTACCCCCTCGTGGTTGATCCGGTCATAGGTCGGAAGCGCCTCACTAAGGTGCTGATGGACGGCGGGAGCGGGTTAAACATCCTCTACGCCGACACACTTGACTCCATGGGGATTGACCGCGGGCGCGTTCGCCCGACCGGGGCGCCCTTCCACGGGGTAGTCCCTGGTAAACAGGCCGTCCCCCTTGGGCAGATCGATCTGCCCGTCACGTTTGGGTCCCCGACCAACTTTCGGACGGAGACCCTCACATTCGAGGTGGTAGGGTTTCACGGCGCCTATCACGCCATTTTGGGCCGCCCATGCTACGCGAAGTTCATGGCCGTTCCCAACTACACTTACCTCAAGCTCAAGATGCCGGGGCCGAAGGGGGTGATCACGGTGGGGTCGTCATTCCAACGGGCCCATCAGTGCGAGGTGGAGAGCTGCGAGCTGGCATCGGCCATCATCGCATCGACAGAGGAGTTGGATCCGATCAAGGCGCGCCTCGTCGAAGAGGCACCGGACTTCACCCAAGGTCTGGCATCGTTCGAGCCACTTGAGGGTACCAAGGAGGTCCAGCTGGACCCCGACCACCCGAGCGCAAAAGTCGCGCGGATCGGGACCAAGCTGTCCCCGAAATAGGAAGGCGCGCTCGTCGACTTCCTCCGCGCGAACGTTGACGTGTTTGCGTGGAAGCCCTCGGACATGCCGGGCATTCCGAGGGAAGTCGCCGAGCACTCCCTGGACATCCGAGCCGGGTCCCGACCCGTAAAGCAGCGCCTGCGGCGCTTTGATGACGAGAAGCGCAAGGCAATCGGCGAGGAGATCGCCAAGCTCTTGGTAGCCGGCTTCATCAAGGAAGTGTATCATCCCGAATGGTTAGCTAACCCCGTCCTTGTACGAAAAAAGAACGGGAAATGGAGAATGTGTGTCGATTATACTGCCCTTAACAAAGCGTGCCCAAAGGATTCCTTTCCATTGCCGCGCATAGATCAGATAGTCGACTCGACCTCAGGGTGCGAAACCCTGTGCTTCCTTGATGCGTATTCCGGATACCACCAAATCGCGATGAAGGAGTCCGACCAGCTCGCAACCTCCTTCATCACCCCGTTCGGATCGTACTGTTACGTGACGATGCCATTCGGGCTCAAAAACGCCGGCGCCACCTACCAAAGGTGCATGCTTAGGTGTTTCGACGAACTCATCGGACCGACCGTTGAGGCGTACGTGGACGACATCGTTGTCAAGTCCCGACAGGCCGACCAACTCGTGGCCGACCTAGAAAGCACGTTCGCCAAGCTTAGGGCGAACAGTGTTAAACTCAACCCCGAGAAATGCGTCTTTGGGGTACCCAGGGGGATGCTCTTAGGTTTCATCGTGTCCCGCCGAGGGATAGAAGCCAACCCCGATAAGATCAACGCCATAACCCGGATGGGCCCGATTCAGAACCTGAAGGGGGTTCAGCGGGTCACGGGGTGTCTGGCCGCCTTGAGCCGGTTTATCTCGCGCCTCGGCGAAAAAGTCCTCCCGCTGTACCGCCTCTTGAAGAAATCTGAGCGGTTCATCTGGACGGATGAGGCCGAGACCGCGTTAAACCACATCAAGGCAATCTTGACAAATCCCCCGATCCTGGTCTCGCCGAACGACGGCGAGCCTCTTCTCCTCTACATCGCTGCCACCACACAGGTGGTGAGCGCGGCGTTGGTAGTGGAACGCGAAGAAGAGGGGCACGCCCTCAAAGTGCAGCGCCCGGTATACTTCGTGAGCGAGGTGCTCGCCGACACCAAGACGAGGTATCCGCAGATCCAGAAGTTGCTGTACGCCGTTCTCATCTCCAAGAGAAAGCTCCGCCACTACTTCGACTCGCATCCGGTCACGGTGGTGAGTTCTTTCCCTCTCGGTGAGATTATAAATAGCCCGGACTCGACGGGTCGGATTTCGAAATGGGCTATGGAGCTGATGGGTCAGGGCATTACGTATGCCCCGCGCACGGCCATCAAGTCCCAAACCCTCGCCGACTTCATCGCGGAATGGACCGAGGTCCAGCTGCCCACGGCCCCCGTGGATCAGGAGTACTGGGTCATGTACTTTGACGGCTCGTTGACTCGGCTTAGTTTTCGTTTCGCCTCTCGGAGTGCGAATGAAATACGTAATCCGGCTACACTTCCCGGCTTCCAACAATGCTGCCGAGTACGAGGCTTTGATCAACGGCCTGAGAATAGCTATCGAGTTAGGAATTCGGCGCCTCGAGATTCGAGGCGATTCCCAGCTCGTGGTCGATCAGGTCATGAAAGAGTCGAGCTGCGAAAGCGAGACCATGGCCGCGTACTGTAAGGAAGTACGCAAGCTCGAGGACAACTTCGATGGCCTCGAGCTCCGGCACATTAAAAGGCGGTTCAACGAGGCCGCCGATGCCCTGGCCAAGAAAGCCTCCGGCCGGGAACCCGTCCCGACCGGAATCTTCGCCAGTGACCAACAACACCCTTCGATAAAGCTCCCCTGCCCTGAGCAGACCGGACCGCGCGACCCCAGTCCCATGGAACAGGGCGCCCCGGGCTCGGGGGCTGGCGAGAGCGGAACCAAGGCTGCGGAAGGGTCGGGGGCCGGCACCGAGCCGGGCGACCGGGCTCTATCCGATCTGCTCGCCCTCGCGGCCGCAACGCTGACCGAGGCCCAGGGACCGAACCCCGGCACCGTGGATTGGCGGCAGCCGTTCCTCGACTACTTGCTGCGCGAACAGCTCCCGACGGGTAAGACCGAGGCCCGCCGAATCGCCCGGCGCGCCAAATCTTACGCCATCCTGCAGGGCGAGCTGTACCGGCGAAGCCCCACAGGAATCCTACAACGGTGTATCCCCGCCGACCAGGGGGAAGAGCTGTTGAGGGACATCCACGAGGGCGTGTGCGGCCACCACGCCGCTCCTCGCAGCCTTGTCGGAAATGCGTTCCGGCAAGGATTCTACTGGCCGACGGCGGTAAGGGATGCCACTAAGATCGTGCGCACCTGCGAAGGGTGCCAGTTCTTTGCAAGGCAAACACACCTTCCTGCACAGGCTCTGCAGACAATCCCCATCACTTGGCCGTTCGCGGTCTGGGGGTTGGACATGGTCGGGCCCCTCAAAAAGGCGCCCGGGGGCTTCGACCACTTGCTTGTCGCCGTTGACAAGTTCACCAAGTGGATAGAAGTCCGGCCGATCGCGACGATCCGATCGGAAGAAGCCGTCAAATTCTTCCTCGACATCGTTCATCGCTTCGGCGTTCCCAATTCGATCATCACAGACAACGGAACTCAGTTCACCGGGAAGAAATTCCTGCGTTTCTGTGACGAATACCACATACGGGTTGATTGGGCTGCCGTCGGGCACCCACGCACAAACGGGCAAGTAGAGCGCGCGAATGGGTTGATCCTGCGAGGGCTCAAACCCCGGATATTCGAGCGCTTGAAAAAGTTCGGAGGGCGATGGGTCGAAGAGCTTCCGGCGGTGGTTTGGAGCCTGCGCACGACGGCGAGTCGTGCAACGGGTTTCACCCCGTTCTTCATGGTGTACGGGTCGGAGGCCGTACTCCCGACCGACCTCGATTACGGGTCCCCGCGTGTCCGCGCCTACGACGACAAAGGCAACCAAACCTCTCTCGAGGACGCGGCCGACCAGTTAGAAGAGGCCAGGGAAGTCGCATTGGCTCACTCGGCAAAATACCAGCAGTCCCTACGGCGCTACCACGCTCGGCGCATCCGGGGCCGAGCCTTCCAGGTCGGCGATTTGGTACTGCGCCTCGTTCAAAGCAACAAGGACCGGCACAAACTTTCGTCGCCCTGGGAAGGCCCGTTCATCATCTCCCAAGTCCTCCGACCCGGCTCGTACAAGCTGAAGAACGAACAAGGAGAGGAGTACGCCAACGCCTGGAACATCGAACAGCTACGTCGTTTCTATCCCTGATTGATCTAGGCTACTTTCCTTGTTCGTTAGTTTTTTCGTTTTTCGTTTCAAAGAGCGACGCCCGACCCTTGCCCACTGGCCAAGGGTCGGACGTCACTCGGGGGCTAACCTGCGTCCCCCGGGTCCTTAACCCTCGGCATATTCGTGTACTCAACACTAAGCGAAAAGGGATCACCGGATAACAAAGTGGCGTGCGCTCGCCGGTCGGAATGCCAAAAGGACAACGGCCCCAGAGGCAACGGTTCAAAAGGCTCACTGGCGAACCCATTTTAGTCCGAACGCGCCCCGACGGCTTAATCAGAGAAACACGAAAGGCCGAGTGTTAACGAACGAAGACGCTTAAGTTCATTACACAAAATGAGTTTAACTGTCTGAAAAACTAAAAGAAAAACAAAAACTAATCAAGGCGCCGTCCACGGCCCTTCTTCCCTTGCAGTCTTGGTGGCGAGCACGGACGACAGCGGCGACACCTCCTCCTCGAGCGCGACCGCATCGTCATACGTCGTGCCAGGAGCAAACCCATCGGCAAGGTACTCCAAGCCGATCTCGGAGTAGTGGGAGCGCGCCACGGCGAAGGCTCGACGCACCCCAAGGAAAAGTCCATCACTGGCCATGGCTCGGGCCCGAGCCGGAATGCGCCCGACGTCGATGAGCAGCGAACTTGGCCCCCGATCCGACCGCACCCGGAGCTCGCCGAGCACAGCACCGACCGCCACCCGAAGCGCGTCGTACTCGTCCCCCTCCTTCTGCAGCGTCGCCTCGAGATCGCGCGCCTCAGATTTGAGGCGCTCGATCGTGGCGCGATCCGCCGCCGCTGCTTCAGCCAGGGAAGCACACTGCGCCTCGGCTTCCTCGCGGGCACGCCGCCCAGCATTGAGGGCTCGCCTCGCCGCCTCGAGGTCGCGGGCCTGCCCCTCGACGAGCCTCCTGGCCTCGTCCCGCTCCTCCACCGCCCGATCCATCTGAGTGGTGGTCTCCGCGAGGACGTCGGCGACCCGGTCCCGGTCGGCCCGAAGACGTTCCACCTCGCGGGCCAGGCCTACCCGGACTTGCTCCCGAGCCGCCGAGTCCCTCTCCCAAGAGGCCAGGACGTCGTTCTTGCGCTGGTCGGCCTCATCGGCGTGCTGACACGCCTCCGCAACCCGCCGCCGCAGGGACTCGATCTCCTGGTTCGCCGCGGCCAGCTGCCCCTCGAACTCGCCTCGCGCATCGGCACGGGCGGTGGCGGCTTCTTGGCGGGCGACCGCCAGCTGCTCCCTCAGGGCGTCCCGCTCGGCAGTGACCGAGGACAGTCGGCCCCACGAGTCCTTCTCCCGACGCAGGAAGAGGGACTTGTCCCGGCTGCGGGCCATCAAAGACTGCCGAAAAACAAGTCGGATTCAGAAACCACTTGCGAAAAGAAGAGAGAGGAAAAAGCGGACGAGGAAAAACTTACCTCCCCACAGGGAATGGCGACGTCGCGGATGGCCTCCAGTGCGGAGTTGAGCGACCGAACCGCCAGCTCGACCCCGGCACGAATCCGGGAGGCCTCGTCCCTCTCCTCGGCGTCGTCCAAAGAAAAGACAACGTCTCCCGAGGCGCGGTCGGTCCAGGTGAGACGGGGGCCCCCGAACTCCAAGGGGTCGTCCTCTTGCCGGACAACCTCGCGGCCCTCCGGGGCGTCGGCGGTGGAGCGGGTCCCCTGACCCGAACCCGACCCCGCGGCGTCCTCCGTTCTCGCCGCGGGAGGAATAGGCGCCGTCGCCTCGCCCGAACCGGGCGGCACGTCGGTCAAGGCGGCGGTAGCATCGGGCTCGGGAAGGACCTCCTCCTCCTCCTCCTCGCGGCCGGCGGCGCTCGGGGACGCGACCGGTGTCGGGTCCCTCTGAGCCTCCTCCTCTTCGACCACTCCCGCCTGGTGGACCTCCCCCTCCTCGCGGTCGGCGGCGCTCGGGGACACCGCCGGTATTGGGTCCCTCCGGACCTCTTCCTCTTCCTCCTCCGCTCCCGCCTCGGGCAAAGGCCCGACCCCTCGGGCCGGGGGGATGGAACTCTCCCGGTCACCACCGTGACCTTCCTGGTCACGGCTAGAACCGGAGGGCACCCTCTCCTCTTCCTCGGACGCACTCCCGTCCGGCGCTTCCGACTCGGGCGGTGCCTCGTCCTCCACCCCGACTGGATCATCCGCGGGCGGACAGTACAGCCCGACGAGGGCCGCCGGGATCGCCCCCGCCGAGTGCGCGAACACGTCGCCTGACACCTCGGCGAGCTGCTGCTCGGGAAGAAGCGGGGCGAGCGTCCTCTCCACCCGGGGGTCGCCCAGGTTAACCCCTCGACCCGTCGCCGTCTCGACGGGCCGGCGCGCGAGCCGCTTGATCGGCGCCAGCGACAGAGGGGTCGCCTGACTCCCCCTCCTGCAAACAAAAGGGCCTTCACACACTCCCCTCGACATAATCGGAAAAAGGTCGACGAGAGAAGGGGGAGAAACTCACCGGCTCGATACGGGGATGTCGCGGGACGAACGCTTGACTGGCGGAGCCGTCTCCGTCCCCGAGCCCTCCTCCCGCGGCCGTTTGCCCCGGTCGGCCCTCGGCGGAGTCTGCCCTCGGGTCGGGAGAGGAATCGGCGCGGGTCTGCCGTCGTGTGACGGCCCCGTGACCCCCTGCGTCTCCCGATCGGCCGAAGGCCCGCGCTGGGGGGTCGGTCCACTCCACCCGGATCCTGTGGAGGAGTCCGAGACATACTCAAAGCCCCCCTCAAAGGAGCCTTGGTCTTCCCTCCACAGCCCGTCCTGCCGGGCCCGCCGACGCCGCTCGCGGTACGCCGCCTCGGCCTTCTCGCGGGCCAGCCGTTTCCTCTTCTTCTTCGCCTCCTCCTCCTTCTTCTTCAGGCGGTCGGCCTCCGCGCGCGCACGGTTCGCGGCCCGAACGGTCACATCCTCGGGAAGTGGGGGTCGGGAAACCCTGAACGACAGGGGGCCCTGAAGAAAAAGAAGAGGGTCAGATAAATCTCCGGATTCGAAAAAAGGACGGCGAAGGAAAAAGAAAAACCCAAGGAAAACCCCGACAGCTAACCTGGATGAGGGGCGCACCCGTGGGGAGCATGATGGGATGATTCGGCAGCGGGTACCCCGCGGACGAGCGCTGGACTGCTTCGCGGAGCCGGGCGACCATCTCCTCGACGGAAGGTTCCCCGATCGCCATCACGCACCCGGTCCAGTCCGCCGCCAGGGTCATTTGGTCCAACCGCAGAGGGCGGGCCATCAGGGGGAGAACGCGGCGCGAGTGGTACGCCGCGATGATCCCGGGACCGGTAACCCCGCGCTCGCGGAGCCGGGAGACCGCGTCCCGAAGTCCGGCCACGTGAGGCCGCTCGTCCTGAGGCACGCCCCAATGCCAGCAGTTCGGCCGCCCCTCGATGAGCCTTCCCGTGAAGGCCGGGAGGGGGGCGGCCGGATCGCTCCGCAGGTAGAACCACCTCGGCTGCCACCCCTTATTGCTGGAGATCCACGGAAGCGAGGGGTAGCTGTCGCCCTGTCCGGTGCGCAGCCGCACCCCGGCGCAGCCGTGTGGCCTCGGCCGCCCCTCCGCCTTCACTTCCTCAACGTGGAAGTAGGACCTCCACAGGTTGAAGTGGGGCTCGATGCCGAGGAATCCCTCGCACATGGCGACGAAAACCGCCATGTGGAGCAATCCGTTGGGATTAAGGTGGTGCAGCTCGATACCGTAGTAGTACAGGAGCCCGCGGAGGAAGTTGTGGGGAGGAAGTCCCAAGCCCCGCTCGTGGAAGGGCACGAAGGACACGACGTACCCGTCGGGCGGAGCCGGGACCTCCTCGTTCCCCGGCGCCATCCACTCTACGAGGTCGGTTCGCCGGCACAGGAGTCCGCGCCCCACCAGGCGCTCAAGCTCTCCCTCCGTGACGGATGAGCGGGACCAGGCCATGACTGGCGGACGAGCGGAAGGGGAACAAAGGCGGCGGCGATTTGGGAGCAGATGGGCGAAAGGTGAGGAAAAGCTTTCTCTCTTGCAGGCAGCGGCGGCGGTTCGATGTCAAGCGAGCGGAGGAAGGAGGAAGCCTGGGGCCCCCCTCTCCGCCTTAAATGGGCAGGTGAGGGAGCAGGCGCGACGCCTCGGGTCTCCCCCATGCGCCTCAGCCCGCGGAAGCCACGCGGCCCACGATGCGCGTCCACGCCCCCCACGTCGCCCACGTCCCGAGATACGCGCCCAGTCTTTCCCTCTCTCTCAACCCTTTCGCATTCCAGGTCCCGCCTCTCCTTTATTTATTTTGCGTCCGTTCCTATTCCTTTCTCTTGCGCTTTTTTGTCTTTCAGGAAAAACAAAATAAGCCTGGGCCGTTCTTAGGCCCAAGGGACGCGACGCGAAATCGAAAAACAGCCCAAGAGTTCGAAGGCCGGCCCTAGGGTCCGACGGCCGCTCTGAAGCGCCCGAGCGAAGGGGCAGAGATGGGTGGGCCCCTAGCGGCCATAGCCTCGGCACACGGGTGCCGAGGACGCCCAGACCTGCGTTCGAGCCTAAGATTCCTGACCCCATGTATCTCCCCGAAGAGAGGCGACGAGCCCCTGCGGTCGGTCGAACGATCGCGGGAACTAAGGGAGGTCGGGAATCTGGGGATTATCCGAGGTCGATCACCAGCTGATCCAACGGTCCTCTCCCGGAGGAGGACCGAGGCCTCGCTCGATCTAGCCCGTTAGTAGCTCACCGGGAGCCGTGTTTCGGCCTACGCGGTAAAACACGAGGCGTGCCCTTACCTTCCGTCCCGCGGAGGGAATGCGTGAAGGGAAAACGATAAAAGACGAAACGGCTTCCCGCCCGACCGACTCGGGGGCGCTCGGGGGAGCCGAAATCGCAAAAGAGGCCGACTGCGCGGCCGCAGAAAGACACCCCGAGTCAACCAGATTCCTTTATTTCTCAAATAAGGGCAAAAAGTACATGTGGCCAAAGGCCATGAAATAACACAAACGGGTTTCGTCACCCTCGGTGACGAAATCAAGTAGCGAAGGAGGCGGGGAGATCTGATACAACAAGAAGGGCCGAACTGCGAACGTCGCAGTCCTTCTTGTAGCATCTCCCCGCCCGCCGACGCCACGAGGGGAACTCGGCAGAGGGTCGCGCCGCGGGGCCGCGACAATGGAGTGTCACCACCGACTCTCTCCGTCGTCCTGGGGCCGATGGTCGCCGCTATCGGCGTCACATCGGCGCAAGGGAAAGGAGAGGAAGCGCGCAGGTGGCTGTACACGACCACTGCAACTGCCCTGGCGACGAAAGTCGAGGAGCGGCTTCAGCTCGCTGCGGCACACGACACGTCCGGATGCCTGACGGACATGGCGTGACCGCTCGTACGCCCCCCCTCTCCCATTGCACCGCCACCGAGGCATCATCAACGGACGGGAGAGGTCGGCGGAGCCAAAGCCGTCCTTCACTTGCGACGCCGAGCGGCGCTCCTCCGCGCCGGAACTCCCCGAGGCCGCAGTCATTCTTGTGGCATCAAGCGGCTAATCTATCGCCCCCCGGACCGGGGGGACGCCCTCGAGGCGGTTCACCGACCAGGGATCTCATGCTAACAGGAGAAAGAAGAAGCAGAATAGCTGCGTGCCTCAGGAAGAAGGCCTAGGGAGCCCTATTTATAGCCCGGAGATGCCTGAGTCAGCACTCGGGCCGGGTACGAGAACGCGCCGCGTGGCCCTCCATGCAAAGCGACAGAGCGTCACCAACGAACAGTGACCTCAGGAAGGGCGATGCGACGGCTCAGAAGGGAGCCAGTGCCTCTGAAAAAAGCGGACCATGCTCCGGTCCATCGGACAACGCACGGCGTCACCCCGTAGGGACCGCACAGAGATGGTAAACCCAACTTCAGCCTACAGGCGAACCACCGTTCCCCCATAGGCTCGGGGGCTACACCCACCGGGTGCGCTCGCGCGCCCCGGCAGGGAAAAGACAAACTCTACTCCAGCCCATAGGCGAACCAACTGTTCCCCTACGGGCTCGGGGGCTACACCCGGTGGGTGCGCTCGCGCGCACCCCCGAGTGACATCTGATCAGGCATCGAGAAAGAGCCTGCACGAAGAACCACCTGTCCTCCGAGCAGGCTCGGGGGCTACTGTCGGATATCAATATCCGACCCTCTCACCGACGGGTGGGACCACGCAGTTTCAGGAAACCCGAAGAACATCAGATTAGGGGAGGATCGATTTTCCCCTAACTCGGCCGACCCTCGCCCACCTCGGCCGACCCTCATCCATCTCGGCCGACTCTCGTCCGCCTCGGCCGACCCGCGTCCGCCTCGGCCGACCCGCGTCCGCCTTGGCCGACTCCCGTCCGCCTCGGCCGACCCTCGTCCGACTACCTAGAACGCCCGAGTAGTTCTCCGATTCGCCCGACAGGTTCTCCGCCTCCGAGTGGTCTCCGACTCCTCGGGTGAAACTACCCGGCCATACCCCAACCCGTCCGGCGCCGTACCCACTTGGTACCTGCCTCGTCAGAACATGATGGGCGTCTGACCTACGCCACGGCAGCCACAGTGGCACCCGTCTCGTCCCAACAGGAGCGCTACAGTCTGGAGAGGAATGCATGCGCTACATCTGGCGTCCAAGTACGACCCCGGGCGTCCTCGGGGGACACCTGGAACCCGAGGACGACACCTGGAGCGCCCGAGGACCTCGAGCAAGTCAACCACGACCCGGGAACCACCCGGGAGCTTACCCAGGAAGACATCGACCCCAACCGCCAGGATGTACGACTCCGGTTCCGGCGGGACGACCCACTCCGTCAACACCTGCTCCCTGTACGGATCGGCGAACGACGCAGCTGGAAGCTCTCGGGAGCTGTAACTCCCCTTGTAATTTTCTTCTTTTTACCCCCCGCTCCCTTCTCCCCTTGAGGCTATAAAAGGGGATAAGGGGACATCGGGCGGAGGGAGGCTCTCCTTCGGACACTAGTAGAACACGCTCACCCACACCGCTCAGGGACTTGGGATCTTCTCCCTCTCCCGACTAGTTTGTACACCCCCACTACGGACTAGGACGACGAAGAAGAACACACGACACACACGCACCTGAACACCCACGTTTAGACGCACTCAGAGACTTGGGAGCCCCTCCCTCTCTCGACCGCTTGTAACCCCTACTACGAGCAACGCGAGTAACACGAGCAGCCTCGAACTGGACGTAGGGCGTTCGTGCCCGAACCAGTATAATCCCTTGTGTCCTCTCGCGAACCATCCAGAGCCCAAACGCGCAATCCACTAATTTACATGTTGGTTATTTCGCACACCGACAATGCTGGTCTTCTCCTCCTTGCTTAGAGTGTAGCTAGCAGGACGCAAGTTCCAACGCCCTTTCTCTCTTTTCTCAGGATGCAGGGGATCTCGTTGTTTCATACGTTTCAGGTCCTGTCGTGCTTCAAGCGTATCTTTTGACTTTCCGTAAGTACCAAGGAACCCTAGCACGTTTACGCAAAGATTTTTCGTCAGGTGCATCACATCAATTGCGTGGCGTACATCTAAGACCTCCCAGTATGGTAGGTCCCAGAATATTGACTTTTTCTTCCACATGGGCACCTTTCCATTTTCACTTTCCGCTGGCTGGCTGCCAGGTCCCTTCCCAAAGACCACCTTCACATCTTTTACCATAGCAAATACATATTTTCCATCCCGATGCCTTGGTTTGCTACGACCTTCCGCCTCAAAATGCTTTCCTTTCTTTCTCAGCGGATGTTTCTCAGAAAGGAATCGACGATGGCCCATATACACACACTTTCTACAATGTTTCAGATAAATGCAGTCGGTGTGTTCTAGGCAATGTGTGCATGCTTTGTATCCCTTGTTTGACTGTCCCGACAGGTTACCAAGTACAGGCCAATCATTGATGGTCACAAACAGTAATGCTCTTAGGTTAAATTCCTCTTGCTTGTGCTCATCCCACGCCTTTACACCATCTTTGCCCCACAACAACAAAAGTTCCTCAATCAGTGGCCTTAGATACACATCAATGTCGTTGCCAGGCTGCTTTGGCCCTTGGATTAGCACTGGCATCATAATGAACTTCCGCTTCATGCACATCCACGGAGGAAGGTTGTACATACAAAGAGTCACGGCCAAGTGCTGTGGCTACTGCTCATATCACCGAAAGGATTCATGCCATCCGTACTCAAACCAAATCTTATGTTCCTTGCATCTTCTGCGAAGTCTGGGAACGCTCTGTCGATTTTTCTCCATTGCGACCCATCAGCGGGGTGTCTCAACATATTGTCTTCCCTCCGATCCTCTTTGTGCCACCGCAGCAATTTAGCATGCTCTTTGTTTCTGAACAAGCGCTTCAGACGTTGTATTATAGGAAAATACCACATCACCTTGGCAGGGACTCTTTTCTTGGGGGCCTCTCCCTCAACATCACCAGGGTCGTCTCGCCTGATTTTATACCGCGAGCAATTGCAAACCGGACAGGCGTCCAAAGATTCGTACGACTTGCCCCGATAAAGGATACAATCATTGGGACATGCGTGTATCTTTTGCACTTCCAGTCCTAGAGGGCAAACGATTTTTCTTGCTTCGTATGTTGTTTCGGGCAATGTGTTGCCCTCTGGAAGCATCTTCTTTATCATTTTCAANCTCCCGTCCGCCTCGGCCGACCCTCGTCCGACTACCTAGAACGCCCGAGTAGTTCTCCGATTCGCCCGACAGGTTCTCCGCCTCCGAGTGGTCTCCGACTCCTCGGGTGAAACTACCCGGCCATACCCCAACCCGTCCGGCGCCGTACCCACTTGGTACCCGCCTCGTCAGAACATGATGGGCGTCTGACCTACGCCACGGCAGCCACAGTGGCACCCGTCTCGTCCCAACAGGAGCGCTACAGTCTGGAGAGGAATGCATGCGCTACATCTGGCGTCCAAGTACGACCCCGGGCGTCCTCGGGGGACACCTGGAACCCGAGGACGACACCTGGAGCGCCCGAGGACCTCGAGCAAGTCAACCACGACCCGGGAACCACCCGGGAGCTTACCCAGGAAGACATCGACCCCAACCGCCAGGATGTACGACTCCGGTTCCGGCGGGACGACCCACTCCGTCAACACCTGCTCCCTGTACGGATCGGCGAACGACGCAGCTGGAAGCTCTCGGGAGCTGTAACTCCCCTTGTAATTTTCTTCTTTTTACCCCCCGCTCCCTTCTCCCCTTGAGGCTATAAAAGGGGATAAGGGGACATCGGGCGGAGGGAGGCTCTCCTTCGGACACTAGTAGAACACGCTCACCCACACCGCTCAGGGACTTGGGATCTTCTCCCTCTCCCGACTAGTTTGTACACCCCCACTACGGACTAGGACGACGAAGAAGAACACACGACACACACGCACCTGAACACCCACACTTAGACGCACTCAGAGACTTGGGAGCCCCTCCCTCTCTCGACCGCTTGTAACCCCTACTACGAGCAACGCGAGTAACACGAGCAGCCTCGAACTGGACGTAGGGCGTTCGTGCCCGAACCAGTATAATCCCTTGTGTCCTCTCGCGAACCATCCAGAGCCCAAACGCGCAATCCACTAATTTACATGTTGGTTATTTCGCACACCGACAATGCTGGTCTTCTCCTCCTTGCTTAGAGTGTAGCTAGCAGGACGCAAGTTCCAACGCCCTTTCTCTCTTTTCTCAGGATGCAGGGGATCTCGTTGTTTCATACGTTTCAGGTCCTGTCGTGCTTCAAGCGTATCTTTTGACTTTCCGTAAGTACCAAGGAACCCTAGCACGTTTACGCAAAGATTTTTCGTCAGGTGCATCACATCAATTGCGTGGCGTACATCTAAGACCTCCCAGTATGGTAGGTCCCAGAATATTGACTTTTTCTTCCACATGGGCACCTTTCCATTTTCACTTTCCGCTGGCTGGCTGCCAGGTCCCTTCCCAAAGACCACCTTCACATCTTTTACCATAGCAAATACATATTTTCCATCCCGATGCCTTGGTTTGCTACGACCTTCCGCCTAAAAATGCTTTCCTTTCTTTCTCAGCGGATGTTTCTCAGAAAGGAATCGACGATGGCCCCATATACACACACTTTCTACAATGTTTCAGATAAATGCAGTCGGTGTGTTCTAGGCAATGTGTGCATGCTTTGTATCCCTTGTTTGACTGTCCCGACAGGTTACCAAGTACAGGCCAATCATTGATGGTCACAAACAGTAATGCTCTTAGGTTAAATTCCTCTTGCTTGTGCTCATCCCACGCCTTTACACCATCTTTGCCCCACAACAACAAAAGTTCCTCAATCAGTGGCCTTAGATACACATCAATGTCGTTGCCAGGCTGCTTTGGCCCTTGGATTAGCACTGGCATCATAAAGGGGGGGGGGGGGGGGGGGGGGGGGGGGGGGGGGGGGGGGGGGGGGGGGGGGGGGGGGGGGGGGGGGGGGGGGGGGGGGGGGGGTGAACTTCCGCTTCATGCACATCCACGGAGGAAGGTTGTACATACAAAGAGTCACGGGCCAAGTGCTGTGGCTACTGCTCATATCACCGAAAGGATTCATGCCATCCGTACTCAAACCAAATCTTATGTTCCTTGCATCTTCTGCGAAGTCTGGGAACGCTCTGTCGATTTTTCTCCATTGCGACCCATCAGCGGGATGTCTCAACATATTGTCTTCCCTCCGATCCTCTTTGTGCCACCGCAGCAATTTAGCATGCTCTTTGTTTCTGAACAAGCGCTTCAGACGTTGTATTATAGGGAAATACCACATCACCTTTGCAGGGACTCTTTTCTTGGGGGCCTCTCCCTCAACATCACCAGGGTCGTCTCGCCTGATTTTATACCGCGAGCAATTGCAAACCGGACAGGCGTCCAAAGATTCGTACGACTTGCCCCGATAAAGGATACAATCATTGGGACATGCGTGTATCTTTTGCACTTCCAGTCCTAGAGGGCAAACGATTTTTCTTGCTTCGTATGTTGTTTCGGGCAATGTGTTGCCCTCTGGAAGCATCTTCTTTATCATTTTCAATATCTCTCCAAAACCTTTGTCAGACAAGTCATTAGTTGCCTTCCATTGCAACAGTTCCAGTGTGGTACCCAATTTTTTCTGGTCCTCTTTGCAATCTGGGTACAACAATGTTTTGTGGTCCTCCAACAAACGGTTCATCTTCTCCGGCTCTTTCGCACTTTCGCAGTCTTTCTCTTCATCACGGATCATGCCACCTAAGGCGTCATCATCCTCATCCTCTGCAACTGCTTCACCCTCGCCCATTGCCGTATCATCTGCAAAGGCACCGTATTGTGCAAAGTCCGGGATGTTGTCGTCACCTTCTTCATCACCTTCTTCAAAGAATATCCCCGCTTCGCCGTGTTTGGTCCAACAGATATAGTTAGGCATGAAACCACTCATAAGCAAGTGTGTGTGGACTACCTTCTTCGAGATGTGATAATCCTTCTTATTCTCACAGACCTTGCATGGACAGCATATAAAACCCGAGGTCGAGTTAGCCTCTGCCGCGTCGAGGAATTGATGAACGCCATTAATGAACTCAGATGAGCGTCTATCCGCGTTGTACATCCATTGCCGATTCATCTATTCACAAAATACAATGAAAAATTCATCCCCAATTTCTAAAGTTCATAATAAACCTAAATAAGAATATCATATATAATCTCTAAAAATCTTAATAACCGTAAACATCAACATCATTTGATGCCACCAAAAAGATGTATTTCTAAAGACACGCGCAGAAATTAAATTACAAATCGTACGTAGGTTTTGTTCTTGCTTGGGAAAAACTTATTAATTTGAAAAAAAATACAGACATAGATCACATTATGACAGGCGGTGGTATTTAAGCATCTTTGGGCGTATTCTTTGGGTCTGGAGGTGGAGTTGTTTGACCCGCAACTGGCGGTGGAGCATAACGACCATCAAACAGAGGTTCTAAGCCTGCCGCAACATCATCTTCATGCTTCCTTTGCAAATATCGAACCATTGCTCTATGCAACGCTCCTTTTTTCTTTGGCTTCGGTTGAGGGTTGACGGTGGTTTTCCCCTTGCCAGCAGAGGAACGATGATCACCCCTACCATCATCACCACTTCCTCCAGCGGCAGTATCCATGTTGATTCGAGAACACTTGATTTTTTTTAATTTTGACATAACATATTAGTATATTACGAAAAAACTATCCATTATTCCTAGGTCTCATGCATTCTCAAATAACTAGAAGTAAAATTCTATTTCTATTGACAACCATGAGAAGTAAAATTGAATTTAAAATCTAACTAAATAAGAATATCATTTATAATCTCAAAAAATCCTAATAACCCTAAATATCAACATCATTTGAAGCCTCTAAAAAGATGTAATTCTAAATTTCGTAATAAGCCTAAATATGAATTTCATTTATAATCTCTAAAAATCCTAATAACCCTAAATATGAATATCATTTATAATATCTAAAAATCATAATAAGCATAAATATGAAAATCATTTAAAGTTTCTACAAATAATCCAAAAATCTAAACAATGTCTAAAAATTTGTGCATCATCTCCACACATGCAACAACTAACTATATATTGATTCTCTATTACAAATTCATAATAAAAATGAAGATTCAATCTAAAATCTCTTATTTCAATCAATTCCACAAAACACAAATTACTCAAAACATAGAGCATGAAATAGACCATACTAAACGTCAAAAGAGAGAGGATGAAGTTGCTAACCTTCTAGCGGACTTGGTTTGCAAAATCTCCAAAAGTTATGGAAAAATCGGGCATGAGCTCCCCCAACCCGAGCTCAATGGAGGATGAAGAAATGAGCCATGGCTCGGGCTGGGGAGGAAGAAGGCCCCTTTATACGCAGGGCCCCTTTGGTACCGGGTGGTGGCACCACCCGGTACCAAAGGGGATCCCTTTGGTACCGGTTGGTGTCACCAACCAGTACCAAAGGCCCCGAGGCTCACCACCCGGTACCAATGTTGCCTCATAGGTACCGGGTGGTGCCACCACCCGGTACCAATGAGCGCGCAGAATTATTGGGGATTGGACCCGGTACCAATGCTTCCATTGGTACCGGCTCCAATCCAACCGTGACCGATTAGGGAAGATGGATAGAGAGTTCTCTGGTAGTGGCATCTCCGGAAAACGAAATATTGATCCACCTGATCGCATGCTTCTCCATTGTTGAGTGACAAACATACGCAACTTGAATCACAAGCCGGATTTAAGAATAATAAACTCACCCGGAGAAATCTTTTCCGTGGGAGATGAATGACCACGTCGTCTCCGCGGCACCGTGCGTCTTCCATGCGTGCCCCGTTCTCGGCGTGCACCACACCCGTGGAGGAGGAGGGACGGCGCGCGTGGGCACAGACGATAGGCTGATCCGCCTACGAAGCCTCCGATTGTGGTGTCGTACGCGACGTGGTGCGACCACGTCCGACGGCAGGGCTCGGGTGCAACAACAGGGGCGAGGAGGGATGGCGCGCGAGGGGGATTAGCGACGCGAGGGAAAGGCGGCGCACGACGTCGAGGGATCTTTCGTCGGGAGATAGGCAATGCGAGGGCGGCTGCGGGCGATCAGCGACGTCTGGCCGTGGAGGAGGAGGGAGGGACGGCGCGCGAGGGGGATCAGCGACGAGAGGGGGAGAGCCGGCGCACGACGCCGGGGATCTTTCCTCGGGAGATCAGCGATGCGAGGGCGGCTGCGGGCGATCAACGACGTCTGGCCATGGAGGAGGAGGGAGGGACGGCGCGCGAGAGGTAGAGGCGGCGCACGAGGCGCGAGTGTCGCACCCGAGGGAATAGGGGAAGGAAGACGCGTGATTTTGTGCGCGGAGGGCGTCGGCGGATCTCGGACGAAAGTACGAAGGACAAAGCGGTGGCGATTGTCGCACCATGAAAAGGCCCAATTCTATACGTTTTAGGAGTAGAGACTGTAGCACAGTTTTGTCTGTGTTCCGGTACCCCTTGGTTGCACATCATTTTTATCCATTATCACAATCACAGGCGTATGGTCTGAATGCCTTGGTTCACACCATTAATAATTCTGAAATTTGGAAATCTGAATCGCCAAGAACTATCAGCAGCAGCTCGGTCCAACCTCTCTCTTATATAATGTTCTCCTGAATGACTATTATTCCTCCATGTGAAAGGGTCGCCGATAACACGAAGGTCAGTGAGGGGAGCAATCCTCCAAAGCATCCCTAAATTTATCCATGCAACTCTGTGCACATGATTTAGCTTGTTTGGGTATGTCTTGGGACCCGGATCAAAGCTGCCTTTGGGTAGATTCCCTCTAGAGTTTGTAAAAACATTGATCAGCCACCAGCCAGCAGTACTTCAGTCTCACAACAAATCAGCATCAGCCACCAGTCAGCCAGCAGTACTTCAGTCTCAAAACAAATCAGCATCAGCCACCAGCCACCAGCCAACCGAACAGACTGATTGTCACCCCGCGGCACTCGCCTGCTCGTTGCTGCGGCGTTTGGTCATCCTCTTCCCAAACGACACTACTACCCTGCGACTGGACATCTTAGAAGCGTTTTGCCCACTGCTCGTGTGGGCCCGTGCACCCACGGGTTCGCCAGTCACCACCCACCACTACAATGTGCCTGCAGCTCGGTAGTGGTGCTGGCCTCTTTGCCAACGTGCTCCCCCATATGTGCAAACTGTGAATCTGTGATTGTATAGGAAACAGCAAAATCTTTCCAAATTTTTGCAACTTTTGGAAGCTACATAAAATGTTGGATTGTTTCTTGCATCCAGTTTGCTTTGCGTCAAGAACCAGCTCTTCCATTCAGTGTCTTCACAGTGCAATGGACCACAGAGGGCTAGAGGCCAGGCCATGTTTAAATTTGCAAGATAAGTTTAGGAAATTTACTGTAGCAATTCTAATTCAAAGATTAGGAGGACTAAACATGATCTAATTATAAAACTAATTACACGGATGGACGGGAAATCGCGAGACGAATCTATTAAGCCTAATTAACCTGTCATTAATCCACGTTTAATACCCTTAATTAGTGTTAGGAAATTTGATGAATAGTGATGAATAGGAAAAACTTAAAAGTAAACAGGGCCTCAGTTTTGTCGGTTCCTCGTAAGTCGTAACACAAGTCTTCAGTAGCATATTTAATACTCTCTCCGTATTGAAATATTTGTCGCTGTTGATTTTTTATCACAACTTTGACCATTCGTCTTATTCAAAATATTATGTTTATATCATTTATTTTGTCTATGTTTGTTTTATCATTGCATATTCTTTAAGTCTAAATTATTTTTTTGTATATTAGAATAAATTTTTTGAATAAGACGAAAGGTCAAACGTTTCAGAAAAGTCAACAGAGACAAATAAAACGATACGGAGGTAGTATGAAGCCACGCTCTGAAGGTAGAGGTTGGGATCACATCAAAGAGCAACGCTCGAGCACGGCACAATGACGAGCTAATTTGCGACCGTCCCACGGGCAATGAGCGAGGTGAGGATGGGGAAAATACATCTAAGTTCTGAGGAAGATCCATGGGCCATGCAAATCCATGGCACACAGCATTCGGAGCTAAACGCCTGGCGCCGCGGTGACGAGAACGAGATGGAAGGAGCACAGGAAGATACGGCGGACACAAGAGTCGTGCGGTGTTGTGGGCTGAAATGGCCAAATATGCTGCTAGACCCATTGCGTTACAACCTGAGAGATGTGTTTGGGGGAATCACCGTAGGATCGCTGCTGGAGGGAGGAGATGCGCGACTGCCCTCTAACTTCATTTAGCCTACGTTAGAGGATCTGAATCCATATTCTTACGGGCTAAGAGGTACCATATGAAGATAAGATAATTAAACCATTGTATCATGGTAGTAAAGTAAGAAGCAAATTTAAGTCAAACACACAATAATTTAGTGTTTGTAAGGCACATAGGCATATCAAGTTTATCGGAGGTTCGGCCGCATTTTTCTGGATTTATTTCAGGATTTAATCGGCACTTTTCTTTTAATGGTGGGCGATGCGTCCGTCGATAACAAGGTGCCTCTGATGATCGGAACAACCGGCTTAGTCTATCAGAGGTGCTCGTAGGATTAGGATTTGCATGCATGTATTTATAGAGTGAGTGTGCGTGTATTAAATCTCTGTGTTTATACTAGTCTTTTAAAAAGACGAAATTCTGAAAATAGGAAGTCAACCCAAATAGTACATCCGCTTTTTGAATAAAAGAAAATACATATCACTACAAAATACATTCTCATAGAGATTTTTTTTTACGGGGTAAAGAGAACTTTATTAGCTCATCTCAGAGAGAGTATAGTCATCTTGAATTAGGCCAAGGACACACGCAGGAGCCTGGCCTAACCAAGTGGCCGTATGAACAGATCGTCTAGCGAAGTGAGCTAATTCATGAGCAACTAGATTACATTCTCTACTACCCTTGATAGCCTTCCAATTGACAAGCAATTGGCCTATCTCCTTCATTTCTTCCACTAGGAACCTAATCTCCGAACGATCCTTCTGCCTTGAGAGCGCCGATGTCACCTGTTCACAGTCCGTTTCTAGTAGCACTGATCCTGGGGTCCATTGAGACGCGATCCTTAATCCCTCCAGACACGCACGGGCTTCTGCTTCTAGAGCGTTGGCACACTTGAAGAGAACACGCCAAGCCGAAAACAGAACTTTTCCTTTGTCATCCCGTGCGATAACACCCACTCCCGCTGCACCTGTCTGCAAGACAAAAGACCCATCAACATTTACCTTAATCCAGCCTGCCGGAGGAGATTCCCAAGAGGTGGTTTTCCTGCTTGATGGCGCTGTGGCACTGTTGTCAGAAGTGCTACAGTGTTCTTTCCCTTTTCCTTTCACTGATTTCAGGAGAGAAGGCCCCTGCTGCAGGGTATTGGTGAGGCTCAGTAAGAAGTGTACCGACTCTTCCACTCTACCTGCATCCTTTCCATGTGTGATGGCGTTATGCACTGTCCAGGCTTGCCAAAACACCAGCTTGACCAAGTCTCTTTGTTCCTTTGAACACTGATCAAGGAGGATCAGCAGCCAATCCGGCCCAGTAAATACAAAAAGACTCTCATCAGGTAGGTTCCAATGCTCGCGCATGGCCTGCCGAAGACGCCTAGCTTGTGGGCACTCCACTACAGCATGGAAGCTGTTCTCAGCTGCCAATCCACACAACTCGTAGGTATCTGTCTGTTCCATCTTCTTGATGAACTTTTTGTGCTTGGTCGGTAATGCATCTCTGCTTAGCTTCCAGGCAAAGACGTTGACCTTTGGTGGAACATTCCCCTTCCATATATGCTGCCACAACTTCCTGTCTCCAGCTGGGCTTGAGCTAGACCCTGACTCTCTATCCAAGTTCTGTAACTTAAGAGCTAGCGAATAGGCACTGTGGACTGAGAATATTCCTGTTTTTTCCAGCGGCCACGCAATGAAATCTTCCCCCATTCTTGCAGATATTTTGATTTTTGAAATGGCATCAATATCAGCAGGATTGAATATAGCCCTCAGCTTATCATGGTCCCAATCATTACCTTCAGTGTTTAGCAGCTCTGAAACCCATTTCACTCGGCATCTTCCCCTCCTCGAGGCAACTCTGAATGATGATTCTCTAGGAATCCATGGATCCCTCCAGATGCGAACCTGGGAACCGCTGCCTATTCTCCATATGATGCCTTTTTTGAGCAGCTCTAACCCATGTAAAACTGATTGCCAGGTGTAAGAGGCATTTCCTGAGAAAGCCGTATCTACCAGGCATCCATTAGGGTAGTATTTTGCCTTTAGTAATCTGGCACAAAGGCTGTCCGGGAATTCAATTAGTCGCCAAGCTTGTCTGGCCAAAAGGGCTTGGTTGAAAAGACGGAAATCTTTAAAACCCAGGCCACCCTGGCCTTTCTTTAAGTTCAGATCCTTCCATGCTACCCACGCTGCTTTCCTCTTTCCGTTTTCCACGCCCCACCAAAAGTCCCGAATGATACTTGTCATTGAATCACAAACCCCCAGTGGCAATTTGAAGACACTCATTATATAGGTCGGGAGAGCCTGAGCTACTGACTTGATCAGTATTTCCTTTGCCGCGGCTGACAAGAACTTTTCAGAGTAGTCCTGCAATCGCTTCCCCATTCTCTCCTTGATTGGCTGGAAACGTTCACCTTTCATTCTTCCTGAAGGGGTTGGCAGGCCAAGGTATTTAGCCTCAAAAGCACTTAACTCCACGCCCAAAATTGATTTGACCTCCTTCTGAAGATTGACTTCATCTGGTTGCGATTTTTCCCTGAACATTATAGAACATTTGGAAGGGTTAATTAATTGGCCTGTACTACGAGCATAAGTATCCAGGATGTTCTTGACTACTGTTGCTTGGTCTGTGTCAGCTCTGAAAAAGAGCAAAGTGTCATCTGCAAATAAAAGGTGAGACACACCCGGTGCCCTTCTGCAGATTTTGAGCTCCTGCAGCATCCCCACTTCCACCTTTCTAGTGATCAGCTTAGATAAACCGTCAGCAACAAAAAGAAACAGATACGGCGATAAGGGATCACCTTGGCGTAGACCTCGTGATGGAGATATTGGCGTCGAACTGACGCCATTGAAGCGGACAGTGTAGCGCACCGAAGTCACGCACATCATGACACGTTGCACCCACGAACATTGAAAGCCTAGCTTCAAGAGAACTTGTTCCAAAAACCTCCAATCAACTCGGTCATACGCTTTAGATAGGTCCAGCTTATACGCGCAAAAATCTCCTCTTCTGTCTGCGTTCGAGCTTATGGCATGAATACATTCAAAAGCGATCAAAGCATTATCTGTTATCATTCTCCCAGGGATGAACGCGCTCTGGCTCTCCGAAATAATATTATGAAGGATAGGGCGCAGGCGATTAACAATGCATTTTGAAACCACCTTGTAGAGAACGTTACAGAGGCTAATTGGCCTAAAATCTTTCAGGGTTTCCGGGGATTTTACCTTTGGGATGAGAACAATGCATGTATCATTAACCCCGTCCGGCATAACACCCGTCGCAAAAAATTCTTGCACAGCCTTGATCACATCCTCCTTAAGTAACAACCAATTGCGCTGAAAAAACCTACCAGGTAGGTCGTCCGGTCCTGGAGCTTTCAACGGCCCAATTTGGAAGAGGGCATCGCCAATCTCCTCCGCTGAATATTCTTGACAAAGGGAAGTGTTTATTTCAGCCGAGATCCTTGGTTCAAATAAATTTACAATTTCATCTAGCTCGATGCTCTCATCCTTAGAGAAAACCGAGGAAAAATAGTCAGCAGCCATGTTGCGCATTCCTTCCTCATCTGAGCACCAGCTTCCATCTTCTCGTTTTAACTTCTTGATTTTATTCTTCCTCGCCCTCCACAAAGCTTTTCGATGAAAGAACTTTGTATTCCTGTCTCCTTCCCTTAGCCAGTTTATTCGTGAACATTGCAGCCACATCATCTCCTCTCTATTTAGGAGTTCATCGAGTTCCTTCTTTGTTTGAACAATTTTGTCTCTGTTCTGCACTGGATCTATACCTTCTAGACTTTCCAGTTCCTTTCGCAGGTCCCTCAACTGTTTTGTAACATTACCAAACGCCTCCCTACTCCAGCATTTGAGGTCCTTTACCACTGTCTCCAGGGAAGCTGCCAACGCCCCCAAATCGCTTCCTGGGTTTTTCTTCAACCAAGATTGCTCAATGACCATCTGTAAACTCTCCTCTCTTTCCCACATGATTTCGTATCTAAACTGGTGATTGCTCTGTCCTTGCTGTTGAGGCGGTAGCAAGCAGAGCAGTAGAGCCTTATGATCTGAACGAGATGATGTCAAGTGTTTCACGCCAGCACCTGGGAAGCGGAGAGACCAGTCAGTGTTGGCCACGGTTCTGTCAAGCCGGACACGGACATTTCGCCGTCCTCCTTGATTATTGTTATATGTCCATGGCAGCCCTGTAAAGCCAAGGTCATGTAGATCACAGTGGCTCAATACTTCCCTAAAATCCATCATATGTCGCTCAGAGCGCGGAGTTTCAGAGAAGTGTTCATATTGCCACATTGCTTCATTGAAATCGCCCATGACCATCCAAGGGCCATCCCAAACTCCACAAAGCCTTCGCAACAGATCCCACATCTCCCATCTGTTTTCAGCACGCGGCTCACCATAAACAAAGGTTGCCCTCCAGGGGCTTTCATTCATTTCTTCTTTGACTAAGACATCGATATAGCGAAAACCTTGTGACAGCAAGGTTACATGCAGCGAATCATCCCAAAACAAGGCTAAACCTCCACTAAGACCATTACTACTTTCTGAAAGACAATTACGAAAACCTAACCTCCACTTTAAATTGTTTACACGACCAGCACTCATTCTGGTTTCTGAAAGGAAAACCAACTTGGGGTTGTGCGACCTAACAAGGCCACAAAGTTCCTGAACTGTCCGGGAGTTCCCCACCCCCCGGTAGTTCCATGCCAACGCATTCATTGCGCCTGACGGGGCTCGCCATGAGCACCCGTCAGGGTCGTGCCTTGCTGCTCCGTCAAACAACTACGTTTCGCCGGCGACTTGCCATCATCACCCTCCACACCTGTCCCTGTTTCATTCACCTTGAGGCCGTGTTTTTCAAGCTCAGTGATAGACTCCAGGATGGCTGTGTTAGGCCCAAGTTTGGCCCTTCTATTCTTCTCAATATCTTTTGCTGCACCACCCACACCTCCTGTCTTTGCTCCCTTCATTTTCAGCAGGCGCTCATGCATGCTACGGGAGTCCACAGACTTGGATCCCCCGGACATCTCCTCCGACCCCTCATAAGAATTTAGGCCAGAAACTCTTTCAGCTATGCCCACTGCCGGCTTCGCATTGAGATCAGGAAGATCAACGTCCATGGACAGATTCTCAACCCCTTTGGCCAGGTCGTTTGAGATCTGCTCGTTTACGCCCACGTTGGCGTTCGTATTGTTATGCTCCATCTTCTCTTCCTCCCTGTCCTTCATATGCATATCTGCATGCTTGCCCTCCTCACGGTTCGATGCACTGGAAGAGCCAAAGGAGTGTGTCGAAGACATAACTTTCCGCTTCTGATCACCACTGAAGTTAAAGCCTCGCTTCGCTTTGGGCGGTTCAGCAGGGATAGTAATACGCCTGCCCACATCCCTCTTCTGTGGGGAGCACTTCAAGATTTTGCCAAAGCGAGTTCCCCCATCACTAGGACCCTCCTCTGGGCATTCTCTCTGAGCATGCCGTATTCTTCCACACCAAAAACAAAAATGCGGGATGTTCTCATACCTAACAGGAAACACCATGGTTCCCTTCCCCTTCACCTTCACTTCCACTGTCTGCATGAGTGCCTTTTCCAGAGGAAAATCAATTTGGATCCTCTTATAATTCTTTATCGCTTCTCCCACCTGCAACACCTTTCCCACCTTCGTACCAAGAACACGCGAGAAACCTTCAGTCATCATAGTGATCGGAATATCATAGATGCGTATCCAAAGAACAATGGATTCGATGATGACCTCCGAGAATTTCTGGAGACCATCATACGGGGCGAAAATTACAGCATCATGTTTATGTATCCAGGGACCTCCAAGAATTGCCTTCTTCCACAAGCGCTCAGAATCGAATTCAACCAGAAATCTGTTGTCTCCCAAATCCCTCACAGGGATTTGTTCTTTCTTCCCCCAAGCTTTGTTCAATTCATTGAACATTCCCCAGATGGAGAAATCCTGGCCTGAGTAGTACTGGGCAATGGCCAGCCACCCCTGGGGTTTCTGGATAGCTTCCACACCAACAGCAAAATCATATTCCTCATCCTGCTCCTCGGTGCTCCCCTGACCGCGGAGCACCAACCTTCTGTCCTTGTTGTCTTCCCCCTCCTGCACATGCTCTTTACCAAATCTCTTACCTCCATGGTTTGTATCTTCTGGCCCTAGGATAGGCGCAGCCTGAGCTGGCTCCTGCTGTGCCGGCCCCAGTTTCTTCGTCTCCTGCTCACCATTGCGACCACGATCCACTTGGGGATCGGCATTGCCCCCCTTTGGTGCCGCGCCGCCTGCGCCGACCATTCCAAGGGGCTGCTCTGACCCTAAGTTCGCCATTGTACAAACAAGAACGGGAAACCTAGAACTGGTGCTCACCGACCTCGGCTTCGGGTGGGCAATTTCCTCACCGGAAATCCCTGATCACCCCCACCTCGGATCAGTAAGAAACCAGAATTAGGGTTTACTGCCGCCTTGTCACGCAAACCAACGAAGCCGTCAGGCACCCCAGTTATAGATGCAAAGTCAACAACTGGTCGTGGTTGCTTCCAACTCCTGATCCAACTGCGGAAACTTCCTGCGGACTCCCCCAAGCCCTAGACAAGATCCAGATGAAGAATGATCGTCACTCCAGAAGGCCGACGTAGGAAAACACAGCCCGTCCCCGTGAAAACCCAAAGGGCTGCACGCGACGGTAGTTCCGGGAGAGGCGGGCTCCCCGGTGATCTGCTCGGCGGTGAACCACCAGCAGTAGTGAAAGTGCATCTAGGCTCCCTTGTGGGTTTTGGTGAATTGAATGACAAAACGATTAAAGAACTAACGTGTTTGTCAAAGATAATTTGCAGGGATTAAAATTGTATAATTAATGATTCACTATTTGTCATTGGTTGAATTCAATGTGAATGGCTCATGTTGACATAAATAAATTAAGTGGTTGCTCCCATTATATATGAATATGAAAGATGGCAAGCTATGGTGCAATAAAGAAAGAGACATAATGACATATGTGATATATTGGTCTCTTAATTGATGAAAGCTTGTTTATATTGATATGGGATATCTTAGATCATGTTAGATTAAAATGTTGCATAAAGCAAGTTTGGTTGAATGGACAAGAGACATGGTGATATGATTTATTCTTGGTCTATATTTGAAGAATGACTTGCAAACAAGACATGATGACTTTGATAGAAATGAAAGGTCAAATTGAAGTGGATATATTGCATATCAAAGAAATGACCAACAAGACAAGATGACTTTGATAGAAACGAAGGGTCAAAGTGAAGTGAATATATTGCATATCAAGAATTGGTTTTTATTGTTGATACAAACTAGTGTGAAGCTATATATGATGCAAGGATGAAGAGGTGGAATTCGGGATAGTGTTTCTAGGTACTAAGCAATGTGTGATCAAGTTGCGGACTTGAGTCATGTATCTTTGCTAGGGTGACGAAACTTTCTTTGGATTTCAACTTGATGAATCTTGGTCACATATGGTGTTCATATTGGGAAGTATCAATATTTCTAGGAGTAAGTTATGAAAAGGTGAATTGAACTAGAAGTGGATTTCATTCAAAGACAATGGTTCAAGTCACTAGCTCAAGGTTGAAGTGCTCAATTCAAAGAAGACAAGTTGGATGCAACTCTCAAGCGGATATATTGAAGAAGTATGGCATGGTTCAAAGTGATGAAGCTCAAGTGTATCATTTGTATTTATATTTGATCTTGAGTTTAGGTATGCCGTACTATCAAGAGGGATGCATCACAAGAAGTCTTGAAATTGTCTAAGTGCTCAAAAAACCCATGTGAGTTGTTGAGAGAAACAAAACCCTCACGTACACACTTATAGGTTTTGCCAGGGCAAAACCGGTGGCACCGGTTTTGGGAAACCGGTGGCACCGGTTTTGTGTCAGAATTCTCCAACGGCTAGTTGGTTTGAATTCCGGTGGCACCGGTTTTAGGAACCGGTTTTCACTGGGTCTGTAACGGCTAGTTTTTGAGGAGTGGAGTATTTATACCCCACGACCTCCACAGTGGCAAGCTGCTGTTCCTGAGGTTGCTATAGTGCTTCCCTGCTCTTTCTTGCCAAGCCAAAGCCATATTTGCTCTCCCCAACCCCTCTTTGTGAGGTAGCTTGCAATTGTGATATCCTTTGTGTTGGGTAGTAGAGAGAGCAGCCATTGTGTGAAGTTTGAGAGCACCAAAAGCACCTTGAGCACTGTTGGACTTCATCAAACTTGTGTGATTCATTTGTTACTCTTGGAGCTCCGCTCCTAGACGGCTAGGTGTTGCCCGTGAGCTACCAAGGTGTGGTGAGCTGCGGGAAGTTTGTGCAGGTCGTGTTTCGCCTCCGAAAGGGAAGAAGCAAACTAGTAGAAGGAGAAAATAGCTTGACCTAGTGTGGTCGTATGAGCTTCCTCAACGAAGAGTAGGATTCGCCGTGCCGTGGTGGCTGCTTAGTGCAAGCGGTGAATCCGAACTTCGGAAAACAAATCTTGTGTCTCCCCGCTGATTTGAGCCTCTTTGTGTTTATATTGCAAATTGGAGAAATTGCTCGATATCGTTGTATTTGTGTTTTTGAGTGCAGGGACTTGGAGATACACATTAGAAAGACATTTCAATCATCATCTCCAAGTTTGGTTTGATTCCGAGCTCCCTAATATATTCTATCTAATTTGGGGGTTCACTGCTCGGGCAAAACCGGTGGAACCGGTTTTGGTGGCAGTGCTCTATATCCGCTGCGTTAGGCGTGCTATTCTTTTATTTGGAGATTCTAAAGATCCTTTTAGAAGTTTATTTACTGAACTTCTAAAAGTGGTATTTAGAATACCCAATTGTCGCTAATAAATTTGTTTTAAGTGGCAATTTTTTAGGTCTCGCCTATTCACCCCCCTCTAGGCGACATCAAGGTCCTTTCAATTGGTATCAGAGCTTGGCTTCACATCTAAGCTTAACCGCCGTGAAGAGAAGATGTCGATTGAGGTAAACTTTGAGCCTCTTAAGGTTGACTACTCAAACTATGTGTCGTGGGTTGGTAATATTCATCGTGCTCTTAGAAAATTAGATCCAGTTGTTGAACATATTTTAGTTGAAAGCATTCTACCTCCTAAGTGTGATACTAACAATATTGATCAATCAAATATCACACTAGAGGAGTTAGCTTGCGTACAACTCAATACTTGTGTTACTAACTTCTTGCAAAGATCTGTGTGTAAACATATATGGTATGCCATCTCTCTTGATGAAGAAATCCAAAGAGATGCATATCGCATTTGGACTCTCATCACGAGTGCATTTGAAGATATAGAAAGTGATGACGAAGAGCAAGAAGACATGGAGTCACTAGAGGAGTGCTCAACATCACCTATGTGCTTTGAGCCTCAAGTGACATTATTCAAGGAGCAAGAAAAGCAAAAGACAACAATCACTGGTTCTGCTCAGGCAGAACCGGTGGTACCGGTTTATAAAACCGGTGGAACCGGTTTTGGCCAGGAGCTAGCTGATGAGTTTTCCTCGAGCGAAAATTCAGCGGGTCATCAGCACAGTGAGGTATCTATTGCTCCCTTTCATTCCTCTTTGAGTACTGACATTCTTTATTGTCATATGGCTGAAAGCAAAGAGATCAAGGAGTCAAATGAATTCTTGAAAATTTCATTGGAGGAAGAAAATCAAAGGCTCAAGGATCAACTTGAGAAGCTCTCTAGTAAGTATGTGAACTTGCAGGTCACTCATAAGGAACTAGAGTGCTCCTATGAGAAGCTTGTAGATTCACACACTTTTCTTAAAATGAATTATGAGGTTATGCTTACTACTATGAAATCATTAGAACCTCAAATTCTTAAGCGTAAATGTTCTCTAGACAAAATTCATATACCTTGTGCTAACCCTTGCGACTCGCAAGCAAAAACTTCATGGTATGATCAAGTTCTTGCAGAGTCACATCATGAACTCATTGCACAAGATAATGATAATCTGAGGCTAGAGGTTGAAAAGCTTAAGATGGATTTGTCAAAGCAATCAAAAGGGAAGAGAAGATGCTATGGATGCCGCGAGAAAGGGCATGAAATTGAAGCTTGTGTCAACAGGTCAAGGGTGCCCTCAGGAAAAACCGGTGGCACCGGTTTACCAAAACCGGTGGTACCGGTTTCCACTGAGAAACCACAAGTCAAGCAAAACAACCATGGTCTGAAGGCACAAGCAAATATCAAAGAGAAGAAATGTTCTGCAAGAAAGAAAAATAAAGGTAGCAACATCAAGCACAAGACTTGCTACACATGTCGTGAGAAGGGACATTTTGGTAAGGATTGTCCAAATGGTAAAAATCCTAATCTTGAACGTGTCAATAATAAGTTCATTAAGATTAGGAGAAACTCATATGACTCTTGTGCCACTAATGTGATTGGTTCACCTAGGACAAGCACAAAGGCCATGTGGGTTCCTAAATCCTTGCTTGCTAACCTTGTAGGACCCAACACACGTTGGGTACCAAAATGTGCCTAAAAGAGACTTGTAGATACTTGGAGCAGCATTGGAAGCTTGGTTCACTTGAGAAGAATTCCATCTTACATCATTTACATCTCAAGAGAAATTTCATGTCATAAATGAACCAAGTGAGATCAATGGAAGAATATGTTATCCAATGCTTCTCCCATGACGAGTACCTCTCTAAGCTGTCCACTCATGTATATCTATCTATACATTTGTTGTTTCTAAGCATGTGTAGTGGACAAGCTACATTTGTTGATAATGAAAAGTTATGACAAATAATACTTGATGCTACTAACCACTTCATCAAGAAGCTTTGAGTGTTTATAAATGCAGGTCAATGAATAAGCAATGAAGATAAATAGAAATGAATCATGACAAGAAGCACCGGAATAATCTTTTTGAAGAAATGCCTGGTTCAGTGAAAATCCGGTGGCACCGGATTGGTAAAACCGGTGGCACCGGTTTTGCCAGAATCAGTAGGAAGGAAAACAATAAGTTCCGGCAGCCTCTGTTTCGTATCAGAACTTCCGACCCAAAATTCCGGCAGCCTCTGTTTCGTATCAGAAGTTCCGGTAATCTATGCCAGAAGTTCCGGCAGGGGTTCAACTATCATCCTTCATCTAAATTGGAATATCATAAGAAATACTCTTCTAATTATATCTGAAGCTTCATACAAATATCTGTGAGCCTGTCTTGATCACATTTACTTATTCATGAATTTATTTGTGATGTGACCATAATATGGAGCTAGCTACCCTAACGCCTTAATGGAGCTAAAAGTGCAAGTCTCAAGATTCAAATCATTGATGCACATATTTAGGGGGAGCTCACTTCATATTTTGTGTCTCTTGGTACTAACACCATTTGCAAGTTTTCATGTGCAATAGTTCAAGTGTGAGGATCATACTTATATTCATATACTACACTTGAGCAACTCTAATGCAAGTGAGTTAGTAATGAGTAAGCTACATGACAACAAGGTCAACAAACCAACATGGTAATTGTATCATCTTTTATTTAAGTTGGTTTGAGTTTCACATATATAGCTACTCTCCATAGCATGGCTTAGATTTCCTGTTTGGACTTAATTGACCAAAATGGTGTACATCTACTTGCCTTCCACATAATCTTGTGTACACCATATGCTCAAGGAATCTAGTCCATGTTATGAAATTTCATATTTTGTGACTCACTCCCTTGTCACACTTAAAGAGTCACCGAATATGAGACTAGAGCTTGTGCTACTAATATTTGTGTTGTCTTGTCACTTTATTGAAACTATGGTGAGATCACACTAAAATGACAAGATGAAAAGAAATCAAAAGCACAAGTTAATGGATATATGAGTTCCTCTATGTGAAGAATTTATTTGTTCAAGACCAAGGTATGTTTTTCAAATTCATATATTCATTTCAATGCATCTAGGCCTTCCCTCATGCTAGTGTGTTTAGCATGAAAAGTTTTATGTGACTATGATTGAGATCCTTGGCATAATTTCAATTTGTTTATTACCTTCTATACATCTTGACCAAGATTGTGAATAAATTCCTCAATATTCATAATTGAATAAAGTGCAACTCAAAAGAAATTCAAAATTCTTATGCACTATTTAAAGGGGAGCTTATTCCAATACTTGTGTCAATTGTGGGACTAACAATTTCTTCTAGTAAATTTGTAGTCACATGTGCTAGTGTATCTTAAAGCTATCTTTGTGGTAGTAAGTACTCTTGGCACCATTTCAATGAATGCAATTTATTTATGTGCCGGGACCAAATTGTGAAATAAACTCCTCAAATTCATTAGATTGAACAAGTGCATGTGACAAGTGATTCAAACACTTGATGCACCTATTGAGGGGGAGTTCATTCTACAATTTGTGTCTTTGAGACTAACAATTTCTTTTAGTGATCTTGTAGTCTCATTTGTGAGAGTTTGTCTCTCTTGGAAGCAAGCTATGCCTTTTTGTCCAAGAGTGGTAAAATTGTATCTATTTCTTACTTGGGCAATGAATTATTCTCAATAAATAGCTGCTTGCCATAATATAGATTAAACCCCTTTGCTTGGCTTTGTGACAAGATTGATGCATATGAACTTGCCGTTCCATCCATATACACATGTGCATCAAGAAAAAGGAATTTAACCTACATTGTGGAGTTTCATCTTTTAGTGATCCATTATGCCTCTCAAATTCAAAGGTCACTAAATGATGAAAATAGGTCTTGTGCTATTTAATGCATTTCTCTTCTATGATGCATAAAAAGGGAAAGACATAAAGAGAAAAGGCATTCGGATTATATTGACAATGCACAAGCTTTTAGATATGAATCTTCACCAATGTGAAGAAAGGATTAGCTAGAGGCCAAGGTATGTTTCTTTGACTCATGTTTTTACTTTGAGCTTCTAGGTTTCATAATCTATGCTAGTATGTGTTGTTTGCATGTAATTGTTTTAAGTCATTTTGAGCTTCAAATCTAGATATTTAGTTGATGTCTTCACCTAGAATTGACTTGGTGTCATTTCTTGCAAGATATGAGCTAAATATACTAAAATGGTCATTGACTTGAGATGGATGCATGCCTTGTGTGACATAGGATAGATTTTCAAAATTAACTAGCATGTGTAGGAAGTGTGCCTTTTTGAAAACCTTTTGTGTTGGTCCTTGTGGCCAAGTTGATCCATTTGTGGTTATTGTTATCCTTGCTTGATTGCTGGCTAACTACAAATGGTGAAACACTCTCAAGTCCATTAGATCTACCCAATCTCATCTCAAGGGCTATGCTTATTGGATTTCCTTATCTTATCCCTATCTATCAAAATCCTCCATCTGAGTCAAAGAGCAGTGAAATATAGATAAATGGATTCAAAATGGAGCAGAGGAGAAAAGGGAAAGGACACGAGTGCAAAAATGGACAAATGTCACTGGGCCAAGGAATTCCGGTGGCACCGGTTTTACAAAACCGGTGGCACCGGTTTCTGTCGGCTGGGTACTATTTACCCGTGACTTACCCCTTCACTCTTACATTTACCCCCCACTTTCACCCACGACCAAGAACAGAAAGGAGAGGGCATTTTGGGGCGATTTTGAGGCGATTTCAAGTTTCCACCGTGGGATTCAAGTGTTGAGGCAAGATTTGGAGTCTCTCATTCGGTGTGACCGGATTCCCCTCGGTTCTAGGGCTGCAGCAACTCACCCACCATGTCGGGAGGTACTCAAATCAAGTTTTTGCCCGATCTATTTCTCTAGATGTTTCCTCTCGGATTCCCTTGGTAGAACATCTTGTTTTAGGCCCTAGAATCATCTCAGTGCAAGAAATCAAAGTTTCCTTGGTGGCATTGATGGGGGGCCATGACCTAGGGTTTCTGGGTAGAAACCGGTGGCACCGGTTTTCCAAAACCGGTGGCACCGGTTTAGGCGAGACCTAAAAAATTGCCACTTAAAACAAATTTATTAGTGACAATTGGGTATTCTAAATACCACTTTTAGAAGTTCAGTAAATAAACTTCTAAAAGGATCTTTAGAATCTCCAAATAAAAGAATAGCACGCCTAACGCAGCGGATATAGAGCACTGCCACCAAAACCGGTACCACCGGTTTTGCACCGGTTTTGCCCGGGCAGTGAACCCCCAGAATTAGATAGAATATGTTAGGGAGC
>CM014275.1:59968540-60021573 GCA_004135705.1 Alloteropsis semialata
GCCGCCGCTGGCCGACCGCTCACCGCAGGAGGCTACCGTCGGCCGAGCTCGCCGCGGCGGGGGCCGGGCCTACCACTGGCGGAGGTTGCTGCATGGCTCGTCGCGGGAGACCATGCCAATTCGCCGGACAAACTTCGGTGCAGGCGGCTCTCCTCTGTGAGGAAGAAGACAGTGGCAAAAATAGAAAGAGAAAAAGAGAAAAAAGAAAGCAAACGACAGATGGGCCCTAGTAATGACACATGGTCCCACATATGATTTTTGAAAACTGTGTTAAAATGTCATTCAACACAAGTTCAACTAAAAAATTTGAGTTAAATCTGACCCATTAACAGATGAGTTCGTCTAAAAAAATGGGACGGATCCGACCCATCCATGCTTACTACATTCAACCAACCCTGGACGGACTCCCCACAGCATTCTCCGACTCTCCGTCCGATCTCACCTCTTCCTCTTCCTCTTCCTCTCCTCTCCTCTCCTCTCCTCCGATTCGTGCTCGTCCAGCTCTGGTGGTCACTGGTAAACGGCCGGCGACGAGGTGGGTCCTCCTCCCTTTGTTCCTCCTCGCTCTTTCGGATTGAGTCACGGTGCGGGCTTGGGTTAGGGTTAGGGTTTCCGGTTCCGGGTTGTTGGGGGAGGGCTCCATGGGCGGCGGGAGCGTCTGGCGGCGGCGGCGGTGTCGGATCGAGGGTGGCTAGGTGCGCACGCCGCCGGCGGGCGGCGCACGACACGGCAACCGGCGGGGGCGGGCTGCTTGTGGTTGGCTCGGCCAGCGGCGCCATTGCCGGCGGCCGGGGGAGGAGGTGGAGGCCGGCGGTGGCAGGGGCAGTTCGGGTTCATTCACGGTCCCATGTATGAATGATTCAGCATGTTATTGAGCCAGGTGGAGCTGAAACCTGGATGGTCCTATGTATGCATGATTCGGATGCCTGGGATCCGCGTTGTGAGGGGTCTAAAGTGGTTGATCTGCACGGTGGAAGCTTGTTTGCACACAGTTGATGTTTGGAGTGTTAAATTCGACAAATGATTTAAATGTTGCACAAAGTTCTGTAGGCCTTGCATCTGTTTACTGAAGGGGATAAAACTTGCTTTCTTAATTTGGCCTCCAAATAATTTGTGGATATAATGTTCCTTTCCTTTTCACATCTAACATTCTAATTTATTTTTATGCCTTTTGGTTTTATTTTGCAGCTGAAAATATTCTGGCCAAACTTAGTAATGGCTATGATAGATGAGCCTCTGTACCCGATCGCTGTACTGATCGATGAACTGAAAAATGAAGACATTCAGCTGCGCTTGAACTCCATCAGAAAACTTTCTACAATTGCCCGGGCACTGGGTGAAGAAAGAGCAAGGAAAGAGCTGATTCCATTCCTTAGTGAAAACAATGATGATGAAGATGAGGTGCTTCTTGCAATGGCGGAAGAGTTGGGCGTGTTCATTCCTTATGTTGGAGGTGTAGACCATGCACATGTTTTGCTTCCACCACTCGAAACATTGTGTACTGTGGAGGAAACCTGCGTCAGAGACAAGGCTGTGGAATCACTCTGCCGGATTGGAGCACAGATGAATGAAAGTGATATTGTGGACTGGTTCATCCCTGTTGTAAAGGTACGAGGAGTATGTTTATTGTTAATAGCTTAACATATTTCCAGCTTTCTTGTACATTGGATGTAAATGGCAGAAAACAGGAAGCATATACATTGATTTAGGCTAAAGTAGTAGTTATATATCTGTCTTAGTAGAAACACACTTAGACCTGTTTTCTTTGTGCTCCTGTCATTTTTTTAAATTCTATATTCATTGCTGGTGCATCATAACACTATGCAGATGCTTCTTGAACATATTCTCGAATTTGTAATTTCACATTCTTATTTAACAAGTCAACAAAGCCTTCAAATTTAAAAAAAATGGATTGGGGCGTATATTCCACTTCCACAGGATCATGTGCCCTGTTGTATTTTTAGTTGAACAACGTCTGTTTGATTGTTGATGAACTAGTTTTTTCACCTAATATGCCCATTGTATCAAAATAACATAAGTTTCTTACCTTTATGTTGTCAACAACAACATTATTTGGTGTTTGTAGTACTGATTGTATGGTTTACACTTCACAATAATCATTTAGCTGGTTCCAGTAGTGATTTTTTTATTAAATTTCAAGGAAACAAGTTTTCTACATGTGCATATCAGTTATTTCTTATTCTTAAGTTCTCAGTGGATTTAAAGTAATTTTAATTATCAAAAGCATAGAAAAAAGCGCATTTCATTCGAATCATATATATTTCACCTCTTTGATTAATTTGTTACAAATACCAAGAGCACTTGTGGGTGTGGGTACTGCAATTTTTCTATATCTTTTTATCAATGAACTGAACATGCTTGCTCGATTTAGAGATTAGCGGCGGGCGAGTGGTTCACAGCTCGAGTGTCATCATGTGGCCTCTTTCATATCGCCTATCCTAGCGCATCTGAACCATTGAAGGCAGAATTAAGGACTATTTATGGTCAGTTATGCCAAGACGACATGCCTATGGTGAGAAGAGCTGCTGCATCCAATCTTGGAAAATTTTCGGCAACAGTTGAACAAAATCATTTGAAGACAGAAATCATGTCAATATTTGATGATCTAACACAAGATGGTACATCCTGCGCACATTGTACCACTATTTTATTATATTATTTGTTTTTTACTGTGTGTGCTAACTACTCATTCATTTTCACTTAGTTATTTAATTTTGTTCTCAACATGTTGTTAAGAAGCATTTGAATTACTTATGTTGTTTGCTTGTCTGCCTTTTAACTCAAGTGTTTCACCAACTTCATAGTAGTTGTTTCATATTTATTGCTCAACATATGTTTCAGGATACTGTGAAATCTTTAATATTCTTTCGGCAGTTCGTTTTTTCTGTACGTGACACTCCACGTAATTTGCAATCTATCTATGTAGAACACAGGATATGCTTTTTTGTCTATTGCAATCTGTTGTTACCAATTTTAGTAAAAATACATAACCTTAACCTTGCTGTGCAAAATTGTTGTGATGTAGCGATGTGCTTATTATCTTGTTGCATGGTTCCTCCCATTTCTATCAATAAAGAAACATCGAGATGTAGAAGACTGGGGTGTTTATTAGTTGTAAGCTTAATTGTATTAAGGGTAAAATTATGAAACAGAATATTTGGAATTTAGGATATAATTTTTTTGCTGGTAAGGTAGGAATCCTTGCTACTTCAGTTACTTTAAGTATATAAGGACATGTTATCCTGAATATTAGAGCATCTAGACAGCACTCATGCAAAATCCTTCACTTATAAAATGATGGTTAAAGTGTCATTTCTATTGTATATGCCCGTATTTTGCCTTTTCACTTGAACCTACCTTTACTAACTTGTATGATGGCTAATGATCATCAGCATTCCTTAGAATTGAAAATGCTTGTACTATGCTATGCTTTATATTAGATAGAACTCTGCATCATACTTCTCTTTTTATTTTCTTCAGGATTTTTACTTGTTGAGGATAAATTCTTAATATTCTGGAATGATAGGCTTGTGTTATCTGAAATTAGTTTATTCAAACCCATCTGTTGCATCTTCTAACGAGAAACTGTTTCTGACTTGTTAACTCAGACCAAGATTCAGTTCGACTATTGGCAGTTGAGGGTTGTGCTGCTCTTGGGAAGTTGTTGGAGCCCCAAGATTGTGCAGCACATATTCTTCCAGTTATTGTAAATTTCTCTCAGGTATAATTTCCACACTTTGGGTGGCTTGTACACTTATTGATATTCATCCTCGTAAAATTACTAGATTATAAGATTATCCAAAGTTTCAGCAACTACCCTACATGATTTGGGCTGCTTATACTTCCTTTTGATCTTTGTCAGGATAAATCTTGGCGTGTGCGCTACATGGTGGCAAATCAATTGTATGAACTGTGTGAAGCTGTTGGTCCTGAGCCCACAAGGTATTATGTGAATCTTTCGGATGTCAGATATGGTGCTTTGACATAAATTATTAGTTCTGTATATGTTGAAAGGTTAGGCAACAAAATGCTGGACTCCTTACCATCAAAATCGTTGCCTTTTTGTAATAGGGCTGATCTGGTTCAAGCATATGTTCGCCTTCTTCGTGACAATGAGGCTGAAGTGCGGATCGCGGCAGCTGGAAAGGTTACAAAATTCTGCAAGATATTAAGCCCAGAAATTGCAATCCAACATATTCTTCCATGTGTCAAGGTGTGTCTAAGTGTCACATACAAGCTAGTTCAGTTCTGCACCATTAATTTTCAGCGGGCTTACTTGTGCCCATTGTACCTGCAGGAACTATCATCAGATTCATCTCAGCATGTTCGTTCAGCTTTGGCTTCAGTTATTATGGGAATGGCTCCTGTATTGGGAAAGGTGGGAGCTATATCAGTGATTGCTTACATTGCACTGATGGAGAATTACACTTTAGCTATCAGTCGAATAAGTTATCATTTGTTTTGTTGAATGTCTTCTAATTAACTTATATTTTGTAGAAGAAACATAAGATATGTGTCCCCATAGCTGTAGAATTACTTCTAATTATTATTGGTACTTGCTAATATACTGCTAAAAAGTTAAAAAAAATCTAACATATTTGTTCTCTGATAGTACTAACAATTGAAGCTTTTGACCTCTTGTAGGATGCTACTATTGAACAACTTCTTCCCATTTTTCTTTCTTTGCTGAAGGATGAGTTCCCTGATGTCCGACTCAATATAATAAGCAAACTTGATCAAGTTAACCAGGTCAGTGATTTGCTACCCTGCCAAGCTATGTGATTTGAGCTGTAAAGTTTTTCTGCTTTGTCCACGAGTAGCAGCACTTGCAAGTTAATTGTGTAGTTTACATAGCATCGTACCATCCGCCAAGTTCTGGCAAGTAGTCGGTAGTTCCTTTGTGTGTTCTGTTTATTTACTTGATATAATTGGAATCAAATTCCAGGTTATTTCTTAGGGATCTAGTGAGCAGAATTTAGTATAGTCAACCCAATTTTTTTGTCATCCTATATTCCTATTGCCCAGCCATTTGGCCATCCTATGTTAGTTACCCATTGGCACTTATGTTCATAACAACTCTATTCCTTTGTTTTGCCACATGCAATGTCTGTTCTATTGTAGCTTTGGTACGTTATGAGTTCACTATAAGTACATATGCTGTTTCTACTTCTACATGTTAAATGTGTGGATAGTAAAATCGGCTTTTGTGTTCCAAGGCCAATTGTGGTTTTGCCCTCATCTCATCTTTTTAACTTTGTGGTTTTGCCCCTGCCTTTTTCAAACTGAAGATTGAGTTTGCCCCTATTCTGTTAAGAGCTCTTCATGGTGTCAATTCAGCTATAAAATGTAAAAACCAAGATTCGGAAACGTAGGTGCTAGGTAGGCGTTAGGCCGCCACCAAGCACCTAGGACTCGTCATCGTTAATTAATCACGCCTAAACGTTACTTATATATTAATAAAATAATAACAAAAGAACATTTGTGTGCCACTCCTATTCTATTCTCAGCCCACTATACATTGAAAGGCACATCATTCCCCACACTAGACCCACGATATGGGCTGCAATTGCTGGCCCGTCTGCAACTCATGTTGACATGTTCCCAAAAGGCCACAATACGACTGCCAGCGGTGGCAGTCATCCCTCTTCCTTCGTCTGCGCATGTGATGGGTTTCTGGCACGGTGGCGCCGTAGCAGTGAGAGCGCTCATGGGTTGGCGTGGCAGGGCGGGCCATGGTCACCAGTCTGTTTTTCATCCTCTCATCCATGTTCCCAGCCTCCCGTGTGCTTCTTTTTCTGCCCGCCTGCCAGTACCCCCACGTTTAATTGGACGCATTGGGCCTAAACGACGTGCTGGTGCTCTGATTCACGCCGAAGCTAGCCTAGATGTACGTTCAATCCCATTTTTTCGAACACTGATAAAAGACAAGTTTGCCCATGTGGGTTTACCCATACCTTTATGAGTATAGTTCGACACCAATTTTGACATCAAACATTTGGACATCATGTTGACAGCATTATGACTTGTACAGATCACACATTTTTCCATTTTTTAATTCATTTTTTCTGGCTTCATCTAACAGAATAATAAAATAGGGGCAAACGGTGGCTTCAGCTTTAAAAAAGTGAGAGCAAAATCACAAAGTGGCTTTAAAAAGTGAGGGCAAAATCACAAAGTTGAAAAAATGACGGAAAAATCACACTCGGACTTCACAGTTGGGACAAGAACATTAATGTCCCTAAAATCCTAAGCGCTGCTGAACATCCCATGCTTTTGAGCTGAGTCTCAGCTCTTGAGCAACATTACCTTTTACCGTTCAGTTCAGTCATTTCCAGTTGTAAGCTACAATGTAAGCTCTCCCCTATAATTTTTTTTTCAGGTTATTGGAATCGATTTGCTGTCGCAATCACTTCTACCAGCCATTGTAGAGCTTGCTGAAGATAGGCATTGGAGAGTTCGGCTTGCCATAATTGAGTACATACCTTTGTTGGCAAGCCAATTAGGTGTTGGATTTTTCGATGACAAGTTGGGGGCACTTTGCATGCAGTGGTTAGAAGATAAGGTACAATAACAATTTCCTGAACCAATGTCCTAAAACATTTTATCCATTTACGAATTATTTATCAAATCTCGGATGATTGTATTTTGTCTATTAGTAGTTCGCGTGATTTATCTTATGTAATGATAGTGATTAAAAAATCTGAAACATTTTATTTCAGGTTTTCTCAATAAGAGATGCTGCCGCCAACAATTTAAAGCGTTTGGCAGAGGAATTCAGCCCTGAGTGGGCAATGCAGCATATAATTCCTCAGGTTAGCCTTACTATGGAAACATATAATGCATTTGCTGTTATGATAAATTGCTTATTCTAGTCTTGGTTAGCTTACCCCTTGACCTTAGAGAAGACATGGTTTACTGCAAGGGTAGTTGTTAACTTAGGGCCTGATCGGTTGCCCGCACCTGCCCTCAGCCAGGTTCTCCGCATGCAAGAACAGAGATTTGTTTGGTTCGCATAGCTGTTGGGCCAGGCTCTGGGCATGCAGTGAGACGCAGGAGGAGGTCGTTTCTACCTGGTCAGGCTCGCGTGGTGCGAGCAGTTAGCCATCTAATGATGTTATTAATGCAGTATTAGCACATATTAAATGATATTAACATATTTCGATTAATATTAAGGAGTAATAAGATAAACTAAGAGCTACAAGGTAATAGTTGCACATAATAAATGTTATGATGATTATTATTTTATATATTTTTATCTCATGCAACACATTCTCGTGCGAGCAACCAAACACCTTCTCCATAAAACCTGGCTATCAGCATACATGCAACCAAACAACTACCTCTTGCATGCGCCAAGGCTGGCTCCAAGGAGACTGGTTACCTGGGTGCGAGCCAGGCTCTAGTGAGAAGACAACTAATCAGGCCCTTGCTGAATTAGCTGATGGGCATGATTTGCATGAAACTCAAGCTGATAATCTCTTATGTAATGGTGACAAGGGAAACCTCCTTTGTGCCCCTAATCTCGTTCATGCATACTCATGAAGAAATCTAGTAGGAATTAGGAAATTAGTCCCAGGAGGTTACTAATAAAAAATATTCAGAAAGTGATAGCTGATAGGTAAATGGCAGGGTGACTCATAGCGCCTAGTGCCTAAACAGGGCAAGTTGGCTGCTTAGGTTGCACCTGGCGCCAGGCCCTACGTGACTGCCCATTGGAACTGTGATAAATGGTAACCCCAGTTTCAAAGTCTAAGCTCACAGCCTCATAACATGCATTGATGCATAGACTAAAGTAAATTATTAACAACGCTGAGTTGGACGTTACGTGCCCCAGGTGTCGTAAACAATTTTTTTACCATATGGTAACAATATGGCATGAAGCTCGTAAACAATTTTTTTTTACCATCAAACCTTTATAGAGAGGAAGTGTCGCAATAACTTCTTATGATTATCTAATGGAATTGTGTTATCAATTTGATAGTATAATTTCTCCATTGTATTCTAGGTTTTGGAGAAGATAAACAACCCACATTATCTGTATCGAATGACTACTTTGCAAGCTATTTCTTTACTTGCTCCGGTTATGGGTGCTGACATCACATGCCAACAGCTGCTCCCTGTTGTCATTGCATCCTCAAAGGACAGGTGAGTCTTAGATAGCTAACCTGTTAGAGGCATAGTCTCCCCAAGGCCTCGCTTATATTGTCTTTAATTGCTAGGGTGCCAAACATGAAATTCAATGTTGCCAAAGTCCTGCAGTCACTCATACCCATCCTTGATCAATCTGTAAGTTGGAGGCTTCAAACTCATGTGATCCTATTTTCTTCAGCATTAGGCTTTTCACTAACTCCCATCACATGCTGTTTGCAGGTTGTTGAGAAGACAGTGAAACCATGCCTTGTTGAGCTCAGTGAGGACCCAGATGTCGATGTAAGGTACTATGCAAACCAGGCCCTCCAGGCATGTGACCAAATGGTGATGTCAAGCTAACTAGCTTTGACTGGTGTCTCGTAAATGATGATATTGCCCTTAGTCCATTTTTTGAAATACATTAAAGTGCTCTGTAGTCTCGATAAATTATTACAACACTTGTAATAGACAGTTTGTATTAAATGTGTATGTCTTGTTTTGGTTTTGTTTAGCTGTTGGATTTAATCGACCTTGGGGAGCTGTGTATGTATTGTCTTGTATCTGCTAGGTCAATCGCTGGTCTGCAACCAGCTTTCACGGAAGGCTTTGCTTAGATGATTGAACGATGTTCGTTGTTTTTTTTATAAGACTTAGAACAATGTTAGCTGTTTGTGAAATTTGAAAGTGAATTTACTAATAAGCTGTCTATAGTCAGGTTGTGTTAGAAGATTGTTTTCTCAGTCCATTTGCGAGTGAACAGTTTTAGACAATTAATGGCTTGAAAACTATGGAACCTGCTGTCAGGTCCAAAGCTAAAAAGGTTGAAGATAGCGATTGGGCTTGTAGTCCAATGGTAGGGACAGTCCAGTGGGACGCTACCCACCAGGGTTCATATTCTGGTGCTCGCACCTTTTCCTGGGATTTTCCAGGATTTACCGGCGCTATGCGTTAAGTGGTAAGCGACGTTCCCGTCGACAACGAGGCGCCAATGGTGACTTCGGGAATCTCCAGATCTGCCGGGTGCTCAGTCCTTCGGAGGTGCTCATAGGGGTAGGATTTGCGTACGTGTATTCATAGGGGTGAGTGTGCGTGCGTGTGTGAGCGTCTGCGTTGTACTGTGTAATTCTCAAAAAAAAAAAAAGGTTGAAGATATAGATATCGCGCCTTAAAGTCACGTTGCAGAGTTGAAAAATTGTCGCACCTGCCACTGAGGTGCTGCTTTGTTAAGAATTTGTGGCCCAAACGTAATTTGAAAATTAAGCCCCGGTGGCCGTTCCTGTGCATAAGCAGATAAGTTGCTACGTTACTACTCATGCCGTGGTTGGTAGGCAATCTCATAATATGTTTCTCTCAGGTGCCGTACTAGGCCAAATTGCTTGGACTGAAAAGCTTTGTTGCTGTGTTGTTGTAGGTGCCCTGTTAGGACGAACATATTTTATCCCCTCTCGATTTTAGTAGACGTTTGTGCCCGTGTGTTGCTATGGGAGGGAAAAAAAATCTAAACACCATAAGTTTCGCATGAAAGAACTTAGGTTATGCATCGCGATAATCACCTCATGTTGCTCGTCGTCCATTGGATTCCACACGTAAATCCATGAATATAAGATGGATGACTTAGTGATATATGATTTGTTACATGCTTACGATCTAGAAAAAAATAATAATTAACAACATTATCTCAGTAAATGGAGAGTAGAGAAGGAGTAGAGATGAAAGAAAAGCCTATGTGAGTTTGCCGTGAACCCTGAACCCACAAGACCTTACGTGCTATCGCCATTTTCTTCGTACGAACCAAAGGCAGTATGCCACTCCAGCTTGTTCCACAGATCTGAAGCAACTAAATAATCTATTAACAGAAAAGATCCAGGCATCCAGCTGCTGTAATAAGTCCACCGCAACAAACAACATTTCATACAACTTTCCAGCCCATTGCTCAGCCGATACCATTGCTGCCAGAGTCCTGCACATTTTACCACAAGCATCCTATTTGCACAAGACAAATTCAAAGGCAAGAGACAACCCTGCGACTCTGAAAGAATGAAAATGGGAATCCTGCTGCATTCTCAACAGGGAAGCAGCAAGACAAATAGATAACATGTGAAACCATCAACAGCGAGATCAGAAGCATAGTAAGAAAAGAACTATAATAAGGTAATAATGTGTTATTGTTCCTGCACTATATCGGTTGAATTCACACGAAGTGTATTGAATTCAGATCCACAAAAAGAAGAGCAGAACTAAATAGGCCAAAGAGCGAGCCTAATGCTCGCCACGCGCCAGCACTGGGCAAAGAACAGAGCTGACCAAAATTAAGCTAAAGAATCAAATGAAACCTCTTCCTAATCCTCATATTCAGCCTCAAACCTCGTAATAATCTATGAAGGCCGCTCCCCTTAGCAGCTCCTCCCGACTGGGCAGCCCTTTATGTACAACAGGTTGGGTTTATTTCCATGAGCGTGAACTCTCCATCAGCAAAACTTTTCCGGCCTTATCAGCAGTCCGGACAGGGGCCGTTATCCGACAGTGGTGGAAAGTTGAGGTCGAAGTCGAATGCAAGGCCCTTGCCACTGGATGCACCTATTTCGCTCTGCATACTCGTTTCCTGCTCGAAACCAAGCAATATGGATTTCAGTTAGGACCAGGAAACATATACTCAACTGATTGGAATTCATATATAACAGAAGTGGAAAAATGAAACATTGCTAGATTGTAATGGCAAAATTGAGCATTTCCAAGTTGGTACTGCCAATGTGCTTGCTATGTACAGTAGCAGCAACAATGAGTTCAACCTTCCTAATATGCTGAAAAAGATGTCTAATAGCAAGCAAACCATCAAAAAATACTCTTGCGAGTCTAGAGGTAGTAGTGCTAATTACACCATGCAGCTGGCACAGTATAGCTCGATTGCAGAAGCAGCAGTCAGCTTGACCTGGAATTTCATCAAACACCTAAAGTAAAAGCAGTAGCAGAACAGGGCAACAAACAGAGCAAAATCACCACCGAGCAAGCAATCACATCAGCAGCACGAAGGGGCAAAGGCCAAGCAGATAAACACACAGCAGCACGAGACATTCTAGAAAAAAGTTTATGCTAAATAAACATCTATCATCTATGTCTAACCCCTTGCCCACAAGTTAGCTCCTTCTTAGTTGGGCCTTAAGGAATAGAACAAACAAAGCCACAATAACGGCATGAACTCTGTCATGGTACCTTAACAGCATAATCTTTAGTCGCAACCTTCTTCCCAAGCTCCTTCGAAGCATCACTCAGTTTTATACCTAAAGGTTCAGGAAAGTTATTGTAATGAAATTAGCTGTCATCCAAAACTTTGACAAACAAGTTTGCTCATAAAGATTTTTTTATTAGAAAACAACTCATCGAACAATTCAAGTCCTTTCAGGATAATACATTGGTGCTTGTAGCAGGAAATCTTAATCGTAACCTCATGTTTCTCCTGCAATTAAAAGTAACATTGTCATAGACAACTCTATGTACTGCAACTCCAAGATGCATCTACAGATATCCACTCTAAAAGATAATAGCAGTGTATTGTAAAATGACTTATGCAAGAAGGAAACAACAAGACAAAAGATGAAGCAACTCACCTAGGTAATGCCTCTCCCTACTCAGTGATGATAGTTGTCCGGTCTGAAATAATCAACATCAGAGCAATGCCTCCATTATTTAGACCATATTGAGGAAAATTAAGAAATGTCAAATGTATCTCAAGCATCAATCAAGTCAAAGAGAAATTGCTATTGAAATTGAGTGGTCAACCCTAAATCCTTAAGTACATGTGCAATGTGGGTCAATTTAGAAATAGAGCTAGTGTTGGGAAATTTATACAAACAGGTGGTGAGCAGGTGTACAAAGTGTTGCTGGAACTTGCAGGTAACAGAACACCATATCCTTCTGCTTCACGGGGACTGCTTTTGCCTGATCTCACCTCCATCGGTGGGGCTCTCAGCTGGGCGAGCCATGATTTCTTTAAAAGCAATGTCCAAATGGGATCAAATATACATCAAAGCTGCATCGATTGACTCTAAATACCTGTGCAAAGGGACTATGTCGATTTGATCCCATGTAAATGTGCAAAAGGGCTCCAAACATAGCCCAGTCATCTAATTGCTCAAATCCCTCCCAAGAGGTGACGCAAGATTCAAGGCAACTCCAACCAACGGAACCAATGGAATTTGAGTCAGATTAAGTCCGCTTACTCAAGGTAGTTGTCCTTTCAAAGGGTTGGTGGCGCTGCGGCCGGTGGTAGTGTCGGGTCGCCGCCGGACGGACTCCCCACCGCTGTGTGGCCACCACCCTGCGCACAGCCGCCAACAAGCTAGGAACGGCGGCGAGGGGAGACAGGGGAGAGGAGAGGGGCTGAAGGCCGATAGGAACGACGTTCTCCCACGGCACCGACGTCCCCCCACGGTGAGGTCTCCGCACGTAGGGTTCGGCGGCATGCGAAGTCACGCGACGCGACGACCACGCGAGGGTGGCGGCGTGCAAGCGGGCGACGCAAGGGGCAGCATCGGCGGCGTGTGACGCCGCGACGCTAGGGGCGTCGGGCGTGGGATCAGCGAGGGTCGAGCGTGGAGGGAGGGGCGGCGGCGGGGGAGGTCACGCGACGCCGCGCAGTTCCCGAGCGACGCACGCCACTCCAGCAGCTACTCGCCTCTCAGCAGCCGCGGGTAGTCGCCCGCGCTCGCGCCGGGGGACTCCGGCAACACCGAGTAGTCGTCGCAGCTCCCGGTGGCCGCCTTGGCGGCGGAGGTGTGTTGTACCTCGGGTCCAGCCGCACCACGGCCTGCGTGTACGGGCACGTCACGTTGACGAACCCGGGCGGCGTGCCGCCGCCGGTGGTGCAGTTGAAGAGGAAGACGAGCTGCGCGTCGATGGTGGATGGTGGATGCGGCGGCGAGCACGGGAAGGATCGACGTTTTTCAAAGGAAACACTCCGGAGTTTGAATGGACGGAGGAAAGAATCCGGAGTTTGTGGATTGGAAGGAGTGAGTTTCGGAAACCGCTGTTTTCCCGTTCGACGGTCGCGGGGAGGCGTCGCGGAAGAACAGAGAAAATAAAAAACAGGAGCAACACGATTCGATCGCGAACCGGACGCTCGCGACGTCGGGCGGAGGGGGCGTCAACGAAGATCGCACGAGCGGAGGATGAAAACAGAGGACGAAAAAGTCGTATGAAAAAAACGACGAAGATAATACATTTTAAGAGTAGAGACAGAGAAGTAATGAGTTCATGTGTAGTCCTGGAAAACCAAAAACAACGAGGTCGCATAGGTAGCTGTTAGGATGTTGTCTCTTCAGAGAGTATCTCCTTGCTTTGTGTGCTGGAAATCAAGTTGGAGGTTGCACCAAGATCTTCTATTTTTGATATGTTAGGCGTGGATTTTTATTACTTTTCTCTTCCCGCGGTGAGCTCTGGGTGGTATTTTGGTCGCCTAGAATACGAACGTTTGGTCAGCTGCCTCGCCCGTGAGAACATATTTTATCCCCTCTCGATTTTAGTAAAAGTAATGAGTTCATGTGTAGCCCAAGGAAATCAAAAACATGACCTACATTAAAAAAAACATGAGCTATATAGCTCGCGCATTGGGCCACAAATCATCTGGAACACTGAGACCCACGGACACTCGAGACACACCAGAGGGCTTGACCTACCCAAAACATGAGCCATATCACGCTTGCGGGAAAAAAGATAAATAAATAAAAATCACACCTTGTGAAAACGAATTGAGTCATTCTACAGCGCAAAGCATCTCCAAGAGGTTCTTTATATCTTTCCTAACTTATAGGAATAGAGATTTCGGTGAAAAAACACTCTCCAACAGCCTCTTCAATTGGATATCCAAATATAAATATCCTCTATTTTGGATTTCTCACTAGCTAAAGATGGAGAGCGAGCATGACTCTCTAGATTACGCACAACATATAGAGTTAGAGAGTATAAAGATATAGAAAACGATTTTTACTTAAATGACTCTTCAAATAATGATTTAGAGAGTAGATTTTAGAAGACTCTTGAAAATGCTTAGCAAGCTAGAAAACATGAGCTATAGCTTATGGATTAAGCAACAAATCCTATAAGATAGGTTGTATACGAGCTATTACAATATTCATTTGTAAACGGGGTAGGTTGTGAAAATGCTCCTCCAACCCAGGTTAATTTTGCCTCATTGTTCCCTAGTCCCTATTAAGCCTCAGCCGGTACAATGCCTAATTGTATACTCCTTTCGTCCTTAAATTACTATTTATATTGGCTTTTCTAAGTTTATTATTTTTGCTATGCATCTAGATAAGAAATCTTGTATAAATAAGAAGCAGCACCTGGTTGAAGGAGTGCCCAGAGTTCTAAAATCATTCATGTGTTCTGGTGTTCATTTTTGCATCCCTGTGAGAGGTAGTGTGTGAGTGCTCTGGTGCCTAGCGTGAGCAAGTGTGCTTTGCTATTGTGCAAGCTGCGCTTGATTGAGTTGTGTGCGTGCGTGCTGGCATTAACTACATGTGCGTATGCAAAACAGTTAGGTGATACTCTAGCTAGTGGTTAGGAAGAGCATGAGTGTAGATTCCAACAATTGTTTGTCAGTGCAGCCTTTTAGTATTGAGCTCTTTTACAGTACTCTATACTACTAATGAGTGGTATATAGTATAAACTCTTATGAGTAAGGGGTAGTTTAGTAATTTCACTTGGATGAAAATGAAATTGGAGATTGGAGATGTAAAAAGAACATATCAAGAATCAAAGTGATTTTTCCAAATATAAATATATCAATTGCGACATTTATTTTTTCCAAAATGCTCATATACTACCATACTACTCACCGTATACTACTGTACTACAGTCAAAGTCTTTGGTAGTATACAATTAATCTCGACCGTACGTTCTTTTTATACTGGTCCTTTTTAGACACTAGTACAGAGTAGTATGAAGTACTGTAAAAGAACTCGAGTATTTCAACTCCATAATTACCAGTACAACAGAACAGACACTAGAGAAGAAGAACAGAGTAAGGCACCTCTATTGATGTCATAACCAGGGTTCCATGCTTACAGGAAATGGTACTCATGCCTAATTGCTCTAGTAAGGTACAACTGATTACAAGTTTTACAACTCACCTACTTGCTGACCATTAACTTGACACAGCTATGTAACAAATCTTGACAGGTTAGTAACACTGATTTATTAGCTTGAGAGCAGAGAGAAATCCTAACCACATGACTAGTTTAACTCTTCCAAAATCATTAGGAACTGACCAGCCAAAACCAGGAATTAACACCAATCTGAGCCCTGACAAGCAATGCCCTGCCCGCCGCCATTGAAGCTCGACAGGTAGGGTATATGGTGCTGGAGGTCGGTGTGGTCATCAGGTCAGGTCAGGGGAATGCCGCACCGCTCGCGGAGGCGGCCAGTCCCGGGAGACGCAAGGGCGGACGTTGGAAACTACACCCTTTATATCATCTGTGCATTTGTTCTGTAATTTTGTTTTATTTCTGTGGTTACTCTAATAGGTTTTTCTCTGCCCTAGCGATATTGATATCATGGCTCTAGTTCTTTGCAAAATCAATATGCCGATGACAAGCTACTCGATTTCAACTTTTCATAAAATCAACTCTCCATTCATCTATGTTAATCGATCATTTATCATATAATAATTATTTCTGTTATTTACATCATATTAGTGGTTTTTGTCTAATTCACATGATACGTTAGTATACTCAGTAGCCTATGCCTGTTTGTACTTTCTTTCTTGATGTTACAGTCATTGTGGCCACACATCTGCAAGGACATTGATAACTGACCCTGGTCTGCCGCTGCCAGTCGTATACTGTTTCTGGAAACCACCTCATGATGTGGAACTGTATGCACATCCGTCCCACCAACACCTGTACATGATATTAAGACTCGTCTGATCAAAATTTTCTTTTGAATGAAATAGAAAGGTAAACTGGTCAATTTGTTAGCCCACATAATGTCATTTTCCCTCATGCAAGAGAACACTAACTCATTTTGTTGGAATATTCAGATTCACTTATCAAAGCCTTGTAAATACCACAATCTTGCAGGCCTTTAGGACAGATCATAGCCTTGACTATAACCTTTACTGCCTAGATTAGCTCCCTAGTGACAGCACCTGAATAGGAGCAATGTCCTTGTAAATGCCTGATTGATCTTCCCTTGCCGTGTGCTACTTTTGGCATAGCAGAGGCTCTAATACAATTCATTGTGGAAACTCTAAACCTTTCTTCCTTCACATTTTACAACTGATTTTAGTTATTTTTATATTGTTGTTTCCTGTTTGCTCTGCAGTGTGAACTATGGGTAAATAATTGTGAAACAGGAAAATACATAGAGAGTTTCTGTTAATAATAATGAACTAAGTGGGTAATGTATTTTTGCAGAAGTAACTTTTACTGTATGCATAGTTTAAAGATAGATATGAAAATATTTGAGATACATGTTAATTGTCTTTCACTTTTCTGAGCATCATAAGACATCTCATACACATATTTTACAATATCCGACTATTAGCTAATATTAGTGAACAATCACAGCGCAAAGTGAACTATTGTAGTACATACATACAAGCATTATTCTGAATTACAATGTTGTTTCAACCATGAAAGCAATGAGTCTGCGTCTATGTGAAAATCTCTATGGGGCTCAAAGTTCAAATAGATGCATTTACAGTTTAAAGATTGAATTATTTTTCTAGTAAACTCAAAGCTTCATTTTTTTCCAAAAACTTATGATAATGGAATTTACTTCCTCTTAGTAAATAGGGTGATATTTCTGCGACGTGCTTGTAAGATACCTTGTTGCCACACCCATGTTGTAGTGCTTTGACCATAGCATCAATTGGTTTAGGCGCAAATCATGCTAAGCACTCATCTCCTTTGGGAGGCTAACATCCAGGAAATACAAGCTGCAAAGAAAGTGATACAGAATTACTATGTTTATTAAACTGACCAAATTACATTCTCATGCTACTACATGCAGTTTGAGATGTCTGCATATGCTAATTCCATATGCTAAGAGCGTACACACCTCATTGACATAAAGGCCATACCAACAAATACTGCTTTAACAGCATCCTTGCGTCCCGCATATTCAAATGCTAATGGTAGCATTTCATACAGTGTTAGAAAAGCCATCACTCCGCCAACTGTACAAAAGAAAAATATCGGTTGAGCAAATACTTTTAGGTTTTTAAAGAAATGATTTTTTTAACAACTTTCCAGTTACCTAATCCAAGTAGACCTTCCAATATTTCAGGATTCAAATTGCTTGGGAATAGGTATGCTGCAAGAAATTTGGTTTCACAAGCATGAGTTGAGGTTCAGCATAAATAACTGTATCAACTCAACAACTTTTCAATATCATGACGTGTTGCCATTTGTAAAGTTTTAACCTTTGGAATTAAACTTACCTTCTTTCTGTTTCCTAATAATGATAAATACTAAATAAATTGTCCCTGAGTTCCTCATGTATATTAACTGAACAATGAATCTAATTTCATTCACTAGTGCATATTCCCTCCGTCCCACAAAGACTATTCGTTTAGGAGTTGGGCACACGAATTAAGGAAGAACGAAAAAGTAGGGAGCGCACAGAGAACGAGGAGGGATAAAGGAGGAGATAGATAGAGAGAAGAGTTGTATTGGAAAGCGAGATGAACACTTATTTTGTGACAAAGACCGTGTTCGGATGGAATGCATCAAAAAATTGTCCAAAGGAATCTTGCATGCATGGAGTACTAAATGAAGTCTATTTACAAAACCTTTTCACAGATAAGTGCAACTTTGCGCGACGAATCTAACGAGCCTAATTAATTCATGATTTGCTACAGTAATGCTACAGTAATCATCCTCTAATCATGCGGTCAAAGGCCTCATTAGATTCGTCTCGCGAATTTGTCAGGGGGTTGTGGAGGTAGTTTTGTAAACTGACTTTATTTAATACCCCTAATTAGTGGTCAAAGTAGGGTGCAAAAAATTTGTCCCCCAATCTGAACACGGCCAAAATTTGAATCGTAAAGGAACAGTCTCTGTGGGACGGAGGGAGTAGTGATGGAACTAATTCCACTTAATAAATGAACTTTTTAATGCATTTCTGGCATCATACTGATTTGATCAACTTTTCTGTGGCCCAGATAGTAACCACCAACCATTATAGATACCTCATGAGGACCATTTATTCTAGCATTGCTCAGATTAGTCATCACATCTATCTTTATTATGGCGTTGATGATGCATTCATTAGGAATTTAGAATTAGGATTACAGGTGATTTGCCGCTCTTTTTTTGGTTAAATAACACAGGGTATTACCAACATTTGTGTTGTTTTATGGTCTAAGGTACACAGGCTTGGTTCAGATATTAAATTACACCAATGGTTCCGCAAGTAATCGCTGAAGAGTAACTTAAAATGGTCAACCTACCCACAATTATTACACCTAGTGGCTCTGCAAAGCCGGATAGTGTTGCTAGTTTGAAGGCTTGCCATTTGCTGCACCAGAGACATGAAAAGTTAGTGTTTCCAAAATTGTGAGGATTATTTATTTATTTTGCAGATAAGTTCCAAATAATATTTATTTAACTGTTTTCATGCATTTAGTGGTTATTATGATAGAATATGTATTTCAGCAATTTTTTATAACATAGACAAAAACGAAGGGGTCATATTTCTGTAAAAAGCTATATGATCAGTACCTGGAAGTGGCAAAGTACGCTGGGAGAGCTACTGAAATACCCTGGGGATGAATGAGATATTAGCACGTTTGATTTGTGAAATATGCTTACTGCCTGTACAACTGTCTAAATTCACCACACTAACTGTTGTGAATCAGGGGTAGGGGAGAGATCTCCTGGTAACCTTGATTCACTTCTTGCTTCCCTTTGATTGATAAATCTCTCTTTAGAGAGGCCTACTTGATCCCTTAGCAACATATCTAATCTTATCTCCTACTTATCCATCTGCCCACAAACATGGCCCAGCCAATTGCCCATGATATTAACTAATAAGTGTATTTTATTAAATACTAAGTATGCAATGTTTTCTGGTCATAAACGGCTGGGAACTATATAGTTCCAAGTTTGCACTTGGGAATGGAAATATAAAGTTTACCTATACCCACCAACAGCAATAGAAAGACTGAGGTGGCATGGGAATTGGTGAGGTAACAATTTCTGTACCCATCATCGCCAGTCCATTCAAAAGCCAGTTTAGAGTCAATTACCTCTGGAATGTAGTGTAGTGCTATAGCGAGAGCCAAGTTCAAACCAACACGGAAGCCCTGGTAGATAGATAAGATTAGTTAGCTATACAGCATTCACCATTCAGGTTCGTACTTGGACCCCGTTCTGGCCCAGCTTTGAAGCCTGGGCTCTTTTTTTCTCTCTCGAATAACGCAAGAGAGCTGCATGTCATTTCATTTCATTAAGAAGGAGAAAAAGTATAAAGTGTACAAAGAAAGAGGCACAAAGGAAGAAAAAAAAACGGGAAAAGGCCTACTCCCAGCGCACACCCTTACACTAGCATCACGTCTGGTAGAAGTAGAACACGACCAGGGGCGGATCCAGCGTGGGGGCAGGGGGGGCACAAGCCCCCCCTACCCCCTTGAACTCCATTGGAGCCCCCCCAAGCCCCCCCTAAAAACTTTTAGGCATAGTGAAGAGGAGAAGGAAGGAGAGGAGGAAGAAGAAGGGAAAGAGAGAAGAGAGGAGGAAGAAGAAGGGAAAGAGAGCCCCCCTTGCTTCTAGGGCTGGATCCGCCACTGAACACGACCATGACCATCAAGCCCTATTAGACTGACTATATAAGGGCCTTGGCCCAGCGGCAGCGACCTGAAAAGAAACTCCTGAAGGGCAGAAGCGCAAGCGCCAGCCAAGAACCACAAATGACACTCATCTCCAACTGCCTGAAGGACGGCCTGGACACTTGGCTGAGCACAGCGTTCCTGTGTTTCCATATATAGTTCCCAGGTTTCGAGGATAATTAGTGAATTTAATTCCTTGACTATTTCCTTGGAACCATTTCTTGAAGCCAGAAAAAGGCAGCTAATAAATGCTTTGGGTAGTGTGGTGGAAGCTTTCTTTGGCAAGACCTACATGCGCCAGGAAGCAGCAGCAGGCGTCCACAGCTTTAGTTGTAGGCTTGAGTTTGTTAGTTTGTTTTAGTAGTCTTACCATGGTAATGAGTTGTTGATTTGGTAGAAAAAATAGCTAGTTGTTAGGAGTGACAGTTGGGCTTGTTAGGGCTGACTCCATATAAAGAGCTTGGCAGAAACATTTGAGATTAAGCAAGTAGTACGTAATATTGTCCACCACTTATATTGGAGAGAGTGACACCGAAAGATGACTTAATGCCTTACGTGACCCTATCTTTGTTGTTCTATGCCCCATATGACACTACCGTCCGGTCTGTTAGTCATCTCCGTTAGGGCTTGCACTTTGCATAGGGGTTGAATTGTTGATTGACGAAACTGCCCTTCTACCTGAAAAAGACCCCTATCTCCCGGTCCCTTCCACGCCCCTCCCCTCGCGGCCCGGCCGGCGTCGCGCCCCTCCCCTCCCGGCNCCCGCGCCACCCCCCGCAGGTCCGCTCGCCCCTCCACCTCCCAGTTCTCGCGCCCGCGGATCTGCTCGCCCCTCCACGCGCGGCGCAGGACGCGAGCCCTCCCTACGCGTCGCAGGTGCTGCTCGCCGACCCTCAACACGCAGAGCCTCCGGTCACCCCTTCCCTAGTGCTTTATCTTATTTTGAACATGTATGGTGAAGAAGAAACACTTGTGTGCTTGCTGTAACCATTTATGCACTTTGTCAAACTGCTGGATGATGAACCTACTGTATGGCATGTGTGATGAACCTACTGTATGCCATGTGAGCCTTGTGAACCTACTGTACTATATGCTCATGAAAAATTGTTGATTGGTTCCGTATGAGAACCCTTCCAATGCTATTCTATCCAAATATTATCTTTTCAGTTGGAATTGATGGATGCTCTATTTTTTTCACTTATGTTCTTGTGGTGTTAGGACTAAATATTATCTAAATATTGTTTGATCAATTGCTATGTTGGAAACATAAGAAATAGCTAAAATTGGTCACAGGGGCAAAACAGTCTTTTCATGTGGCACTTAACAGGAAAACTAACAGCAGTGTCAAATAGGGCACAACAAAACAAAGATGGGGTTACATAAGGCATAATAAAATTTTGAGGGCCAAATAAGGCATTAAGTCAACTTTCGGTATCACAGAGGGAATTCTCTCCTTATTTCTCAGACTCAGAGTCTCCTTAGGGCGGGTACGCCTCCACCCTTGCCTTTCATCACCCCGCAAAGTAGCCATAGCTCCTATTTTGACTCCAGGCTTCTCTAAGGACATCTTAATGAGAAAAGAGATGGAAATGGTTTCTCATGCAAGAAACCACGTCTACACGAGAACCCAGAAAAAAAAGAAGGGATTGGTTGAGAAAGGAGAGAGAAGAAAGAGAATTGGATGATTATTTATTTTGAAGAAACTACTCATTGGAGAGGTAGTTTCTATAGTAGTGTCTATATGACATGGCAATTATAGAAACTACGTGATGGTTTCTTGGGTTGGGATGCCCTAAAGCCACGCATCGAGAGTCTTAAATAAGGAATTATAGCTCAGGCAGATGGGGCCTCATTCATATTTGAAAATGCAAAAGGTAAGTTTTCACCATTGATGGACAAATTTATTACACAATGCCGATGGATTAAAATAATTTCTTTAATCCTTGCAAAAAAAATTTAACTAATATTTACTATAATTTGGAGTAGAATGTGACTGACATGATTAGTGTGATATAAAAATTATATGGGAAATAATACATGTATGAATGCATATAGTTGTCCAAAAAGGATTATTTACTTTCCATACCATATTTCATTTAGCTTGAGATCATCAAATGATAATTCAATAGAAAAAAAAAGATGATGAGTGCTCACGAGTAATTTATTCAATTAATGGCATTTGATTTCATATACTGGAAAGTTCAGTTGTCATTGATTGTCAGAAATAGTTACAGCATTAACCATGTGTAAAGAAAGATTAAGTTATCTAACATGGGAACAATGAGCAATACCTTTGTTGTTCCAAGAAATGCCGCTGTACCCACAGGGAAGTTTTGCAAACTCACACCGGCAACTGTTGAATTTTTTTTTATTTTGTGAATGCAATCATTAAAACCAATTAAACTTGCACGAAGAACATATTCTTACAAGTATATATGCATATTGCACGAAGATCTGTATTAGCTATGCAGAATTTCTTAGGCTTGAATAATTGTACTTGTACATTTATCATGCAGTCATGTGAAAGTCCATAAAAAAATTATGATGCTATTTTCGTATTTAATCGGCCCACCAAAATAGGAACTACAACATTATTTTTTCATTGAAAATGACCTTAAAATTTACTGCTGGTATAACTTGCTAAATTATATTGACACGTACAGTCTGACCTATAAAGAAGGTGTTCTGTGCTGCTTTTTTCATTCAGCAAGGTCCAGACATTGATGTTCTTTAGTACTCTTACTTCTTTAAATTATTTGGAGGCAACATGTTTGGTTGATAACCAAAATGTTATATGCAAATAAACACCTATATATGTTGAGATGTGGATTTGTGTTATTGGTGTTATTCAAAACATTAGAGTATATTTATTAATGATATTTGATGTTACAAGTTACAACCCATATGGTATGTTTGCTTTCATCAGTTTCATATTTCATTTCAAGGTTGAACACAATAAATCTATGGATACTGATAAAACTCATAAATTGTTGTGTACCAAGACATCAACAAAATATGCAAATAGTTTTATATATATTAGAAAATATTCTGTGAAAAACCACCAAAGTACATAGGCATGTCTAAGGCTTACCAATTGCTGTGACAACTACACTAAAGATAACTCTTCGACGGTGTCTCGTCATAAGTTGCTTTCCTGCTATGCTGTGACCAACCACCTTTTCCAAATGAAATATAGAGCGGAAAATCGTATGTCAGCTTTCCCATTAAAATGTAACTGATTGACTACATACCGAACTAATTAAGTCGAGGGAGGTTGGACCTGTTTGTCGTTTTCATCTGCCAAATTGCAATCTGGCTCAGGGAAGACATCAGCAATTGTTGAAAATAGCAGTGCTCCAGCAAAGAACTATAATCCACAAGTCAAAATGTTATGAAGAGGTTGCAAATTCCCAACAGAATATCTTGTTTTTCTTACCCAAAGATTTCCTTTGAGAAAACCAATCGCATTGACAGCATCATAAGCCAAGTCAAAGAAAGACATGCTCAGCATGAGTCCAGTAGCAAAGCCCTACGCAATGGCCAAAGTATTATGTGTTGAAATGGTGAACTTCGTGGGCAATCGAACTTTCGTTACTTATTGAATGTAACTGTATGCGCAGTGGTTAGTAAATAGCCATAGCATCAACCTGTAACATCCCGAGTGTCTTGTTGTTTGGCGCATGATTGAGAATAGCCAACAGTGCACCTGGTGGACAGTTGACAAGTATTATTGGCAAAAAGGCAGTAGGAAAATGCCAGCTGCTTAGAGGTATAACGTAACATCTTGCACTCAATGTCTGCCTAGATTAGATTATAAACCCTGAGGTTCATCAAATGAATGTACACTCGTCGTATTGTTATAATAAAAAATAAGTTGCTTGGTTGAAAGTTTTTTTATGAGATTGGCCGGTTCAAGGACAGTTCTATTTATCGGATATATTGGACAGTAGTTTGTGGGTCGCAGAACTAAGTTACTAAAGTTTAAAGTTCCACAATCTCGGTCTCATTATTAGTCTGTGGCATGCATGTCAGTTGAGATGGTTGGTTCTGTGTTGGGGTGTACCATTTGAAATCCAATATCTGAGAAAGCATAACAGCAAGCAAGCCTCAGATTTTGAAAAGTTCCTGATTCAAGCGAGCAGCTTGAAAACTCAAACTAATCATGCACGAGTAGAATAAATAATGTATCCTAGTAATGTAGAAAGGGAGTAAGTAGTACCAAGTGAGGTGCTTAAGCCACCGACGAGGGACAGAGTGAGCGCAACAGCAACTTTGGGATCCATATGCGTATCTTGCAGATGAGCTGCAGCCCAGCTTAATTGGGAGCCAAACTGCTAGTAGAATGGCTGCTGCTGCTGCTGCTAGAAGAAGAAGAAGAAGAAGAAGAAGTACTAGTCGGGTGTTTGAATTTGTGACAGATAGATAGAGATGGATCGATGTGGGTTTTGCTTCCCTTCATATAAAGGCCAGGCCTGCATGTGACTAAATGGGGAAGGATATTGAGCATCAAACTAAAGTGGAGCAGGAGGTTGGTACTGCAGCCATGGCAGGTTGAATCTGTCCAGTCTAGATGAGGGGGGCAAGTTTGGAATGACTTGCCTTCCATAGTTCTCAGACATGCATAGCCATAGTGGCGGTTAAGGTATGCCTGCCCTGCACTGCAGGCAAGGTAAGAAACTAAATAAAGATGTACTTTGGCATACATCAGCAGCAAGTAGGTCTATCGGCAATGCCCGCTGTGATGTGTGTCGATTCATGGATGGATGCACCATATTCTGACCAAGGAATTGAATAAGCTTTTGGAATACATTATTTACATCCCATATAAAGCAAAGTTAAAAAGGCTTACATATAAAAGCAAAGTTAAAAAGGCTGGCATGTTTGTCTTGTCATCCCCGCCCGGTTGCCCTTTTACGTCATCGCGCACCCACCCGTATGGCCGTATCTTTGTTTCAATGTAAAACTTGCCTTCGCTATAGTAAAACAAGTATGTATAATCTGCATACATGTAACCTTTTAACTTGAGATCACGAGCCTTTTCTAGTAAAAACCTATTTACAAATCTCGAGGTACTGTTAATTCTACAGTCCCGGGTCCGGTTAGCTTGTTCAACACTAAAGACTCAGAGTTTATCTTGAGCTACATATTGTCAGAGTAGTTCAGCAACCTCTGTCCGATGAGATAGCGCTCATCCCTGATAGAATCGTGGAGTCTGACGACGAGTCTGCAGAGTAGCTTGGCTAGATAACACAGCGCACACATGGCGAGGCTCCCTAGCCACGCAAAACGAAGCACTGCAGAGTTCCGATGAGATAGCGCTCATCCCTGATAGAATCGTGGAGTCTGACGACGAGTCTGCAGAGTAGCTTGGCTAGATAACACAGCGCACACATGGCGAGGCTCCCTAGCCACGCAAAACGAAGCACTGCAGAGTTCACACGAGCAGAGTAGCCGAATCTTGGGGCGACGCCTTTTGCGAGCACATAAGGAACACAGAGAGCAAACAGTAGCTTCGCCGTGATTGGCATCAATATATCCCGCAAGACCCACATTGCCCTGAGCCCTGAAAACCCATCCTCCCTTGCCTGAGTTAGCTTCCGATCCCACCTTTCATCGATGAAGTAGGCCAGGAAAGGTGCAAGCCTTGTCCAGCGAACCTTCAGAAATAAATAATAGAACCAAAGTAGTTGCATCACTAATTAGTGAACCTGACTATAACCCAGTCAAACACTAGTAGTCACAACAATATGCATAATTAGCTGCAAGCCACCTTAAAGGTCATGAAACAAATTTTGCTGATCCAACAGTTTAAACTACAAGATCAGGAAAGAGACAAGAAAAGTTGCAGCTCACCAACTTAGTCCAGAATTTCAGCAATTGCAACCCCAGGAACCAAGTGCAGAAGAAATCGAAAACTGGAACTTCATTGTAGGGCACCACAAAGGGTGATATCAGTAGACAATCAACCAGCAATCCGATCAAGAAGGGAATGATGACAACCTGACAACAAATAGAAAAATCCCTGAGCTGTATCAATCAAAAAGCAGAAAACCAAAAATGTAACCGCCTCGACTAACTCACCCATAGGAACAAAAGCGGAGAACTCTTCAAAGCAGTTGTACCCCAACTGCAGACAATAGAAGCCAGAAGGCGTGTTCTCCCAGACGTCACGTAAGCAAAGGCATCTCTAGAGGCAGCAATAATAGTTGACAAGATGCAAAATCCAACAGCAAACGCAAAAAGATCTGAGCCAAACAATTTCACAAGTAAGCCCAAACAATCTCACATATGAACTTAGTCCACAACATAAGTCTAGTGACCTTCGGTGTACAATCATTACCATTTGACTTCAAAGAGCCTGCTACTGGCAACTGAGGGATGGCAAACAACAATGCACGTCCAACTGAGACTGGAACAACCAGTAGAGCAGCATTTAATATCACAACAGTAAGCCATGCTAGCACCACAAGTAGCACCAGACGAACAGCCACAGATCTCCTGGTATGCCAAAAAGGGGGGCAAATATTCAAAACAAGCTCTGCACCCAATTCCTCTGGATATGTAACATTTGTTATTGAGTGGTAAATGGTAGCGAAGTGGGTGAGAACAGCAAATAAATAAGAGATTAGGAGAAAATGCATATCTTTCCCAAGACATCGCCATTTATTAAAATTCTGGGTAACTAGAGTGCATGCAACAGAATTTGAACAAAACCAGTGGAGAAACAGTTTGTAAATTTCAAACCACATCTAAATTTAAATATATGGAGGAAACTAATTGATGATTGGCTGAGGGAGAGCCTGAACATCAAAGTGGAATTATAATCATCTAATCTCCAGATCTAAAGAGGCTTCCAGGACATTGAATGGGAACTATATAATCAGACAACAAAAATATTCAAGATAATGTGGTGCTCACTTGTGCTTCCTTAATCCTTATACACTCAGATTTAGTATAGAAATATTAAGATTACCAAAGGCATGAAATCCAGATATAAAAACTATTTGCAAGTTAGGAATGAGAATTTTTTTTATATAAAAATATGCAATTTTGGTACCTTTTTTCCTTTTGACCGCATAGGTACTTTTATTGATGCATATGACTAATCCAGCTCTGACATAAACAAGTTACTTTGGCCATCGAATTTAGTACGCATGTTTTTTTTTTGTGGGGGGTGGGGGACTCAGGTTACTAACTGTACATATGTGAATCTAAGTGGAAGTACAAGCATATACTAGTTAGTACATATTTCCTGAATGAACAAAAGAATGGTCTGACACCATTTCATTAAGCCACAGGAAAGAATTAAGAAAAAAAAAACACTGCAACTAACTCCGTACAAACAGATGGGGTACCTTTCATCCTTAGCCTCAGCAGGCCTATCATGCTGATCTTTTGGTGTGTCACTATTCCCAACATCGGATTCATCAGCGCCATCAGGCTGGGCCATCCGTAAATTGGGCAAACCAAAAGCCTGTCCAGTAGTGGCAAACCAATACCGCAGTACCTTCTGCACAAGCACACCAGGCTCAAGGTATTTGAGTGCACTGCAAAGTAGAAACTTGAGAAGAAGAACACCAGATAGTAACTCTGCATAGTTTCTTGTTGCTTGCCAAAGTACTGCGGCCTGAGTTGGAGGATCAAAGTAGCTGCGATTTGCGAGCATTAAAATAAATTAGCAAATGATGTGAGATGCCAAAACTGGAAACTACCTCTTGGCACAATGAAAAGCTAGCATGGAGAACTTACGTGATGTCTAACGGGAACACAGGAGGTGCCAAATGCAAAGCAATTTCAACAGGGACAAGAATGACCATTGCAACATAGATAATGCTGAGGAAAAGACCAGAAAGAATCTTTAGATAAAACTTGCAGAATGGCTCCCCAATCTTGATTTGGCCTCCAGTAGTGTGGACAAAGAGGGCACTAGCTCCTATCCTCGATACCTATTTACACACAAAACACGCACATACCTCTGGTTACTTTCTGAGACATCAAAACAACATAAATACTGACATGCTGAACCAGGAAGCAGAGTATAGCATACCGGGCAAAGACTGGAAAGTGAGGAGTGCAGCTTCAAACAGACGCATCCAATAATCCAGTGAAGGGCAGTAGAAGCAAGTGATGAAGCAAATAGAAGTTGGAGTTTCTGAGGTATCTTCACACCAAACAATCTTGAAGTGCAGATATCAAGCGACCAGCCAAAGAACAATGGGCATATGACAAGTATCAGTGCGAGGTTAAGAGAAACATTGGCTAAACTTATGATCCCCCAGAAGAAGTGCTGCAGAAAAGTGCATGTCCTATCAAGCATTGCATGTATGCTAGGCAGCATTGTAAGAGGATGAAACAGCCAGCACACCAAGTTGGCTAAGGCGTCAAAGTAAACTGTGATGGTAAGGCGCTCGCCCCTTGAGTATTGCTGGAAAGTATGCAAGCCAGTAAAGAAAAGCACCGCCATAAGGATAAACCCATATCCAACTAAAAGCACTGAAGCTGTGGGAGTGTAGGACACAGCGGCAGAACTGAAATACGACGTGCAGCATAATACTATTCTTCCCAATGAGAAGGGGAGAAATCCAAGCAGAAAAGCAAATGCCACATCACCTATCACCACCTGGATATACAGATAGAGACATTGGTTGCTGTTAGCAAATCATCGGTTGAATCGAATTTCTGGAAATAATAGAGAGTAACAAACAAAACATACGGTTAGGGATGCTTCGACCGTGTGCAGCGCAAGGACCTGCAAGGTATCCAACCCTCCAAAGCGGTGCTGCAGGCGAGCTTCGGCGCGTGCCACCCAGAGCGCAAGGGGAGCAAGGGCGTCCGCAGCGATCCTAGCAGGGGCGTTGAGCTGCCTAAGGTTGGGGAGCTCTCTGAGGAAGGCTCTTCTGATGGAGACGCAGGCAAGGACGGTGTCCGCCGAGGGCATGAACCTCAGCGCATAGGGCCCGGCGAAGGCAGAGGCGCGGAGGGAGAGCAGGTGGCGCACTTGAGCCAAGGTCCTGGAGAGGGCGAGGCGCCAGACCCAGAGGGTGGTGAGCGGCATGAGGAACTCCCAGACGCAGACGGCGAAGAGGAGGGAGAGGAGCAGGAGCAGCCAGGCCATGAGCTTGTTGGCGAGGCCGAGCATGAACTCGGGGAGGGGCAGCCTGGATGGAGCGTCTGCGGCGTAGACGGGGGCGATGGAGATGGCGCGCTTGCACACCTGAAAATTGGATTGGATTGCAATGGGAATGCAATTAAACTCATCAATCGAATCGAATCGAATCGAAGCAGGCGCCTAGCTAAAACCCCAATCGTGGCCCATCGATTGAGACGAGAAGAGCAGAGCAGAGCAGAATTGCTTGCGCTGGGCTCCTGCATCCTCACCTCGCATCTCGACTCCGAGCTGCCGCGTCGCGTGGCGAGCCATCGGAGCAGGCAATCGTCGTGCACGAACCTGATGCTTCCGCGGCAGGCGCAGGGGTGGCGCAGGGGGCGCTCCGCCTCGGCAGGGAGGTGGCAGATGCGGCACGCATCCTCCTCTTCGTCTTCCTCTTCGCCGCCTGGGCGTGGGCGTGGGCGTGGCCGTGGGCGAGGGGCCATCGCCGCCGCGTCGGCCATCCAAGCCGTCCCGGCGGTCCTCCGCTTACTACCAAGGAAGCTTTGGTTTTGTTTTTGTTTTTTTCTTTCTTTTCCTTTTTTTAACAGCAGGGGCAGGGCCTCCCTCCCTAGCTGTTTTCGGGTCAAATAAAAAAGATGGAATGTTCTTCTTTTTTTTTTGTACCAAGTTGTAGTATCTGAACATACTCTCTCCGTTTTCAAATTGTGGTTCACTATTGACTTTTAAAATATAACCTTGATCATTCGTCTTATTCAAAGAATTAGTAGAAAACAAATATAAATGTGAGTCATACTTAAAGTATTTTTATAATAAAACAAATAATAACAAAATAAATGTACTAACGTAAATTTTTTGAATAAGACGAATGATCAATTGTGCATTAAAAAAGTAAACAGTGAACTACAATTTAAAACGAATGGAGTACAAGAAAACAGAAACCCATTTTCTAGTTGAAGGTGAAATTTTAGATTTTTTTTTAGCAAAAGGTGAAATTTTAGATATCTATCGGTAGTTGAGGTGTCAAATGAACTCTCTCTTTCCCCGTAAGGCTTTGTTCGGTAAGTGGAATTGAGGTGCATTGGAAGGGAATGAATCCCAACAAGTCAAAATCCTCCTTAAACCTCCTCAACCCCGTTCAAATCCATGTGGATTACAAATAACCGCCGAGGGGACGGTTAATGAAAAATCCTTTTTTTTTTCAATTGGAGGTGAAATCTAACTATCGAGGGGGTCAACTAGACCTTTTTTTTCCGACACAATTGTGGTTTTTCTCCTAGCTTGAGTAAGAATTGGTTTTGTTGTACTTGCATGTATACCTAATATGCATAACCTTTCTATGATATATTATGGCTCCAATTCCGTTTTCAATTTAATGTTTCTTATTACAATAAAATATACTAAACAAGACCAACTTTGTATGTGTTTTGGAATTATTTTATATGTAATCACAATTCGTGTGTAAGAGCCGCTAATAACTTCAGTACAAACATTCTAATAAGTATTTGCACATAAATAAGGATCATCAGTCAATCTAAATTCGATGGTTGAGATATAAGAAGTACCTACAAAAAAGTATGGAACAGTATATAAAATATATCTCCCGATATATCCTTTTACCATACCACCTCCTGGTATCTTTTCAACCCCAATTGTCATGAATTTAACATAGTTTGTTACACATTAGGTAAGATGATATATAACCTTCATATAAATTGCTGACCAATAGACAAAACAAGGAATCGAAAGAAGTTGCTACAAGTAATCTCATCGTCAAATTAATTAGAAGCGAGCGAATCATAATCCAATATTGTATTTACATGAGACTCAATCAAACCTAGCCTACTCTAATCTCCTAGTATGTTCTCCTTGCTTGGGTCTAGTCTATCTTCTTGGAGCACCCAATGGAGGGAGTAAGCACAGTCAAAATAATAAATGCAGCACACAATCACTTTTGCCCTTTCCTCACCCATACCCAGCAATCAAAAGATAGCCCCGACAACAGAATAGGCATGCCCCTTATATTCTGCGCACCTTGCTCAGCGTAACATACTATCACCTCATTCTGCAATCTGCGTGCGGAGATGCAGTCTTTTCATGCCATTTGTACAGTATAAACCACCAAGCACCACCCCCCCCCCCCCCCCCCCCCCCACCCCCCCCCCCCCCCCCCCCCCCCCCCAACCCACTCCGACATGTATTACAGCGTCAGCTTCATGTCACGTTTGCCTCTAGTACATACACCAAAAGAAGCAACCATCAGGGAAAAAGGAAAAGCAATACAACCTTCATTGATACAATTCATTTCTATTATATTATAATGACGAAGGTTGTGGTCTTACCCCTCTGTGCAAATGAACAAGTGAACTTAAGTGCTCCTCATTGACATGTACTGGCAAGGAAGGCATCTGACCCATGATACCATGTGTCTCCCTCATTCTGTAACATAAATAAATTTACGCATATTAATTCGCTTGGAATTTGCAAAAAGAGAAAAAAAATCAGATTCAATTTGAGGAGGACCAAAGAGACATAATGGCAACATTGCAGTAGGGAAAAACTCAGTTCCACTATTTATCAGCTCAGTTGCTGAGACAGCTCCCATGCAAGATTCCGGTTTCATATTAATTACCTAGAGATATGACTAGAACAGGCTCAAATATTACTTGATGAGAACCCATCATACATGAAGCCTGTGCATATTCTATGTGTGAAGCTTAACTAGCATACAAGCAATAAATGGAATACAAGCAATAGCAATATCATACCTTTCCGAAATTGCTCTTATATTGTTATTCGTGCGTAGAAATAGGTCCATATTCTCCTCCGTCTACAAGAAATATACAATTTCAAAAGAAAAAAAAAGTTACAATGACCGAAGCTTCTTCATTTTTAGTGTTGGACTATGACTCAAACTTTCAGCCACAACTTTGAACTATTGTCTCTTAGCAACCACTTTTCATCTCCATATTTCATCTGTTGACCAACAGATGGTGGCCAGTGGGTGGGTGCACACCTAGCAGCAGTGCCTAGTGGGTCCTCTTGCACTGAACTACTGAAGTATAATGTACTAGTACATTTAGGATTGTAAGTAATAGATATTAGGTAAAATATTTCAGTATTCCAACCTTGAAGGTTTCGATATTTCCAGCAATCTGGCTGAGTAACTGATTATTTTCCTCCAGAAGATGCTGAGTTGCACAATCTAAAACAGGGACTGCTTCAGAAGGGAAACAAAGGAGCATCATCAGGAGAAACAAAAAATCAACCGACATGAAATGGTTCCATGAAATCACATCAGCAAGGCAGAATTTTCAAGTAATTTGTCCAAGTTATATGTTATTGTATTGCATTGCAGTTTGAGCAACAGAGGTAGTACATAGTAAACATGCCAAGGACCAATCACCCAAGAATCACAGGATCAATGGTGATGCAGCGAGAAACTTTGGCAGAACAAGGAGATCATAGACTTGGAGCAAAAACCTTTCGGGAGAAAGATTAATCACTAACATAGACTTCTTCTTGCTAATAAATTCATTATGTGCAAAATACTGTTTACCTAGGTAGTGCAAAGGATAAAAGTAAGAATTGACCCAGATCACTAATAAATAATTTAAAGAAATAGGCGACTTGTTCAGCAAGGAGAAGCTCCCGTAATCCTCAGCAGGTCAACTGCTGAAGGACCCTGCAGTAATGTGGGAGGTGAGAGCTGTTTATAGGCCCTACAACAATGACGAGGGTCCAAATTAGGGGTGCCCAATCCAACCTCTTAACCCGGAAGCTCGCGATAATCCACCCCTCAAAAAGCAAAAATCAAAGACCCAAAGCAAGGCAAACCCCCCATACCCCGACTGCTTGGATCACCCGAGCGGTTCTTCCATTCGCCCGAGAGGTCCTCCGTCCCCGAGTGGTCTCCTCATTCGCCCGAGAGGTTCTCCGCCCCCGAGTGGCCTCCTCATTCGCCCGAAAGGTTTTCCGCTCCCGAGGGGTCCCCTGCTCCTCGAGCGAAACTACCCGGCCGCACCTCGGCCCATCCGGCGCCGTACCCACTTGGTACCCGCCGTGTCAGAAGCATGATGGGCGTCCGTCCTTCGCCACGGCAGCCACAGTGACGCCCGTCTCATCCCAACAGGAGCGCTACAGTCCGGAGAGGGATGCATGCGCTACACCAGGCACTCAAGTACGACCCCAGGCGCCCGCGGACGACATCTGGAACCCGAGCAGGACACCTGGAGCGCCCGAGGACCTCGAGCAAGTCAACTACGACCGGGAACTACCCGGGAGCTTACCCGAGAAGGCACCAACATCAACCACCCGGGATGTACGATCCCGGGTCCGGCGGGGCGCCCACTCCGTCAACACCTGCTCCCTGTACGGCTCGGCGGACGACGCTGGATAAAGCTCTCGGGGGCAGTAACTCCTGTTGTAATTTTCTTCTTTCTTACCCCCCGCTCCCTTCTCTCCTTGAAGCTATAAAAGGGGACGAGGGAACGTCAGCGCGGGGCAATTCGAACTCCATTCGAACACTCGGACACAGCACGCACAGCTCACTCACTCGCTCCACACAGGGACTTGGGACCCTCTCCCTCTCCCGACTAGTTTGTACACCCCTACTACAGACTTGGACTTGAGAACAGCGACACTCACTGGACGTAGGGTATTACTCTCCGGAGGCCCGAACCAGTATAAACCCCCTGTCTCTCGAGTCACCATCCGGATCCTGACACGCGATCGTAGGAAATTTACTTGTTGGCGGTAGAGAACCCCGACAGTTGGCGCGCCAGGTAGGGGATTTTCGCGTGTCACGACACTTCACCAGGGTCCGGATGGCCCATAGTGGCGCCCCGTTGGCGCCCGGCGATCGCTTGCGGTTCGGCTCCCTCGACTTCGTCATCGACCGGTCGGTGGAGCCCATCATCGGGGCGACTTTCGTGCGCCCCAAGCTTGCCCACGACGACGGCAAGGCGTTCCACGACGAGGGGCCCAAACCCTCCCACGCCATGGCGGGAGCCACCGCCTACGTCTTCGACCTACTCGGAGGGGACCTGGCGGCCGCCCTGGGACGGAGCCCGTCCCAGGAACACTTCCGCAACGTCTCCTACATGCTTACCAACCTCGCCCTCCAGGTTGGAGGGCAGGAGCAGCTCCCCTGGGACGAGTTCATCGATTGCTACGACTCCATGTACCCGGAGGGGCAGCCAGGCCTGCCAAGTGACCCGGTGGTCACCCCGACGCCGAAGGAGTCCGACTCCCGCGCTTCGCCAACCACCGAGGGTGCGGCGAGCAAGCAAAGCTCCCGCCCACGGTTGACGTGGGCTCCGCCAAACTTCGACCCTTATCGGGAGTGTTTCATGTGTCACACCCCCGACGGGGACGTGCACTCCGCGAGCAGCTCCACGGGAGGTGGCGCCCCCGCGGCACCACCAGCCAACGCTGCTGCAGCTCCGCCTGCCCGAGGCCCTGCAGCTCCACCTGCCAACGCTCCTGTGGCGCCACCGCCCAACGTACCGGCGGACGATGCCCGGCGGCTCAGGCTGCAGGAGCTAGACGACGCCCGCCGCCAGATCGAGGAAGAACGGCAGCAGCTCAACCGCGAGCTCCGGCGAAACGCGGACGGAGGAGCTGCCCGCGCACGGGCCCGGGACGTGCAACAGCGCATCGTCAACGACGGTGGCAACGTCAACGATGCGCAGGTCTTCAACCGGGCGTCCCAGAACCTCGCAGCGGCTGCTGTCCTGCTCCGCGAGCACCCCGAACCAGCCGCGCCCGAAGATCGAAGGTTCCATCAGCAGCTCCGTGCGCTCCTGGAAACCGCGGCCGTCCAACAGGCCGAAAGCTCCGCCTCACGTCAGCGAGCCCCTCGAGAGCCTGATCATGAGCGTTCCGTATATCATCGCGCGGCCACAGCCGACGAAGGCGCCAAGCAACGGGACGAGCACCATCAACGTCGCCCACGCCGAGCCTACAACAGGCGGCGCGGAGGCCGCTATGACAGCGGCGAAGATCGGAGCAGGAGCGCGTCGCCCGACCCCAGGGGGCCGCGTGCCTTTGGACCCCGCGTCCTCGGCGCTCAGGTTCCCCCACGCTTCCGTGCTCCCACGACGGTGCCCAAGTACGACGGGGACACCAACCCCAGTGTCTGGCTGGAGGACTACCGGCTCGCGTGTCATGCGGGGGGAGCACAAGACGATTATTTCATCATCAAAAGCCTCCCCCTCTACCTTGCTGACTCGGCCCGAACATGGCTGGAGCATCTTCCTGCGGGCAAGATCGACAGCTGGGCGCAGCTGCGTGACGCCTTCATTGGCAACTTCCAGGGCACCTACACTCGTCCTGGGAACCCCTGGGACCTCCGTAACTGTCTCCAGGCAGAAGACGAGTCTCTGCGCGACTACATCAAGCGCTTCTCCAAGCGCTGCACCGAGCTGCCTAACACCGCCGACACCGACGTCGTCTCCGCGTTCCGGTTCGGAACCACCTGCTCGACTCTCATCCATGAGTTGCGACACCGAGCAGCACTCCTCCATGCCGGAACCCCCCGAAGTCGCAGTCATTCTTGTGGCATCAAGCAACTAGTCCCTCGGCCCCCAGACCAGGGGGACGCCCTCGAGGAGGCTCGCCGACTAGAGGTCTCATACTAACGAGAGAGAGAAGAAGCGGGGTAGCTGCGTGTCCCAGGAAGAAGGCCCGGGGAACCCTACTTATAGCATGGAGACACCTGAGTCAGCACTCAGGCCGGGTACGAAAACGCGCCGCGTGGCCCTCCATGCAAAGCGACAGAGCCTCACTGACGAACAGTGAGCTCAGAAAGGGCGACACGACTGCTCGGAGGGGAAACTGTGCCTCTGATGAAAGCGAATCATGGCTCGACCCATCGCAAAAAACGCGGCGCCATCCTGCAAAGACCGCACGAAGACGGCAAGCCTTCCCCGAACCAGCAGGCGAACCACCGTTCCCCCTGCAGGCTCGGGGGCTACACCCCGGCGGCACCTCGCCCGACGAGTCTCTGCCTCTACCGAAGAGCCTCACACTCCTCTGCGAGCTCGCACAGCTACGTCTCTTTACCCTTAAAAGTACCTGTACTTTTCAATTCGCGATTGTAATCGGAGTACTGTGCTCGCACACAACCGAAATGTACCCCGCGAGCTCCCAAAACTTAGCGGCGGGCGACCCCTTCCCTGTGCAGGATCGCCCACCGCTCGGGGGCTCCACCCGGGGCCCGGTGCCCCTCTGTTTTTACACTCCGTTTTTTCGCAAAAAACCCAACAAGTGATCGCTCTCGCACGCGATCAAGCGGTATACTTTTGCGCTTGCGAGAAAGGAACGTCAGCTCAAAGAGCTTTGCGACCACGCTTGTCCAAGTTCCGAGTGCTTACGCCCCCGCGGCTACGGCGCTAGCTTGCGAGCAAAGTCCAAGCCCTCGGGCCGACGTCCTTTTTCCCGAGAAGCGATAAAGGAACCGCCTCGAATAGTTGTAGCTCTGGCTTATCCGATTTGTTGCTTGTCATCGTTCGAACCTTCCAAAACTACTCGGGGGCTGCAAGTCCGAGTGCCCAATCTCTCGAGTTCCTACGCCCCGGCGGCCACGGAACAGAGTCCGACGGGCAAGGCCCCGCGCCTTTCTATCTCGGCCCACAACCCCCAGAAAAGTATTCGGAAGAAAGCGAAAATGGCAAACATCAAACACGAGTTTTTCGGAGCAATAATTTTTACCCTAGGAACTTTGTCCATTACATAACAAAAAGTAACCAAGTTCCTTATGGCTGCTCCGACTCAAGTTCCTTCAGGGCGACGGATGCCACTTCGTCGGCGAACGAGGAGGATTCGGCTTCAATCTCGTCGTACTCGGTATCCTCGTAGCCGGGGGCCCATCCCTCCTGCAGAGCCTTCCGATCCATGGTCGGGTAGTGTGACAAGAACATGGCGATGATCTTGCGTGCCACACCCCGAGCGAGATCCGAGGCCTGCGCCCGAGTTCTTCCCGTGACGAGGGCGAGGCGATCCACCAAGGACGGGCCGCCATCGACGCCGAGCTCCTCGAGCAGATGCTCGACCGCCTGGACCAAAGCCCGATGGACCTCGGACTTCTTCTCGAGGGCCCTCCGGCTCTGCTCGCCCGCCTCCCGGGACACCCGAAGATCCTCGACGACCCCTGCAGGCAACTCTTCGTCAGCATCACTCTGCAAAAGGAAGAGCCAATCGACACACGATACTTACTGCCCATCTGCGCCTTGAGATCGTCACCAAGCTGCACCAGCTCTTGATTGACAACAACGGCCCTGGCCATCTCGCGCTTCCCGGCTTCGAGCTGGGCCTCCAAGTCGGCCTTCCCCCTCCGCAGGGCTGCATCGACAGTCAAACTTAAGCAAACTCGTCCCCACGCAAGAAGAACAGAAAGGAACCACCCGACAACTGATAAGAGGGATGACTTACCAAGGATCTCTTCCTCCCGCTTCTCGGCGATCTCCTTGAGGCGGGCCCCCTCTTCCTCTGCGGCCGCCAGCTTGCCGGCATGCTCGACCAGCTGCTTGCTGGCCGTCTTGAGGTCGAGGTTGCGGTGCTGGACATCTATTTGGAGGTCCACCACTTTCGCCCTCAGATCCTCGACCTCCTGCAGGGCGGCGGCCTTCTCCCGATTGGAGGCGTCGGCGGCCACCAACGCCTCCCTCACGGTCTTCTCGGCCTCGTCCACCTTGGCCTCGAGGGCGGCCTTCTCCTCCTCGGCGTCCGTCATCGCCTCCTCCCTGGCCTGCCGGGCCTCGGCCAGCTGAGCCTCGAGCTGTTCCTTCTCGGCTTTCAGCTGCTCCTTCTCGGCTTTGAGCTGCTGTACAGCGTGCCAAAGCCCGGACTCCCGACGGAGGAATGCCGACTTCTCGGCACTGCGCTTTATAATTTCCTGAACAAAAACGAAAAGAAGGACGGTAAGACGCTCCCCAAAACGGCGTCAGGATCAGAAGAACGAAATCCAGAGACTCACCCGGGAAGGATCGATGATCAGCTTATTGAAGACCTCCTTCATCTCCTCGAGGCCGTCACGGAGAAGCTGGCACTGATCCCTCTCCGCCGCATCGTCCAGCTCGAAGACGGGACCCGCCGCCGGGTTCTGGCGGTCGTACCACAAGTACCGACCCTCGCACGGAAGGTTCGGGTCGTCCTCGATGGGTACGAGGGCAGCAATTCGGCGGTCCACCGCCATTATTCCCGGCGTCTCCCGGAGATGACGCGGGCCCTCGCATATAGGGCGAAAGGAATGGCGCGGGCCCACGACCTGCCGCGAGCTACCCCCCGGCGAGTCCTCGAGCTCGACGATCTCCGGAGAAGCCACCCCGGAGGACTCGGGGGCTGCAGCGCCCGCCGGGATGGCGGCGTCTGGACGAGCGCCCGAGGCCCCCTCCTCCGCTTCATGAGGGCCGACCGCAGCCTTTGGCGAGGCAGCAACACCGCGGCCATCTTCCCCGGTCGCGTCCCCGCGACCATCTTCCCCGGCGACTCCTTCCACTCCGGGGCGAGCCGGTACCTCCTGAGGAGCAGGCGGGGCCACCTCCGCCAACTCCTCAGCCAGCTCCGCTTGGAGCGCCGCCACGACCGCCTCCGGGGGAACGGCCTGTGTAAAGGCTAGGCCCGTTGGGAGTGTGTCTCCCGGGCTGTCGCCGTCCCCCTCCGGCACCCGTTCCTCCACGGAGGGCGCCATCCTCCGAGTCCCCTCCTCGGCTGGCTCCGACGGGGGCACCGGCGCCCTCTCCTCGGCCCGCTCCACCAAAGGCACCGGTGGAGTCGCCTCAGCCCGCTCCACCACGGGGTCTACCGCCGCCTTCCTGGCCGGCTCCGCCACGGGCTCCTCCGTCGCACCCCTGGCTTGCTCCGCCACAGGCCCGGGCTGCTGCGCCTCCAGGCGCAGCGTCTTCCTCGGCGCCACCATAAGCGGAGTATCGACCCGGCTGGTTCATTACATGTCAGCAAAGCCCGACCGGGAAAAACGGTAACTACAGGAAAAACCGAAACCATTCGAGAAAGTCGGGTCATCACTCACCTCGACGCGATCTGCCGCGTCCGCTTGGACCCCGGCGGCGCTGGGGCCTTCGGGGATGCGGGCCTCTTGGACCCCGCGAGCGTCGTCTGGGTCCGGCCCGAGTGGGGTGCCGCCCGACTTGATGAGCCTCCCCCCTCCACCGGAATTGGGTCCGGCCGCCTCGTAGTGACCCTCACCGGGGCGGAAGGGGCTTGCGCCTCCACCACGGGCGTGCGGGGCGCGTCCCGCCCTTCACTCCGCGCCCGCGCCGTTGGAGGGGCCGACGGCGGTCGCCTGTCGTCCCGCGGCACGAGTCTCTTGGGGGAGCGCGACGCCCCCGAGGACGAGCCCCCCTGGTGGGCGCGCTCCGACAAGTCCCGGCTCCGGCTCCTCTCCCGAGGAGGGGAGATCGGCTCCCGCCGGGAAGTCCTCCTTCTCGGGCTCATGATGGGAGGGCGGAGGCGTGCGGCTGCGCCTCTCGCGCCGGTGCTCCTCGGAGGACCGCCGATGCCGGTCCGACCGAGAGCCTTCGCCTCTTCCTGAGTCCGGCGGAGGCGGCGCTCCTCTCCCGCTCCTCCCCGAATGCGGCGCCGAGGACGAGGCGCCGGCGGTCATTACCACGACCGACTTCAGCTTCTGAGGAGGCGAGTCGTCATCGCTCTCCTCGTCATCTTCGCTCCCCGAGACGTTCTCCACGAACTCCTCGGGGTCCTCGTCCTCGGAGACGTCATCCTCCCCCTTCCTCCTCCTCCTGGATCGCTCGGCGTTCCGCTCGCGCTTGGCGACCTCCTGCTTCTTCCACGCTTCCCGGCGATCCTTCTTCGCCTTGGCGTACGCAGCCGCGGCCCGGTTCCTCGCCTTGTCCTCGGGAAGCGGCGGCCGGGAGAGGGTGCAGGCGAGGCCCTTCATCTGAAAAATCGCAGGATTCAGCCAACAGAAAACCACTCGGGGATTCAAGAGGTACACGGAGAAAACCTTACCAGATCCTTGGTGCGCTCGCTCGGAAGCATCGGGAGGAGGCCCGGCGGAGGATATGCTCCGTGGCCCCTCCCCATCGCCGCCGTCACTCGGCGGTTCACCTCGTCCCCCGATGGCAGGGGGATCATCGTCACAGTCCCCTCGAAGGGGGCATTCTCCCGGACCATCTCCCAGATCCGGAGGGGGCGCCGTCTCAGCGGCACGATACCTCTCGAGAGGTACCCGCCGAGGACTTCCGCCGTGGTCACCCTCGCGTCGCGAAGCCGAGTGAGGGCCTCCCAGATGTCCCCGAGGACTTTGTCCTGCTTCTCCGTCTCGGGCCCGTACGCCCACTTCACGGGCAGCTCCTCGAAGGTCTTCCCGGTGTACGCCGGGAGGGGATTGCGGCCGTCGTTCTTCAAGTAGAACCACATCGGGTGCCAGCCCTTGTTCGAACTGGTCAAGGTCCCCGAAATGTAGGCCTTCATCCGCCCCTGCTTGCCCTTCAGCACCGCGCAACCTATCGTCGCGGGAGCTCCGCCCTCCACGGTCTGCAAAGAAAACTTGAAAAAGTACCTGAAGAGGTCCCAATGGGCCCCTATCCCAGGTACCCTTCGCAGAGGGCCACGAACACCGCCATCTGCTGGACTCCGTTCGGGGTGAGGTGATGGAGCTCCAGCCCGTACTCGTTGAGTACGGCGCGGATGAATCTTCCAGCAGGGACGGAGAACCCGCGCTCGTGGAAGGCCACGAATGAAACGACGTACCCCTCCGGCGGCTGGGGGTAGTCCTCGACGCCGGGCACCTTCCACTCCAGGGCCTCCGTCAACGGCGGGAGCAGGCCTTCCGCCGCGAGGCTCTCCAACACCCGGCGTGAGACGCGGGAGCGCTCCCAGGTCGACATCTTGCAGCAGTCCGAAGAAGAAGCGCCGGCGGGATGGGTGGCTCGGTTGCTTGCTCTCCGCAGCGGCGATGCGACGGCGGCGGGGAACGCGAGAGGACGAGCGGTGGCAACGAAGAAGACGAAGCGCGCGTTGGAGTTGGAAAGCTCTGGCAGGGGTGAAACCCCAGGCCGCCGCCGCACGCGGCTATAAATAGGGACGGGACGGAACGACCGCGGCCTTAATTGCGCGGGCCCACCACTGGCGCCGCGGCGACGTGCGCACGTCGCTTCGTCTGGCTTCCTCAAAAGGCGCGCCCACCTCCCCACGCGGCGGGGAGCGGGCCGATACTTCCGCGCCCGGCCCGTCAAACTACTGAACAGTTGCCCGGTCCACCAGCGGAGCGTCCTCGACAAGTTTCCCGGCCCCGACAAGTTCTTCATCCCCGACAAGCTTTTCGATCCCGACTACATTCAAAGCAAACCACCCGGACATAAAGCCTCAACAAGAGCACCAGCTCTTCTCAAGGCTCGGGGGCTACACCCGGCGGGTGCGCTCGCGCGCCCCCACCGGAAAGATTACAGTATACCATATCCACGCCATCACTCAGCCTGGGCGCGAGCTTTCATCTCCCCCCCAGGCTCGGGGGCTACTGACGAGGATCCGAATTAGGGGTGCCCAATCCAACCTCTTAACCCGGGAGCTCGCGATAATCCACCCCTCAAAAAGCAAAAATCAAAGACCCAAAGCAAGGCAAACCCCCCATACCCCGACTGCTTGGATCACCCGAGCGGTTCTTCCATTCGCCCGAGAGGTCCTCCGTCCCCGAGTGGTCTCCTCATTCGCCCGAGAGGTTCTCCGCCCCCGAGTGGCCTCCTCATTCGCCCGAAAGGTTTTCCGCTCCCGAGGGGTCCCCTGCTCCTCGAGCGAAACTACCCAGCCGCACCTCGGCCCATCCGGCGCCGTACCCACTTGGTACCCGCCGTGTCAGAAGCATGATGGGCGTCCGTCCTTCGCCACGGCAGCCACAGTGACGCCCGTCTCATCCCAACAGGAGCGCTACAGTCCGGAGAGGGATGCATGCGCTACACCAGGCACTCAAGTACGACCCCAGGCGCCCGCGGACGACATCTGGAACCCGAGCAGGACACCTGGAGCGCCCGAGGACCTCGAGCAAGTCAACTACGACCGGGAACTACCCGGGAGCTTACCCGAGAAGGCACCAACATCAACCACCCGGGATGTACGATCCCGGGTCCGGCGGGGCGCCCACTCCGTCAACACCTGCTCCCTGTACGGCTCGGCGGACGACGCTGGATAAAGCTCTCGGGGGCAGTAACTCCTGTTGTAATTTTCTTCTTTCTTACCCCCGCTCCCTTCTCTCCTTGAAGCTATAAAAGGGGACGAGGGAACGTCAGCGCGGGGCAATTCGAACTCCATTCGAACACTCGGACACAGCATGCACAGCTCACTCACTCGCTCCACACAGGGACTTGGGACCCTCTCCCTCTCCCGACTAGTTTGTACACCCCTACTACAGACTTGGACTTGAGAACAGCGACACTCACTGGACGTAGGGTATTACTCTCCGGAGGCCCGAACCAGTATAAACCCCCTGTCTCTCGAGTCACCATCCGGATCCTGACACGCGATCGTAGGAAATTTACTTGTTGGCGGTAGAGAACCCCGACAAACAAGTACAAGTACTGCTGCCAAGACCACCTGGTAAAAAAGCCATGAGTTGGTTTCCAAATTTTGTGTCGAGTAAGGAATGAGGAATCAGACCATTATTCTGAGTTCAGAAATATGGTGAATGTTTTATTCTTAGTATTTTATCCACCTTCTAGCCGGGCAACAAATGCCATAGCCTGAGTCATGGCCTAAATTTATTATGTACCTCCTCTTGACATTCCTCTTGACATTGCAGCAAAACAGCCAAGTAACTCAAGTATGCAATGGGCCTGCCAAAGTCTAACAAGCAAAGGCATCTAAAGGTGCTTCCAAGAAGAAGCAGATAAGCTGCTATCTATCTAGCACAGTAGTGCACCTCCAAATCCAGGCAACAGATCCGTATATCTATACAACCCTCAAATTACCAGCTTTCTTCTACATATAGACCAAGGATATTATGGTAAAAGGTCACCATGAACCACCAAATAAGCTAAAATAAGCTATCTATGTGCAGCTTATTTGAGATTATTTGGGTGGTCGGTCCATGGTGGCCTTTTACCATATAATCTAGGAGGGAAACAAACACCCCATTAACCAGCCCTAACTGAGACTAAGATGTGGATGCTATGCTAATACTAAGTTACAAATTGCTGTATAAACAACTTGAACCACACAGTTGAGTTTGAAACATGTCAGATAGAGCAAACGGTTTAGCACATTCAAGGGAACAGATCATCTATTGATGGACCAACCTTCCATCGGAAGCAAGCTATTTTGACTTGGGTGATGCAGTGATAATGTGCTTGGAGGCGGCATTGGAATATTAGCTACCGAGGTAGAGGCAGCCATTTTATTCTGCAGCGGTGACCCAGGAATTTAATCATGAGATTAAAAAAAAACGAGAAGAGGATTTGCAAATAAGCTTTAAAGATACTGGAGTAAGTATCTGAATTCTGAATGAATTGTTCGGTTTCACTAGACACAAGAGTACCTTCAAGCACGTCATGTTTTTCACAGCATAATAGTCATCAGGTTTCGTCCTCCTACTCGCGTTGCCCTGACATAGGCAAAAGGCATAGGCAAGTTATGAGAAGTAGCAACAAACTAGAGGTGGGCCCAGCAAGCAGCCTTGTGGCAATGAGAAGCTGGGAGTGAGAAGCCTGAAAAAAGAGTGAACTTACACGAGTCCAGCAGCATCTTAGTGCAACATCCCTAATGGTCTTAGCCGGCAGCATGGCAGCAATTTTGATGTACTTGGTAATATTAGGTTCATGGGCGTATCTGGCAAAGAGAGAGCAGGTTGATTGAGGCCTAGAAATCATTTGACGGCAGTACTGAAGAAGCCAGGAGTAGAGTAGAAGGGGAAGGCAATAAGCAGCAGGCACAGGGTGTTTAACCTGAGGAGGCCCTCATCCAAGGTTGCGACCTCGTGTGCGCTCCAATCTTGAGGCGAAGCAGTGACGAACTTGTACTTTGGAAGTGAGGAGGGGTTGGGGGGAGGAGGGAGCACATGGCGGGTGGTGGCAGGAGGCATGAGGGTGGTGGGATCGGGACTGGACCCCGTGAAGGAGAGCATGTGGTGGTGGTGGTGGTGCGGGGGATTGGAGGAGGAGGTGGTGGTGCGGCCCTGAAGCGGGTAAAAGGCCATGGCCATGGCCATGCTGGAATCGGTGGCGGCCATGTCCCGAAACATCCCTCCCTCCCTCCCTTCCTTCGATGTCAAATCGAAGAGATTGGAATTGGGAGGGAGGAAACCCTTGGAATTGGGAGGGAGGAAACCCTAACCGCCAACCCCCATTCCTGGAATGGGATCGGGAACCTGAGCTGAAATGAGGGGTTGGAGGCGAGGCGAAGGCGGAGCTGGAGGAAGCGGACACCACCGACACCGAGCTTGGCTCCCCTCCCCTCAAGCCCCAAATCCCAACTCCCCCGGCAAGGCAAGGCAAGGCAAGGCGAGGGTGCGGGCGGCGGCGGATGGGAGGTCAGAGACGACGGATGCCTGCCCTGCCCTGCCTCACTGTCACTGCCTGATGGGGTGAGATGGACTTGCTCTGCTGCTGGTGCTGGAGATGAGAATGAGAGCTACTGCTGAGAATTCGCCTGCAGCAGATTCTGCCTCGTCTGCTTGCCGTTCCAAAACACAGCAAAAACTTTCGGATTCCTTACCGCCAACGTNACGAATTCAACTCTTATATTCTACCTATAAACAAAAACGAATTCAAAGGGTCTGGTTTCCATTCAGTTCGTTTTATTCGCACCATTCTTGCACGTAGCATATATATTATAATAATTATTATTAAAATAAATAAATTCAGCTCTTTCTGACAACAGCATCACATATTCCTCTCCAAGAACACCCCTTTCATAGACAAGATTCTTTCGGACATGTGCCTTCCATAGGAATTCACTATCTAGACCAGATATATAGTACATAGCAAATGAACTACCTATTACATATATCAGGGCATCTTGGCTTTGTGCTTGTGTCACCACCACTCACAGCTTGGGCTGACTTTCCCACTCCAGCAGCCATTTTTACTTCACACCAACCGATGCCATGAGATCCTCGTATTCAGGGTCCGCCGCCTCTGTTTCCTGAGCTTCCGCCCGTGCAAAAGGATCGTAGATTGGATTGCCACCCTGCCTGTTTCTGCTTGCAAACGGATTCGGCTGCGGTGATGGCCTCAGCTGAAATGGGCGGGGAGCCAAGAAACTCGACGGGTCTGATGGCACCGGCATTGGAGGTGCTTCTACTGCTGCTGGAGGGATTCCCCGGAACCCCGCAGGTAACTCGACAGGAGATGGATTCCTGGGGAAGGCTCCATGGAAGTGTGGAGGTGGAGCATGCATCCTAGCCTGACCCATCATATTCATGGGCCTGCCATCACAAGGTCTTTGAAAGCCTTGATTGGAGGTGTTCTGATTGCCAGGATGGAAGAATGGTGCACCAGGGTGACTTGTGCCTTGTATTCCCATTTGACCACCTGATGCTGCAAAGTCTGGAGTAGACACAGGTGATACAACAGGCCGGAAGGTAAAATCTCCAGTAACTGGGCGTGGAGGTCTCAAAGCGCCGATTGGTGCTTGACTGCAGCTTGTGCTCGAAGGACCTGAGGCACGCGGGCAGGAAGATGCAACCGATGGAGGCACCACACCAGGAGTTGGCCCAACTTGAGAGAAAGCTGGAGGTGGGCCTCTCATTTGATTAGGTGTCGAAGCCACTTGCATGGAATGCGGGTAAGCTGACTGCGCTGATGCCCCACCAGGAAATGCTACTGAGGGAGGACCTTGAGGCACAACTGTAGGAAAAGACCGTGCGCCACCAGGAGGCCTAGAAACCAATGTTGCTGAACAAGTGAAATTTGCTACTGCTGGCTGCTGGCTGTGGTACATGTTGAGCATATTTGATGGAGGTGCCAATGCAACAGGACCTTGCGGTGGAGTTGCACCAAGAGGAGACACAGAAATAGGAGGCCTCGCTTGCATAAAAGTTGGTGAAGCTTGAGGGGGCCACTGAGATTGTGACGCAATGGGAGAAAAAGATGGCCATCCACCAGATGCATGGGGTATTTGAAGGGGTCTTACTGGCGGTGGCATTGAGGAAGATGGTGTCATCTGTGGGCTTGCAATTCCAGGTGGTTGGCCAAAAGGTCCAATTGAGGAGTTAGCTCGGAACTGAGGTGGATGTTGTTGATTGATTGGTATTGATTGCTGAGGTCCAGGAACAGGAAATGGATTTCTTGGCATGCCATTCGTGTGAGGAGGTTGACCTGTATATGGAGGCATACTGAAAGAACCAGCAAGCCGTTGTGGTTGCAATGAATTGTTAGGTATTGTACTCAAAACAGACCCTGAGGAAGGAATTGATGGACCATCGATCGGTGGATTGGACAGCCAAGGAGCACTATGTGATTGGTAATGAAGTAATTGTGGCTGTGAAGTGTTAGTCTGCATCTGCACTGGATTTACATCATCGGAGGTAACTGCTGAAGAAACAGTAGTAGCCGTTGAAGTAGCTGTTGGCTTCACCTGAGATCCAAATGATTCCATGGTCAGTTGACAACAAACTAATATGATTTAGAGGGAGTAGACATGCTGGACTTACGGGAACAGGAGCAAGAAGCAGCTCAATTAATGCAACTGCAGCATCTACTTTATCATAAGTATCAGCTGAGACATTGATGTGTAGGTCTTCATAAGCAGCTTGAGCTTCACTTATGTCTTCATGATGAATCTCGCTCTGAGCATGATTAAAAAAGCTTTTCATTTGTCTATGATGTTAAAATTGCTATCAAAATTGTTTACTATAAGGAGAACACATGTGAAAATGTGTAGAGCTTGAGAATCATGATCAAAGATGAAACTAAAAAGATATGCCAAAAGAAGGAAGTGCAAAATGGAAAGGACGATTAAAGTTGATTTATAAATTATCTTATCAATAGATTTACAGCATCAAGAAAACAAATATACCTTCTCTCCATTGATTTTCTTAGTCCCATATACTTGTATTACAGCTCCAGTTTCCTGTCATGCACAAATGAAGTCAACAGACTTTAACAGGCATACTGCTATCAGGGATGTTTCAACAAAATAAAACTACAAGATATCCAAGAGTAGATCATACTTCATGTAGTCGCTTCTGGGCATTGCTCTCAGGTCCTACAAGGACACCAATAACACTATGTCCCGGGTGTTCTGCCTGCAATGGCCAACAGCAGACAGTAAATTCACCCATATCTATGAAAAGATCCATATATTAAACAAAAGGCTAAACGTTAATATCAAGTGCAGACAAAATCAAAGTACCATCACAGACAAAATAGAACAATAAACAAATAGTATACTATTCTCGGAGAATATTGGAAAGTTAAGATAAGCTCCTACTACTGTAAGCTAATCATTCATGTACAAGGAAATCTTGGAGAATCGGAAATATCATGCAAGTGAACAAAAAAGACCAATGATATCTTGCATAAAAGAAAAACAACTAATCATGGTTCTTAAAGCGTTGAGGCAAGGTGTGGCATCCTACCTCCTCCCAACGCCTAGGCGACGCCTAGTCAAGGCGAGGCGATGCCATATACCCACGTAAAACAGCAGATTAATAGCATAAAAGGAGAGAAAAGATGAGGAAAAAACAAATAAGGAGAAAAGGGCAAGCAAAAGGTAAAGGCCCAGCCCACCAACAGCCCATAACTACTCATCTCAGCCCACATCCTCTACCAAACCCTACACCACACGTCAATATATCTCGTGTCATCCTGTTCCTCTCGCAGCTGCAGCAGCGCCGCCCATAGTCACCAGGTTCCCGGGTCGATGGGGTCGAGGTACAGGGACGAGGAACGTGGAACGCTACTTTGAAAAAGTACGGTACGAAAGGGGTATACCTCTATGGGGCGATATTTTGGGAACAGGAACGTGATCCCAACAAATCCAGAATGATCACACGGAACGATAACCCAATTAATATGCATCTCGCTGATAATCTAGGCATTCAATGTTGTATTGATTGCAACTATAAGAAAAGAATACTACATAATAATTAACTGGGCTTACTGTGTACCCAGCCCACCACGTGTGCTCACAGAATTAAGCCCACGATTCACGATTTCAGGTCATTGTTTAGTCCCAAATACTAGCAGCGGACACATATTGGGTTAGATATCTTTCTGCCGCCTGAGCTAGCCCACAGTCCCAAGTACGCATCATCAGGTCACGTCCAGGCTCGATCCAGGCAGCGATCCGTGTCGTCCCCGTCCCGCGTTCTGGAACAATGTACCGCGGAACATGGATCGCTGCATCGTTCCACGTTCCCGGTGACTAAGGCGCCGCCACTCCTCCTCCCTGCCGCCCCATGCCTTTCAGTCTCCCACTGCCTGTGCCCACACCCCAGATGGAACACGGCTTCCTGCAGATCGACTGCCGGTGGCGGCTCTCCCCTGCAGATCGACTGCCGCCACCGGCTCTCCCCTGCAGATCGATTGCGCACCTCCCAGATGTGCGCCAGAGCCGGCGAGGATGGGGAAGGCGGAGGGACAAAGCCAGCACGGATGGGGAAGCCGGAGGGAGTCGCTGTCTGGTGGTTCCTGGCACCCTTCCTGCTCCTCCTTTCTTCTCAGTGGTCGGCTGGTCGCTCCTCCCCTCGATCTTCCCCTCTTATTGCATGACGATGGTGACGCCTTGGCTCCCCTGAGCACCTCGACGCCTTGGCATCGTCTAGGCGACGCCTTACGAACCATGCAACTATGGCTAAATGTCAAAACAAGCAACAGGCACAAGAAATAGTGTGTTAACATACCAGAAGAGGGATTTTTGTCTCCTTAAGTATTGGTTTGTAGTTCTCAGGCACCTTATATCCCGGATTCAAACGGAGTATTTCACCTACAGATAATATGCAGCACAGTTAATACTAGAGATTTTCTTGTAGACTAATAAAGATATTTAACAAGCCCAATACACTATCACCATGTCCAGAGCCTAACACAGGCCAACTGCAAAAGCATGCATTATCAAGCAAGATACTACTTGGTAGATCAATGCCCCATGGCTCCATCAGCACCAAGAAACAATGACACAGGTACATATGTATGTCTACTTCAGTAATTAAATGAAGTGCATGAATACAGGAGAAAAGGAACTTCTCTGACCAATAATTTCTCGTCTTTCAAGATCCAATAGCTCAACAGTTCCCTGCTGCAAAAATGGTAAGAAACAAATGCTTACAAAACAAGAGCATATAATTGTTTATCTTGACACTATAGGCTCACATCCAAAGTTTTTGCAGACTGCAGACCCTATGTAGTGGGGACTGCAAAAATAAGCACAGTGTTCGAAGTAGGAATACCTCGTGCTCATTCAAATTGTCTGAACCAACAGAATTTGACCCTTCTCCAGTAGTGGACACTGAAGCTCCAATTTTACCCATATCCAAAGTCCCGGATTTCAGCTGCTTGTTAATTTGCTCCACTCGAGTCTGCTCATGAACTAATATGAATTAATGACACCTGGCAATGGAAGCATCTTACATGAGAGAATCGCAAGAAAAATGCCAGGTTCTGTCCAATCAAAAGGGGGGAGGGAGGTCCATTCTAGTCAAAGGAACTGGAGTATGCAGCAAGCTTTAGACATCTATAAAGCGATTAGAGAAACATGTGCATCCTTGCTTAATTTGAAATGTGGATTGACACAGGTACCAGGTTATTAAGAGAAACAGATATTTTTAAGAAAATAAGAGCTCAAGTTAGACATTCTAGTGACTGAAAAAGGATTGCATACTGTAGCTAGTAGATATATAAGTTGATGCAAAAACCTTTTGTGTGAATCAAATGCAAAAGATGGATGCCAACGATACCTGGTAGGCCAAAGCCCTTCCTTTGCACACGGCAGGGTCCGTGGCGAGGTCAGGACCCCACTTTGTCTTTCTCTGAACATGTCTGCTGTTATCTTCCCTGGATGCAGTTGGTGTTTCATTCTTGGCAGTGGCGCCCCTGGTTACGAGTGAGCCGGCTAGTTTGTTCTTGGGTATGACGAATCCAGCTTTTGTCCCGAATATTGACATCTTGGGAGTCAAAGATAGTGGTGCATTGGATTTTGCTCGCCGATGCTCGACCATAGAAGACTGATCAAGTTTAGTGGCCATCTACAAGCAACAGAAAGAAGCAGTGGCGGAGCACACTTTAAATTGTAGGTGGGGCGAACATGTGTGACAAAACTCGTAGTAAAAAAGATAATGTGCACATGCCACACATTCACATTTAAATCAAACGAAGAGCACAAATGATTAACAAATTTATGCTTAAAGATTGAAGATGGTATCTCCTATAAAAGGTAGCAAAGTGTTTTAATGCCATAATATAATTCATTAATTCAACACAAACCAGGATACAGGAGCTAAAATAACCAACCTTTCGATTTGAAAATTAAATCACATAATTTCCTATTACCCTGTTGAGTGTTGCTAAAATAAATCAACACATGACAAAAAGGTGAAGGAGAAGGGTGTGCCTGCTGTGATGTTTTACTAACACCTACACATCCAAGATTCAGGGCAACAGCATGCACAGTCAGGTTCCATGACCCAGACCGCCGCCCCTGCCACCACAGGCAATGGCGCCGCCCTCCACTCCGCCATTCACTAAATGAAGAAGCCACTCCCGTCAGTTGTCATCAGCCGCCCATAGAGCCCATGGCCGCCTCACCTCGCTACCCTTGATCCACCACCACTGCTGTGCCTACTGCCGCCACCCAGACGCTCCTCTTAGCCCGCCGGCCATGGAGCCCTCCCCCGACGACCCTGAACCGGAACCCTAACCTAGCCACTACATGCCTACATTCGAGAGGAATTAGGAGTAAGACACACCTCGTCGCTGGCCGTCTACCACCACTACCCACCTGAGTTGGACGAGCACGAATCGTCGGAGCGAAGAGAGAGTTATTGAGCAAGAGCGGAGAAGGCGCGGCTCTGGTTGTGGAGATTAGAGCATCTCCAAGAGAGAAAACCGGCTCCAACCGAGCTCTCATCCAAGCAAACTGATGAGGCACTGCCCCGAGCCCTCACCCGATCGACAGTGTCAACGGCCGTATCTCCCACGCCTCCACGGAGTTTTCCTCCCCGCACGCCTCTCTCCCCAACAGTGGCGGAGCATGCTTTAAATTTTAGGTGGGGCGAACATGTGAGACAAAACTCGTAGTAAAAAAGATTATGTACACATCCACACATTCTCATTGAAATCGAACAAATAAGAGTACAAATGATTAACAAATTGATGCTTAAAGATTGGAGATGGTACATCCTATAAAAAAAGTAGCAAAGTCTTTTAATGCCATAATATAATTCATTAATTCAACACAAACCAGGATCGAAGAGCTAAAATAACCAACCTTTCAATTTAAAAAAAAATCACATAATTTCCTATTCCCCTTTTGACTGTTGCTAAAATAAATCAGCACATGACAAAAAGGTGAAGGAGAAGGGGCATGCCCGCAGTGATGCGAAGCTTCGACATAGAAATAAATCAAGGACTTTACTAACACAACACATGCAACATTTGCACCACAGGCAATGGCGCCACCACCTGGGCCACCCACAAGCCGCCCTACACAGCTACACTCCGCCATTCTCTAACTGACGAAGCCACTCGCCCCCTCCGTCAGCCCTTCACATCAATTGTCATCCGCCCGCCCGTTATATGCCGCCTCACCTCGCCACCCTTGATCCGCCGCTGTTCCTAGTTCCTACTGCCGCCACCAGACGCTCTTCTTAGCCCGCCGGCCATGGAACCCTCCCCCGACGACCCTGAACCGAAACCCTAACCTAGCCACCACCATGCCTCAATCCGAGAGAGGAATGAGGAGCAGGACCCACCTCGTCGTTGGCCGTCTACCACTACCCACCATAGCTGGAAGAGCACGAATCTTCGGAGGAGAGAAGAGGGACTTGTTGAGCAAGAACGGAGGGGAAAAACCGACTCCAACAGAACTCTCATCCCCCGACGGATGAGGCCTCTCTCCCCGACCGGGAGCAGCAACGCCGTGGCCGCATCTCCCGGAGCCCCGGAGGACCGGAGCAGCAGTAGCACGTACCTCGTGGATCCGGCGGCGCCGCCTGCTGCCCGCGTCTCCGCGCCGCTGCCGCCCGCGGCTCCGCGTCCCGTCCGCGCGGTCGCCTGCCGCGCCAGCGAGGGGCCGCGTGGAGGCTGCCTGTGAGGGACTGAGGGGCCGCCCGTCCTGGCTGCGATGGGAGAACGGTGGGCGGCGGCAGCAAGAGACAGGATGTGAGCGAAGGGCAGCGAGCCAGCGACAGAGGAGACAGGGGAAGGCGAGAGGGCAGCGGCTGGGGAGGGTGCGCGTTAGACCTCAGCATGGCCTGGCCCGGTCCGGCCCCGTGGCCCGGCTTGAGCCCGATGAATTTTGGTCCGCTCGCGATGCTTAATAGGCTGGGCATAGGAAGAGCAAACAAAGCCTGAATATTTTTTTTTGGCCCGAGCCCGACCTAAACTATTTAAATGAATTATTTTTTATTGAAAAAGAGCGGGAAGCTCGAGCCCGACCAGGGCCCGGCCGAAATGGAGGCCCGTAGCCGCCCACGGGACGGGCGTGGACAAGATAATTAAGGCCCAAAAAACCGGGCTTTTTTGGCCCGGTCTGGCTCGCAAAATGCTCAGGTCTAGTGCGCGTGTGCCGTTTGAAGACGGAGAAGCGTCTTTACGTTTTCCCACGGATCATTAAATCAATGTAAACACTCATGCAACCGTCAAAATCAAATCATGAATATACAAGTGTAGAATCTCAGCACCGCTCGTAGCTAGTGCAGCTGCCACACCCTACCGTAGCAGACGCTCCGCCTCTACTCCCCAACCGGGAGCAACGTTCCCCAGATGACCGGAGCAGCAGTAGCGCGTACCTTTGTGGATCCGACGCCTCCGACTG
>CM014275.1:60022573-60141157 GCA_004135705.1 Alloteropsis semialata
GCAGCGAATTGGGGAACAAGATCATACTACTCGGAGGAGGAGGGAAAAGTCGCAGCAAAGCAATCGGAGGCATACGCACCCTGGAGGCGAAGGAAGGATCTGCGGGCGGGGCGAATGAATGGTACGCGATCTCGATCTCGATCTCCTCCTCCTCCTCCTACCTCATCTTCGGATCCCCCTCACGCTCGTCTCACAGTCTCTCTTTCTTCCTTTCTTCTCTGGGTAGACGACGATGGATCAAAACAAAACCAAAAACGAAGAAGAAGAGGGAGAGGAAGAGTTTGCCTCTCGCCTGCCCGACGCCCCCTCTGCCCCCGTGTGGTAGGTAGGACAGAGAGAGAATTTGGTTTTACTTTATATTTTATTATTATAAAAAAAATGTCTGCGAGGTGAGGTCAGGCCGTCAGGTGGCTGCTGCTTTGTGCTGATTTCGTTTCATTTCTTTATATATAATTTATATATATTATATATGTATATATATATATAGGAAGTAATTTAATTAGTCTAATGTTAGCCCAGCCCGGCCCACAGGTAGAGAGTCGTGTAGCAGCCAGGCAGGATCGCGCAGCAGAAAAAGAGCATATACCGCGCCGCACCCGCACCTCCCCCACCCCCAGCCAGGCAGAAGCCGCAAGACCAGACCCCTCCAGTCACCACCAGACCAGGAGGACCGGTAGACGAGAAGCGCATGCAAGCTCACTTCACTTCAGTAGGTGCCAGTGCCACTAGCTGCCCACCCTTCTCTACATATGGGACTTCAACTTCCTCCTCTTCCAAGAAAAACAAACAAGACCCATCTAGGTAATACATTTTCACACGACATTGATAAATCTAGTTCCCCACTCCATACTAAGACAGATACAGGTCTGTATACTCTGCTCACAAGCCTCCTACAATACACGTATCATCAATTGCTACAGAGCCAATGTATACGCCAAGCACGAATACAATTTTGACTAGTTCTCAGTGAAGTTTGTCTTTTTCAACTTCAAAGAAAAACGAAGAAAGCCTAGTCTCCACCACTTCAGGCCCTGTTTGGAACGCAGGAATTTCACAGGAATCGTGCAGGAATTTCACAGGAAACAGTTCAATTTCACAGGAAAAATGTAGGAATAGGGAAAAAATCCCACATTCCAAACAGGGCCTCAGTCTGCAAGTCCGACTCAGCAATCCTTATTAACTGAGCAAGCTCAGAATAGATTGACCTCACACGGGCACATATCCTACCTACCACACAAAAGCTCCAGTCGCGGGCATGTTTGCTTGGTGCCCTGGCCAAGCTGCCTGGCCCAGGCAGCACTCCCACGCCTCCGATTTTGGACGCCTGGGGCCAGGATGGCTGCCTGCCAGGACACCATCCAAACATGCATGATACTATGGAAGAAAAGTGCCTCAGGCAACATAACAACATTACATTCCTCCTTGAGGTGGGCAACCGATGCCTTTCTCGTGCATGCATAGCAATAGCCATAAATATTATCAAAGCAAACCAAATTCCACTACATTCCATTCTGAAGCAAAGCAAAGCAAAGCAATAATACACACATGTACGTACTAGCTGACAACGACAGACACAGCTCAGAGCAATACAGACATGCCACAGAAACAAACTCGAGATAGGCAATCAGACCAGACAGCGGACAGACACGCGTGAGCCTAGCCTGGGCTGGGCGTCACCTGGACAGGGCCTGGATGATGAGTCAACCAAAACCATGCACACAACTAATGGCACCTACTTGTCCGTAGTGCAACATACCAGCAGGGGGAATATTTGTACTTGTGAATTCTGCCTGGCCTGGGAATGCAGATATGTACGATTATTCGATACCAAACCAGCAGTATCATCAGCCAACCTAAATGGCACCCACAAACTACCCACCTATCATTCACCACCTCAGCAGCACCAGACATCTCACAAAGACACTGCCAAGGCAGTCCTTTGCCCGCCAGCGCCAGGCCACAAACCCCGTGCAACATATGAACCGATTGTGCAAATGGAAAACCACAAATCATCACCCCGACCCAATTACACACTGCACATATAAATACAAGAGCCATCGATTTCTCTTCAAAATATGGCTTCGGATGAAACAAAGAATGCCATTGCATCGCACTGCATGCCTAACTAACCCACCTGTAATGCCTTTCTTGCAATTAACCAGAAGGTTTCAGAAACCCCCATTAGTCATCCCCAGCTTGCGCCAAGGGGACTACACCACCTTGTGTTAGCAACTGTACATATATTTTTTTTCTACAATTCTACATTTTACCTCTTCAAACCAAAGCATTCAGCTGGCTACAGAAGCTCCCCTCAACTCCATCCAAGTCACCAATATCCGCATCAACAAATCGAAACTTGTCTTCATTTCAGTAAAGTTCTTCAGATCTGTGACAGCGACAAAGATTTAGTCAAACAAGAAATCTTCAGACAACATAAGATCATACATTAAAACTCAAAGCTCAATGCAAGCAAAACATGCAATGGCACCCAAAAGGGAAAGAGGGGGAGGGGGGATAAGACCTAGCGAAGGCATTACCATACGCAAAAGCAAGAAAAACATGCCACTGTAAAAAAAAAATTGCATGCAGCTGCAGGAATATTGACATATAACTGCAATTATTTATTGTTCAATAGTTGTAACCTTGGAAACAGTGGCTAGAGCAGCCAATAAAGCAAAGAGAAATAAATGATCTTGGTCAGTGCAGTTGCCAGTAAACATGAATAAATGAGAGCCGGATATTTTTGACACCCAGCATCCTCCTAAGCAGATATAATCTATCAAATCAACAAAGGACAGCGAAATTGCTCCTAGGGCACATCAACTATTCTTCTCATAGCTTACATGTGCAATTTGGCAAACAGAAAACACGTTGTCTTCTTCTTTGAAACGAAAATGATCAATGGTGTGTATAGTTATAGTGATACTAATGAGCTTCAAATAATATTGCTCACTAAGCAATGGGAGAAATGAAACACAAAACCCAAACCAAACATGTGCTTAGAAATTCGGCATAGGACAAAAAGTCTCAGGAATACGAACACAATATAGTATATTGTTTCTAAAAATTGGCATAGGACAAAAGTCTCAGGAGTAAGAATAACACACAATATAGTTTCTAAATAGCCTTTATTCTGTTGTTGTCATTGTTTCGAGAGGTCAATGTCCCACAGTTATGACTCGCTAACACACAGTTGAACTTCCATCATCATGTGTTTATGAGCAAAAACTAAAAATCTACTTTGCAGGCATATAAGATAGTGTAAACTGTATCATAACAGTCCTGCAATAAATTCATCATAATGAGATGTATCTCCTTCGATTGCAAAAGCAAATATTTTTGCATTTATATTTAAACAAACTTTACCCTGCCTTGCCCCCATTTGACTATTATTCTAATTTACTTAATGGAATCTGATTAGAAATGATATTCAATTTTGGAAAATAACAGGAATTTGTGCTTATCACTGCAAAAAGTTGTGAATCAGTATACAACTCTATTAATCAGTCTTTGGGAACAAAAATAAACTAGAGCTTTTAAATATTATCATATACTCCACTTCCCAAACGAAACCCAAAACTAATTTCTTGATAAACTATGCGTGCCTATAGGGACCTAATCTATCTGCTACCTATAAATTATAATTGACTAAGTGTACAATTCTAGTCTAAACAGTAAAGATACAGCACTTACTAAAAAAAAGCAGGTGGTTGGGGCTTTCATTATATTACTTAGCTAATTAAAAATTGGAAGTGTTGCAAAGGGAGCACAGCAGTTCAAGAAAAATAAGCCGCAGAAAAATACAAGACACCGCGATATATATAGATATAACATTTACTAGCAGACCCTCTGTTTATAACTAGCGCGCGTCTGAGCAAGATACAACAAAAACAGTTTGCAGTCCTGATCCATACTGGAAGCAACATCTATGGAACTGAGAACATTTGTGCCATGTGAAACATGAGCTTACACTAAGCGAGATTAGTCTGCTGGATGCTGTTGTCAAGACTAGTTACATTGTAAAGTGCTTTTCAGAATACTATGGCAGATCTCGTCGTTACACCCCAGGCAAGTGCATCTTCATCACAAAACAGACTAACAAAACCACCACTTGTTGCACCTAATTAAAGGCCTCCAGTGCCCTGAACTTCCCATGTTAAAATCTGCATAAGAGCAGCAATTTGAGAAAAGTTTTGATCATAGTGAGTAGATAGATGAGAGAATCTAAGACAAATCTACAAGAAAGATCTCAGAGGAAAACACAAAAAGAAAAGAGACAAAGAGTACCTCAAGAAAGGAGTTTCAGTTTACAGCTTTATCAAGAAGGCCTCCAGCAATTAAGTGTGTGGATATCAGACCTGGCTGGTAGCATCTGAGGAACAACATGTCCTGTCAAAAGCAAAATAGAAAGAAAGGGCTTCAAAAAACAATAAGGAAACATATAGATGCCATCCAACAGAGCTGTTTTCTTTCCCTAAAATTACAAAAAAAAAATGATTAACTCCCATTACAGCACATTGGAGTGCAAGGGGGCTGATTGTCAGTGGATCTTATAAAAGTTCATTTAAGAAAATTAATACAAAAACACAGCCCTTGATGACGCAACCATAAACTCTTAAGAGACCTGGTAGTGGTGCTCCAGATGGCAAATGGTTTAGAACAGTACGCTGATGATTCATAGGATTCATTGAAGATCTGTCAATGTTCGACCTTGAATAGCCTGCATGAGAATTTTAATATTAGTATCGGTTTAAAAGCTGGTGCAAAATAACACATGCACAGCTTATGTAAGAAACATACCATCCTGCACAAATGAACCTTCAGAACAAGATAATGCTCTGCCACCTGCTAGCCAATTATTATGCTGATCATCTGGACTGAAGTTACCAGATGCCATCCGCCAATGTTCATCAGATGGATAACGGTTCTGACTATTTGGAAAGGACTGCACAACATAAGGATTGCATGGAGGTGGTACAGCTTGTTGGCTCATGGGATTCATGTGCGCAATACGAGAGTGAGAATGAACTGGTGGTGTTTGCGCAGATGGGAAGGCACTGAAATTCCCTTGCTGAAATGGTACACCAGTGGGCCGAAACTGGTAATTACCATTAGAAGTTTGTGGTGCCATAAACACATTATTGTTTCCATATTCTGCTGGCATTGAAGGTACAAAATTAACCGCGGCTTGCCCATTGGCTGACCCACCAGGAATGAAGTTTGTTGTATTTCCAATAGCCTGAATTGATGTATTTCCTGGCATCTGGGTCAATTGGTTACCCTGCAGCACAAGTCTTTTTTTTTATTATCTAATCAAGAACACATTATGATATGCAAATAAGTTAGGGAAAATATTACATTGGGTGTCCTGAAGTACTCTGGAGCCGGAGGCTGATAACCCAATGATGATGGGGATGAAGGAACAGGTGGCAGAATAGAAGAAAGAGGTGGGGCCTGGGTTCGCATAGGTGGAGGGGCAGGCTGATGAGGTGGTCCAGAAGGCAGTGGGTGAGGTGGCAACGGAGGCGGCGGTGGCGGCGAAGCTGGCGAAAGTGGAAGTGGTGGCGGTGGAGGCGGTGTAGCAGGAGGTGGTGAAGGAGGCAAAGGAGGTGGAGGTGGTGGTGAATCTGATGGAAGCGGAGGGGGAGGTGGTGAATATGACGGAAGAGGTGGAGGTGGTGAATCAGATGGAAGCGGTGGAGGCGGTGAATCAGAAGGAAGCGGTGGAGGCGGTGAATCAGATGGAAGTGGCGGAGGGCCATCAGGTAGAGGGGGAAGCTCATTCTGATCAATCAATGCCTGCTCTGAACCTGGCTCTTGTCTTGAGTCAAGTTCAATACAGACAGTTCCTTCAGTCTGTTGCTTGCTGCCTAGTAACTCCGAAGGACCTTCCATATCAGGATCAGTAATTACATTCTCCGGTCTAATAATAATGTGTTCCTCAATAGATGCTGGAATAATAGTAACTTCAGTTTCTCGTAGACTTTCAGGCTGCGAAATAAATGGTGATGACCCAATATTCTGGGGGAAGTCTTCATCATCTTCAAAGACTTTTGATGATAAAATTCCAGAAAGCTCAAAAGTTGCATTGCTGAGAACAGAATGAACCACAAAGCATGTCAATAATGTCAATGGTGAGTTGAATAAAGTAAAAAGAACTTATGATGTAATAGAATATTGGGGAACTCGGCTACATAAGAAAAAAGATCCAAAAGATCATATTGAGAAAGTAGAAAACTTCCACTGTGGGAATTACTTCATTATTCAAAGCATGTCCTTACTTCCATACCAGCATGTTCACTGAGATTCATACTAAAGTCAACAAACTTTGCAAGATCAACACCCCCAAGGTCCCAACCTAATGCAGCTCTCTTAACATAAAGCGTATTTTAAAAATGCTACTAGTGCAGCTTAACAGGGTCAATGCATGCGACATCAGTACATCACCATAGCATACTCTAAGTTCCACAATACTATAACATAAAAAAGTACTCTAGTAAATAAATAAAGCCATGCATACGTGTGCATACGTTGTGCTTCTTGACTTCTTTAAACTAAAAAGGTAGAGAAATATGGCCCCACCATGATGATTACTATCCAGCATATACTAACCAACTTTAATTAAAACGCAATCAAAGGATATGGATGAACATCAATCTCTAAGTTGTTTATTCGGTCGTCATATGTTAATCTTATAAACAAACTCGTTATAATAAATTTAAAATATTGAGTCAATGAATCCACCAGAACTTAAATCTCAAGCTGGAAAAATAAAAGCAGTCAAATGAGGTATAGAACTAGTAAATGGTATATGCGGTTGCACAATACCTTCCATACTCATCAACAAGCATGTCATCCATCTCCCTAATTGGATCATCTACAGAGCGTTCAGCGCGGGATGGCCGCTTCAACATAAAACTCGTGCTAGTATCATCATTTGGCACCTCAATATCACCCATGTACTTTCGGAGTACGTCTTCTGGCATAATCTTTCTCTCAAGCCACAATCTTAAAACCTACAACGTCAGGTAGCAAAAAAAGTAAAAATACTGTTAAGAAAAACAATCAGAATCAGTATTAAAGTCAATACTTTGAGGCACTGGCGCCGGTTTTCACGAGCACCAGCTCCAGGTGGGGCAGCGGCACCCAAAAGTCGAGGCAATGCAGCTTGAACAGTGGGAACATATGAAGCCCCGGCAACGCCTGGATATTTCAGAATTCGGACAAAAAGAATAAATGTTGGGCATCAGAAAGCTCTGAAAACAGGATTAATGCAATTTTAAAAAAATACCTCTCTGAGAATGAGAACACTGTGTTATAGAATCCACAAGAAAAAGAAGGTCAATTCTGCGATGCAAATTAGGCTCATTCTCCAATTTCTTTACGAGAAGCTCGACAATCTGGATGAGAAATAATAAGGATGTAAGATTCAAAAATATCCTCACAGGCTCGCATATGTGTACAATAGAGAGCGAGAGCGAGAGCGAGAGCGAGAGAGAGAGAGAGAGAGAGAGAGAGAGAGAGAGAACCTCTCCAGCGATGCCATATTTAGAGCATTCAATTGCGTGGCGTGTTGCACGTCCTATACTATCCTTTGTCCTCGATAATGTCTCTATCATTCCCTCCAAAGCATCACGAGCAATCGCTGCATCAGTACCACCGCCAGGTGAACCGCTGGCCTGCCTAGATTTGGGACTCTTTCCATGCTCATGGTCAAGCTCCATTGGGCTTTTCAGAACAATACGTTGACCAGGACTCTCGGGAAAAGTAATTCTGGGTGGGGATGGAATGCGGAAAACAGGACTAGGGCTTACTCCCGGCAAACCATATGGTGTGGAGGTAATACCAGCATTATCAATTAAAGACGCATCAAATTTCCCATGGGCAGACACCATAAGGTTCCTCCTTGCTTGGGCAGCTGCAATAAGATGTTTCATTGACTTGACAGAGTCAGGGTTAGGTTCAGAAGAAGCTGCTTTATCAACAGAATTGGGTCTGCAAAAGAGAGAACCACAAACTATGAACAAAGTGCACAGCTAAAACTGTTTGAATGCAAATAGATAAATATTTCAGTTAAAATTCAAAGCAGTATACCTTTCCTCTTTCATGTGATCCCGCTTCCCAGCATATTCAGCTGACACAGTGACACTGGTGCCCACCTTATGCTCCGCAGCATGTGCCCCAGGCTTGTATTTAGCCTTCGTGTCTTCTGATTTGGGCATCAAGGAGTTCTTTTCTGAGGCAGGATGGTTTCGAGAATGGGAGTTCCCAGATGTTACATGCAATTGTTTGGAAGAGCTATGAAGTTTCTTCACCTCAGAGGATGTCGGTGTTTTTACTTGACCAAAGGATTTGCGATCAACCAGGTTCATTTTGTTACCCATGGCAGCAGAAGTATCAATTAACCCTGTGATTGATCTTCTCCCCATTACCTGGTGTCTGGCATGCATTTTATCCTGACTTGGCGAAGAAAACTCATGCCGCACAGGTGACATCCCAACACTTTTTGGTTTCTCTTCTCTTGCAGGGCCCAATTTTTTTACAGAAGCATTGCCAACATAAGATGAAACTTTTCCCCGAGTACCTGCCTTCTCAGATGGGAATATGTGTGTAGAGATAGATTTAGCAGTAGTTCTATGAAGTGGTGTTCGCTGTCCTTCATCCTCATCATCATCATAACGACACGCTCTTCTCTTGGGTTTGGTCAATTGCCTATCAACACGTGAGGCATCCTCCTTCATGCCTGAACCCTTTTTAGCAGAATCAGCAACAGTTGACTGAGTCGCAGAAACAGATGCTCGTTCAGAATGAAGCCTTGGCGATACAACACTACCTGATGTCCGTGCCCTATCATCACTGATACCAGTCTTAGGAATCATGTTTTTTCCGGTTTCTACTGCGGTAGATCTCTCAAGTTTCATAGCATTATGCTTTTCATAATTAATGCTTAACTTTGTCTCACTCTTGGCAACTGTCTTATCTGTTTCATCAGTCCTGTCCATAAGTCTTGGTTTTTTTGCCGGACGTGTATCAGTACTACTGTCTGTCTTGCGTTGCCCGCTACCAGGCAGAGACTTCTTATTGGAAGAAAATCCACCAGATAACTTTCCGGCCAATTGCTTCTCAGGCTTGCCATGCACAATTTTTTGATGGTCCCTTTTCTCTGAACCAGTAGCAAGTGATTGTTTTGCCATGATTTTTGACTTCTTAAATTCCCTGCTCTCTTTGTCAGCACTCATGTTTAATACATCAGATGCAGCCTCAGGAGCAGTCCTTCCAGTAGAACTACCAATATCAGCACACTTATTTTCCTTCCTTTCAGCATTCCTCAACAGCCTGTTGGCTTTAGATTTCTTTGGCACTTCAAGGGCGCAAATTACCTCCAAGTTAGGGTCCAAAACAAAACCTTCTGGTAGATGGCTCTCTTTTTCCAGTTTTACCTCTTTACTCTCCCTTTCTGCACGCACAGAAGTTAGTGAATGCTCCTGTTCTATGTACATGTCAAGTGCAGACTTTGATGCAACAGGCATTTTTGTCTTGGGATGCTCAGGATCCTGTAGTAAAGATGATTTCTTTTGAGAAACTACTAAAGAACGATCCCCTATTTCATGACCACCATCTTTCACGTCCCCCTCAGTCCCTAACCCTTGCCCTGAAGCATTTGAACCATCAGCAGGGCTATCACCTTCCGTTCGTCCCAATCCTGGAGTCTCACCATCATCAGGTGACTTCACAAGGTGCTCTGTAGTCTTTTCGCTCTGATCAGGCAATGCTCCACTTGCAGCTTCAGATGATTTGGGCAGCTCATTATATGCCTTGCAGATCTGCTCTACAGCATCATTATAAGCTTGAACATATTTTCTTTGCACTTTAATATTCGGAGCTCGATCTAACAGATCATTCTTTGTCTTCTCCGTAAATTCCTGAAGATCTGCCAGAGTCACAAAAGCACTGCAGGATAGTATCTGTACATTAGCAACCAAGTGATCATAGCAAGGAAAAAGACAGCAAAGGCAACAAACTAACACCAACCCAAATTCTTATCATAGCAAGTAAAAGAAACTAAGAACACAATCATTTTACGAATTAAAGCAACCTATTACATTAATCAAAGTAAGTAATTACCGCTCTATCAAAATAAACATTATCAGATTATATCTACAAATTATAACGTGGCAAACAGCTAAGCGAACTAGTTAAAAAATTTAAGCAAGCTATGTCAAGCTTTAACAGGATCAAGCTACAAAGAAATAGAAACCATTATTGGTCACTTTTGCAAAGTAAATGCCTTACAAGTGGTCACAGCATTATATAGACTCAGGTGACCAAAATAACAGGTTTATCGCAACATGTGAGGATATTTCAGGAAGCAATTTCTAGTAATAAATGATTTCATCTCTCAACCTAATAAAAAAATCATGCCTCGGGACTGGCCATGCAAACAGCAGCAAGCAAGCTAACATCCACGGTGGAGGTAGAAAGTGCACAAGTTTTTTTCTTACACTTAAAAATAATGGGATGATTTGGTGTATGCATAGACAAAAAGACAATCTAACCATCAAAGCATCGGAAATTACCATTTACCAATAATGGTTTTTATTTATTTGTGGCTCGATGCAAGTTAAACATTTACATCGGAAATTCAAACTTTCACCTATGGGCAAATGAGAATAATCAGGACTCAGAATCGTAAACTCCAACTCCACTTTCTCTAAATCTACATTCTTCCTTCTATAAGTTGATGTATAAAAGCCATTTTGTAAACACGGACGAGGTAAAGGATTATGTTCTCTGTAGAACTGCGAAGCACATAACTACCTACCAAGTGCACCCCCCCCCCCCCTCAACACGCAGACACAGACAGGTCAACTACAGAAAAAATTGGGAAGTAAATGAAAACTGAAATTTTGACAAGTGGAACAAGAAATTGCAGGCATAAACATCTACTCCCTTGTCGTGACCTGAACCGTCTAGTTGTGTGAGCTAAACGACAATACTGAGGAACTGCACGCTAAACATGATTTATTGCACGGCAAAAGACCTTTTAATCTCCATCTGTACTCAACAGCAAACCGGGAATACATGTATGCTACGTGCTAAACATGCAGTGGCAAATATTAATAGAAGTAGAGAAATACGAGGCTGTCGTACATTCATACAGGTTGGACGACCAGGCTTGGTTATTAAACAGGTAATGATAGGTAACCGTCCTAGAGTGGCATCTTATATACTAAAAGCATGCATGTCGGGCACATGAGTGATTATTAAGGAATGAATTGATGAGTTGCAAGAATGGCAGTTGCAATAGCGTCAAACAAGGGTAAGGTAGAGGTCCCAGGGAGGGAAAAGAACTTGCATCTCTTTGGTGCCATAGAAGTAGACGAAGAACTTGCGCGGCGTTTGCGTTTGGCCAAAGTCCTCTGGCCTGCTGATCTGCGGAGACAGGAATGGAGAGCGTTAGTTGAAGACGCGGAAGGGCGGAGATGGGACGGAAACCCTAGCGCGGCAGTATGAGAGGCAGACAAGAGGGGAGGAGAGCGCTTACCCTGGCTGGCCAGGCCGGGTACCCCTTGATCTTGGCGAGGACGAGGTCGCCGAGCTGCGGTTCCCTGGTCCACTTGCGGCCCTGCTTGGCGCCGCGCCTACCGCCGGGAGGCATTGGCGGCGGGGTACGGGGGGCGGGGGGCGGAGGAGGATGCCCCTCCCCCCAGAGTCGAACCCTAGCCGCCTAACCCTAGCAGTAGAGAGCGCGGCGAGGAGGCGGCCCCGCCCTAGAGTGGGAAGCCTCGCGGGTGGGAACCCCAGGCAACCGCAACACTAGGGTAGGAGAGGGGCGGCGGGCGGTGGCGATGGAATCGGCCGCTTGTTGGTAGCTGCTTGGAATCGCTTGGGTGGGAGGGGGCCGGTGAGGGGGCTGGTGCGGGTGCTGCTGCGGCTGCTATGTCGTCGTCTTCTTCCTCCCCTCCGCCTCTGCGGTGGCGGTGCGGATGCGGCTTCTCCCTCCCTGGCCGGCTCTGCTGTTGTGCGACTGCGGTGTGGGTACCCACCACTTCCCTTCCCCGTGCCTGCCTTGGTCTTCGTTTCATCGATCGATCAATCCTCGCCTTCATCGGAAAAATAAGATATGGTACCAGCACCAGCAGAGCAACGATCTGCATCCCACGGTAGGAACAGATTGCTCCTGCCAGCTGGGACCGCCACGTCATCCCCTCCTTTTTTATCTTTTGTTTTGTTTTGTTTTATTTAGGGCTTTCCCATCCGTCACCACAAACATGCTCCTCCTTTTGTCATCATTTCCATGTATGCCCGCTAGTATATGCGTGGTGCACTTTGTGAGATTTTCACAAACATATATTAGTCAATATTATCCATCTCTATACCTCACATGGTAGTATGCTTTAGGTCACCGTCATCGCCTTCTAGCTGAAAACATGGTTATATATCTACGGTCTTTTTTTATTAAAGCGGGTAATATAATGGGATATACTAAATGTGCATGGATTTAGAAATGTTCTAGGTCAATAGTAGGTGGCGCGGTGTTCCTAACCTTCGGTCACCAAACAAACACTAAGTCTAAACAAGCGCAGTGTGCCGCAGTTTTGGCGCCGCAAACTCAAGACACTATCAAGCAAACCCTAAATCCTTGGCTTCGTTATACATATAAGTTTTATATTTTCACGTCAATTTATATATGGTTCCATAAGAAATGAAAAGACTAGTGAATTATTAATAATAGAACTATAGATTGACCCCTTCTCTCTCCTTTTCGTTTGATACCCCTTCTTCTTTTCCATTAAATTCACCGCAGCTTTATCTTACTGCCTTAAGCTAATTCCAATGAAAATTTCATTTTGATGTTTCATAGGGTGCCACGTCCTCAAAAGGGACTCGAGTAGATGAATGAATCAACCCTCCCCAATGCATTATTTCATATGCATGCATAACATTTAATGCACGACTAATCATGATTAGAGATTTACGGGATAAAATGAAACTTTTATACCCCAATAAGTGTGGAATGGTTTCCATTTTTTTTTTCAAACAGTGCATATATGGTTTCATCTAGATGAAACACCTCTCACCTCTTTCTCCTTAACTCGAGCCATGTCAACAAATTCGCATATGTGGCATCGTATTTAATAAAAATAAAACTTGAAAGGACCTTGACATCGCCTAGAGGGGGGTGAATAGGCAAATCTGCAAATTATAAAAATTTACTCCTGCTGTCAGCACTCAAACCGGTAAAACCGATTTAGCAAACCGGTAAAACTGGTTTGACACAGAGGATATAAATAAATCAGGAGTTGCCCCTCTACGAATTCTAGCTCAATCCAAACTTGGTGTGGAGCTTCCACAGATGATTCCTAGAGTATTTATGGAGCCCCTGCACACAGCACAAATACACCAAAGTGGATCGAAGCGGAAGTACAAGTAAAATGCTAGAGTTGACAAAGTAAGGAAACTCAAACCGAGACGCAAGGAATTGTTTTACCGAAGTTGAAAGTGCATCTAGGCCCCCTAGGTAGGTTTTGGTGAATTGAATGACAAACGATTAAAGGACTAATGTTTTTGTTAAAGATTATGAGCAAGAATTAAATTATATATACATAAGCCACTATTGCTCATTGGTTGAATACAATGTGAATGGTTCATGTTGACATGAAGAAATAAGTGATTGTTCTCATTATGCATGAATATGATAGTTGGCAAACTATGGTGCATTAAAGAAAGAGACATGATGATATATGTGATATATTAGTCTCCAACTTGATGAAAGCTTGTTTATCATTGATATAGGATATCTTAGATCATGTTGAATAAAAATGTTGAATAATGCAAGTTCGGTTGAATGGACAAGAGACATGGTGTTATGGCTCATTCTTGGTCTATATTTGAAGAATGACTTACATACAAGACACAATAACTTTGAAGAAAATAAAAGGTCAAAGTAAAGTGGGTATATTGCATATCAAGAATTGGTTTTCATTATTGATACAAACTAGTGTGAAGCTATATGCGATGCAAAGATAAAGAAGTGGAATTCAGGATAGTGTTTCAAAGTACTAAGCAATGTGTGATCAAGTTGCGGGCTTGAGTCATGTATCTTTGCTAGGGTGACGAAACTTTCTTTGGATTTCAACTTGATGAATCTTGGTCACATATGGTGTTTATATTGGCAAGTATCAATCCTTTTAGAATCATGTTGTGAAGAAGTGAATTGGACTAGAAATGGATTTCATTCGAAGACAAAGGTTCAAGTCACTGGCTCAAGGTTGAAGTGCTCAATTCAAAGAGACAAAGTTGGATGCAACTCTCAAGTGGACATATTGATCAAGTATGGCATGGCTCAAAGTGATGAAGCAAGTGCATCAATTGTATTTATATTTGATCTTGTACAGATATGTCGTACTATCAAGAGGGATGCATCATAAAAAGTCTTGAAATTGTCTAGATTCTGAAGGAACCAACGTGAGTTGATGAGAGACACAAAAGTCTCACGTACACACTTGTAGGTTTTGGAAAACCGGTTGCAACGGCTATTTTGTTCGAATCTCGGTGACATCGGTTTTAGGAACCGGTGGCACCGGTTTTCACTGGGTTCTCAATGGCTAGTTTTTTATGAGTGGAGTATTTATACCCCATGACCTCCCCTGTGGCTTGCTGCTGTTCCTGAGGTTGCTATAGTGCTTCCCTGCTATTCCTTGCTAAACAAAAGACATTCTTGCTCTCCCCAACTCCTCTTTGTGAGGTTGCTTGACATTGTGAGATCTATTGAGTTAGATAGTAGAGAGAGAAGCCATCGTGAGAAGATTGAGAGTACTCAAACCCCTTGAGCACTGCTGGACTTCATCAAGCTTGTGTGATTCATTTGTTACTCTTGGAGCTTTGCTCCTAGATGGCTAGGTGTCGTTCGTGAGCTACTGAAAGTGCATCTAGGCCCTCAAGTGGATTTTGGTGAATTGAATGACAAAACGATTAAAAAACTAACTTATTTGTTTGAGTGCATGAGCAGGGATCTATTCTTATAGTTCATTTACAATCATTATGCTCATGATATATTTGTGGTTGATCAAAGCAAGCAAGTATGATCCCATGATTCTAGGTTGTTGAAAGTGGCAAGTCCTTGATGTTTGTGATGGAGACATGGTTCTATGCATAATGTGTGGTCTCTAATTGCTCAAGAAAGACTGTCATTAAATATTGGGATGTTAATTTCAATGAAGGTAGTTTGGAGCATTATTGGTCTCATGCCATGGATGCACTTTGAACAAGATATGAGACAATATCACTATGCTGAAAATAAAGATTCATGGATCAGCTAAGAAGAGAAGGAAAATACATAAGATTAGATATTGCAAGACTTCATGTGTGTATGATAAAATGACATGAGCATGTATGTTATATATGTTGGTCTTATTGATTGGAAGCTTGCAATTCATGAGATATTCTTTATCAATCAAGAACAAGCATTTGAAGAATCTTTCCAATGGAATTCATTCAATGGCAAAACAAAGCTAACTTGATGATGCAAGGGTAAGTGGTGAAGAAACAAATCGAGATGACTAGAGCGAGGGACTAAGCAAGCTTTGGTTAAGTGACGACTTATGACCATGTGCGAATTGCTAAGGTGAAGTATCTAGTATCCGAGGGGTTTCGAAGTATCATATCCAAGTCTTGTCAAGAGAAGCAATGCAATACATATATGTTATGATTGATGAAGGGAGTGGCCTAAGGATTAAAGTGAACTCAAATATAAGTTATGGAAAATCCTAAGCCACTAGGTCAAGGTGGATATACTCAGTTCAAGATACAATGTTGAAAGCCCTCAAAGAAGTGATTGATCAAGTATTGGCATGATTGTTGACATACAAGCTCAAGTGGTTGATTTGTGATTCATCTTATGTCTTGAGTATAGGTATGCCGTACTATCAAGAGGGATGCAACATTGGTTGAATGACAATCTCCAAAAGTGCTCAAGTGAACCCTTGTGAGTCTAACCATGAGAGTTTCTAACTTAGTGGGGGTTCCCTGGCAAAACCGGTGAAACCGATTTTTGGAACCGGTTAAACCGGTTTCTGTGGCCTCGAGTGTCTAACGGCTAGTTTCTTTGAAATCCGGAGAAACCGGTTTTGGCAACCGGTGGAACCGGTTTTCTCTGACAGAAAAACGGCTAGTTTTTGGAGAGATGGGTATTTATACCCATGAGCTCCTCTTGAAGGGGCTGCTGGCTCAGCTCGACTTTAACACTTTCTAGAGTCCAGCTGAGCTCTCCCCAACCTCTCTAAGTGAGACTTGTGTTCATAGATTGAATTCTTTGAGTTGGGTTGAGAAAGTGACTTGTGTGTGAGCATTGGAGAGCAATCCTATTCCTTAAGCACTTGTAGTTTCGTCAAGCAGCTGTTGAAGCATTTGTTACTCTTGGAGGTTCTTCCTCCTAGACGGCTAGGCGTCGCCCGATGAGCTACCAAAGTGTGTGGTGAGCCACGGGATTGTTTGTGCAGGTTGTGCTTCGCCTCCGAAAGGGAAGAAGCAAACTAGTGGAAGGAGGAGATAGCTTGACCTTGTGTGGTCGTATAATCTTCCTCAATGGAGAGTAGGATTCACCGTGCCTTGGTGGCTGCTTGGTGCGAGCGGTGAATCCGAACTTCGGGAAAACAACTCCTTGTGTCTTGGTTTGAGTTTTTCCTCATATTGTCATTTCTAGCATATTACTTATGCTTCCGCTACGATCTACTTTGGTGTGTTGAGCTGTGTGCAGGAGCTTCATTGGAACACTTGGAAACATCCCTGGAAGCTTCACACCATTTGTGGTTTGTGCTAAAATTCGTAGAGGGGGATAATATATTTGTTGGTGCTATCTGTGTCAAACCGGTTTTATCGGTTTACCAAATCGGTTTTATCGGTTTTGGGGCTGACAGTTGAAATTAGTTTTTGTAATTCTACAGATTCGCCTATTCACCCCCCTCTAGGCGACATCAAGGTCCTTTCACTACCAAGGTGTGGTGAGCCGCAGGAGAGTTTGTGCAGGTCGTGCTTCGCCTCCGAAAGGGAAGAAGCAAACTAGTGGAAGGAGAAAATAGCTTGACCTAGTGTGGTCGCATAAGCTTCCTCAACGGAGAGTGGGATTCACTGTGCCTTAGTGGCTGCTTGGTGCAAGCAGTGAATCCAAACTTCGATGAAACAAATCTTGTGTCTCCCCGCTGGTTTGACCTTCTTTGTGCACATATTGTTTTATTAGTGAAGTTGCTCGATATTGTTGTACTTGTGTTTTTTAGTGCAGGGACTTGGAGATATACCTTAGAAAGATATTTCAATCATCATCTCCAAGTTTGGTTTGATCCCGAGCTCTCTAACATTTCCTATATTTTTGGGGGTTGTCTGCAGAGCAAAACCGGTGGCACAGGTTTTGCAAAACTGGTGGCACCGGTTTTGGTGGCAGAGACTTTTATCCGCTGTGCTAGGCGTCTTAATTCTCATTCTTAGAGATTCCAAAGGTCTCTTTAGAAAGGTGGTATTTGGAATATCTAATTATCGCTAATAAATTTGTTTTTAAGTGGCGATAATTTCAGGACTCGCCTATTCACCCTCCCTCTAGGCGACATCAAGATCCTTTCAATAGGTATCAAAGCTTGGCTTCACATCTAAGCTTAACCGCCGTGAAGAAAAGATGTCGATTGAGGTAAACTTTGAGCCTCTCAAGCTTGATGGCTCAAACTATGCTTCGTGATTTGGTAATGTTCATAATGCTCTTAGAATGTAGATCCTGCGGTTGAACATATTTTAGTTGCTAGCATTCTACCTCCTAAGTTTGGTATTGACAACATTAGTTGGTTAAATATCACTCAAGAGGAGTTAGCTTGCACGCAACTCAATGTTTATGTTACTAACTTCTTGTGAAGATCTGTTTGTAAAACTGTATGGGATATCATCTCTAGCGAGGAAGAAATCCGAAGTGATGCACATCACATTAGGACTCCCATCATAGATACATATGAAGAGTTAGAAAGTGATAATGAAGAACAAGAAGACATGAAATCACCTAAGGAGTGCTCAACTTCACTAACAATTTGTTGTGAGCCTCAAGTGACATCATCCGAGGAGCAAGAAAATCACAAGACTATAATCACTGGTTTTGGCCAGGAGCAGGCTGATGAATATTTCTCGAGTGAAAATTCACCATCTCATCAGCACAGTGAGGTATCTATTGCTCCCATTCATTCCTCTTTGAACGCTGACATTTCTTATTATCATATAGCTGTATGCAAAGAAAAGGTCAAAGAGTCAAATGAATCCTTGACAAAATCATTGGAGAAAGAAAACCAAATGCTCAAGGATCAGATAGAGAAGCTCTTCAGTAAGTATGTGAATTTGCAGGTTACTCATAAAGAACTAGAATGTTCATATGGGAAGCTTCTAGAGTCACACACAATTCTTGAGGTGAATCATGAGGTTATGCTTACTACTATGTGAAAGGACCTTGATGTCGCCTAGAGGGGGTGAATAGGCATTTCTGCAAATTACAAAAGCCTAAACCTTGCTGTTAGCACTGGAACCGGTCAGACCGGTTCCTAAAACGTCAGACTGGTTCTGGTCACACAGCAAGTAAATATATGAAGATCAACCCCCTAACAATTCTAGCACAAACCACTTTTGGTGACAAGTTTCAATAGGTGTTTCCAAGTATATTTATGAAGCTCCTGCACACAACATGATTACACCAAAGAAGATATATGCGGAGTTACAAGTAAATGCTAGAATTGACAAATGTAAGTAAATGGAGACAACACACAAGGATTTGTTTACCAAAGTTCAGATTCACTGCTTGCACTAAGCAGCCACTAAGGCACAGTGAATCCTAGTCTCCGTTGAGGTGCTCACGAAGAGCCGGATTGTCACCTAACCCTTTCCTCGCCCAATCAACCACCAAGGTGAATTGAGTTTACTTACTGATTTCCTCACCAAGAGGATAGATAATACAAACTTCCGAGGCACAACAACACACGGAATGTGTGCTCCACGACGACGCCTAGCCGTCTAGGAGCAAACTCCAAGAGTAACAAATGCTTCACGAGTTGCTCGACGCCACCACAAGTGCTCAGGGTCAGATAGCTCACACAAGCTCACACACGTCTCTCTCTCAACCCAACTCAAAGAATCTCACAATGATGCTCAAATCTCACAAAACGAGGTTGGGAAGAGCTCAATTGGCCTCAAGAAGGTGTTAGAAATGCACAGAACCAGCAGCACCTCAAAGAGGAGCTCTCGGGTATAAATATCCAAGCCCAACAAAACTAGCCATTTTTCTGTCAGACAAAACTGGTCAGATCGGTTTTCAAACTCAACTAGCCATTAGACACTCAGAGGCCAGGTACCGGTCAGACCGGTCCCCAAAATCGGTCAGACCGATTTTGGCCTGAAACCCCACCAAAGTTAGTTTCATTCGATTAGAATCTCATGGGTTTGACTTGAGCACTTTTAGTGAATGACTATTAACCAGTGTTGCATCCCTCTTGATAGTACGGCATACCTATAGTCAAGACATATAAGTAACTCATATTTCAATCACTTGAGCTTGTATGTTGAGAATCATGCCAATATTTGAATATTCTTCACTTGAGGGCTTTCAACATTGTCCACCATCTGAGCAGATCAACCTTGAGCTAGTGACTTAGGATTTTCCACAACTTATGTTTGAGTTCACTTTAATACTTAAGCCACTCACTTTATCAACCATAACATATATATGCATTGCACTGCCTTCCTTGACAAGACTTGGATATGATACTTCGAAACCCCCCGGTTGCTAGATACTTCTCCTTAGCAATACGCACATGGTCATAAGTCGTCACTTAACCAAAGCTTGCTTAGTCCCTCGCTCTAGTCATCTCATTTTGTTTTTTTTCATCACTTACCCTTGCATCATCAAGTTATCTTTGGTTTGCCATAGAGTGAATTCCATTTGAAAGATTCTCCAAATGCTTGTTCTTGATTGATAAAGGATATCCCACACAATGCAACCTTCCAATCATGAAGACCAATATATAACACATATGCTCATGTCCTTTTATCATATATACATGAGGTCTTGCAATATCATTTTCCTTTTGTCAAACAAGGCATCTCATAATTTTGGAGACCCATATAGCATATCCCCAAGTCATTGCTTCATCTTTGCTTCTTTTGACTTGACACCTGGGTCACTGTTGACGGCCCTTAGACGCGTCAATTCGTGAACCGCAAGCGCACGAATCGTTGGTAGCTTTTCCCTTAGAGTATTCCCCCAAGGTTTATCAATCCGTGGAACAAGTGGGATGTTGGCTCTTACTTTGTGCTAATCTTTAAGAGAGAATGAAAAAATATTCCACTTGAACCAAACGGCCGGAAGTCCTTCTTGTCGCACCGTGTTGCATATCATCATGAATTGCTCAAGGTGTCTATATGGGTTGTCGTCCTCCAATCCTTTAAAAGGGTTTGTCGCCACTAACTCGATGATTTCATGATTTAATTCGTAGTTGGTTGTAGCAAGCATCAAATCTGATTTTTGCATCTCAAGATCCTCCGTTGCTGGCAATGCAAATTCCCTTAGCGATATTTCTTCGTTATCCAACAGTGAGGCGAAGAAATCCATCTAGGCACTGAAAATAAAAAAGAAAAACACAAAAAAATCCTACACAAAGGTTAATTGTTAGCGGGTTAGCAAAACTAACACAAAGTTCAAGGACAACAAACTAACTTGTTCCCCGGCAACGGCACCAGAAAAGCTTGTTGACGGCCCTTAGACGCGTCAATTCGTGTACCGCAAGCGCACGGATCGTTGGTAGCTTTTCCCTTAGAGTATTCCCCAAGGTTTATCAATCCGTGGAACAAGTAGGATGTTGGCTCTTACTTTGTGCTAATCTTACTAACTAAGCAAATAATATGGTTATGTAGATAGATGACAAACTAAACTAGATTAATCTAATATCAAACTAAGTAACAATGGTTGATACAAGAGAGAAACAAAGATAGATAAGTGTTCCCTCCCTGGGGTCTAGGTTCTCATGAATATGCATCTACTACACAAGTGGGTGTTGCCTTTACTAGCATCATAGCGGTTATGTGCTCGCTTGGTCTTTTCCCTCTTGCATACTGTCACTACACAAGGGTAGTCAACCACCTTGCCAACACATCCATGACAAAGTATCCATAGAGTTAAGCTAATCACCATGATTACCACAAACCCTACTAAGGACATATATTGATCAAGAACAAAGCGCTCACATATGTAAATAAAGCATTGTAATGACATAGACCATGAAGCATTGATAGGCATAATGTGCATATAGAGATTACAAATCATAGATCCATCTAACCCTAGGGATGAACGGAGGCATTACCCCATCATCTTACAAGGATTGAAGCACAAGGGGGTGATGGAGACTCCGAGGAACATCGTCACCGAAGATGGCGACGAGATGGGAGAGGAACCTCCTAGGCTGACGGCTTGAGGCCTCCTTGATCTACTTCGCCAGCATTGATCGTCGCGGTGAACTCATCTAATCTCTCTTCCTCATCTTGTTTCGGTTTCTTCTGGTGAATAGATCTGAATCCCTCCCTCTTGATGGTGCCTAGGAGGTTGTATTTATACCCTAGAAGAGCCTTGAGGCATGCTCCACCTTCTTTTCCACGAGATCCTTGCTTGGGAGTTAAGCAAACTTGGTTTCCATAAGATTTGGCTCGTCTAGATTTTTCTAATTCACAGCCTTGCCTTTCCGACGTCATATCTCCCATGTCCGGACTCCAAATAGGGCAAACTCAGATTCTAAATTATGTAGCAAGAAATTATCTCCAACTTTGGTACTCATAAAATTATCTCCAACTTTGGTACTCATAAGTTCCCTTGGAAATGAAGTTAAGATCCCCAAAACAATGCTGGAAGATAATCTGTCTGATTCTGGACTCCTCTGCGCAGCATGCATTTCAGGGGCCATATCTCCTAGCTTCATATTCCAATTTGTGCTTTCCATATGTCCAAATTGAAGATCTCGACGATAGCTACAACTTTGGTATTCAACATTTTGTCATTAGAGTCTATTTAGATCTCCGAATCTGCACCAAAAGATCATGCTGTCCTGGGCTGCGCGGTTTCCAAATCTTCAATTCCTTCATGGTTAAGTCTCTCCTGCCCAAGGTTCATTGAATGTGGACACCTAGGACCATGAGTTGGGCTATGAAAGCCCACATGGTCCATTGGTTGGGTTCCCTCCGCTAGGCTCGATTCCTTAGGGCTGTAGTTAGTTTTGGGCTTTGAATACAAATGCCTCAAATTGGGCCATTTTCCTGCAAAAATACAACATGCTCCAAAACACAACACATATATGAAAATGTGGTTATTTCAAGTGCCAAGTGACGGGTTAGTATATAAATTGGTCCAAAAACACCGTCTAGATAGCACTAAAAGTGTACCACTAATGACCGTCAACAGTCACCCGGGTTGGACCTGGCTGAGCCGAGTCAGCCTCTATGTCCTAAATTTAATTTCACCTAACTGACCTGAGTGCCACCTGGTTGAGCCAGGTTAGCTTCACTTTATCTTTTGCAATGAATATTATTTCTTCACATACTTGTTTGCTTGTATCAATGAATAACCATATATTTTGATGAGCACATTAAATACAATGAATCATAAGAATAATCCCCTGCTCATCATCTTAAGCAAACAAGTTAGACCTTTAATCGTTTTGTCATCAAACTCACCAAAACCCACATGGGGCCTAGATTCACTTTCACTATGAAATCATTAGAACACTTGCCAAAGTGTACATGCTCTCTAGCCAAAATTGATATATCTTGTGCTAACACTTGCGGCTCGCAAGCAAATCTTTCATGGTATGATCAAGTTCTTGCAAAGTCACATCATGATCACATTGTACAAGATAATGAAAATCTGAAGCTAGAGGTCGAGAGGCTTAAGATGGACTTGTCCAAGCTAAAAGGCAAGGGCCTTGCACAATCTTCTCAAGATAACCGTGATTCCATGATGAAGAAGCTTGAGAAGGATCAACGTCGCAAAGCTCCTGCAAGAATTCTGTCTAAGTCCATCCCAAAAGATAAGCAAGACAACAAGAAGGAAAAATATGATCACATCAAATGTTTCAAGTGCTCTCAAAAAGGACATTATGCCTCCACGTGCTCTTTTGAAGAAGAGAACAAGCTAAAACAATCAAAAAGGAAGAGAGGTCTTTCACAGAGAAGATGTTTTGGATGTCGTGAGAAAGGGCACGAAATTGAAGCTTGTGCCAACCAGTCAAGGGTGCACTCAGGTAAAACCGGTAGTACCGGTTTCCACTGAGAAACCTCAAGTCAAGCAGAACAGCGGTATTCTGAAGGCACAAGCAAACTTTAAAAAGATGAAAGGTTCTGCAAGCAAGAAACATAAAAGTAGCGACATCAAGCACAAGACTTGCTACACATGTCGTCAAAAGGGACACTTTGGTAAGGATTGTCCAAATGTTGAAAGTCCTAAGTTTATTAAGATTAAGAGGAACTCAAATGACTCTTGTGCGACTAATGTGATTGGTTCACCAAGGCCAAGCACAAAGGCCATTTGGGTACATAAGTCTTTGCTTACTAACCTTGTAGGACCCAACACACGTTGGGTACCAAAATATGCCTAAAAGAGATTTGTAGGTACTTGGAGCTGCATTGGAAGTTTGGTTCACTTGAGAAGAATTCTATCATACATCATTTACATCTCAACAGAAATTTCATGTCATGAATGAACCAAGTGAGATCAAAGGAAGAAAATTTTATCCAATGCTTCTCTTGCGATAAGTACCTCTCTAGCTGTCCACTCATATTTATCTATATGTGCTCCTGCTGTTTCTAAGCATGTGTAGTGGACAAGCTATCTTAGTTGATTATAGAAAATTCATGACAAATGACATTCGATGCTACTAACCGCTTCATCAAGAAGCTTTAAGTTGTTTATAAATGTAGGGTAATGAATAAGTGAAGAAGATAAAGGAAATAATCAAGAAAATGGTCACCCGAATATTTTGTTGAAAAGAAGTCAGATTCAGCAAAATCTGGTGGCACCGGATTGGGAACACCGGTGGCACTGGTTTTGCAAGACCAGCAGGGACAGAGAAGAGTGAGGAGTTCAAATGAAATCCTTTTCTCAATAAATACTTTTCTAATTATATCTGAAGCACTCATATAAATATCTGTGAGCCTGTCTTGATCACATTCACTTGTTCATAAATTTATTTGTAATATGACCATAATATGAAGCTAGCTACCCTAATGCCTTAATTGAGCTAAAAGTGCATGTCTCAAGATTCGAATCCTTGATGCACATATTTGGGGGGAGCTCACTTCATATTTTGTGTCTCTTGGTACTAATATCACTTGCAAGTTTCCATGTGTATAGTTCAAGTGTAAAGAATCATATTTATATTCATATAATACACTTGAACAACTCCAATGCAAGTTGGTTGATGATGAGTAAGCTACATGATGACAAGGTCAACAATCCAACTTGGTAATTGTATCACTTTTAGTGTAAGTTGGTTTGAGTTTTACATATCTAGCTACTCTCCATAGCATGGCTTAGATTCCTTGTTTGGACTTAACTGACCAAGATGGTGTACTTCTAATTGCCTTCCACATAATCTTGTGTACACTATATATTTGAGGAATCTAGTCCATGTTATGAGGTTTCATATTTTGTGTCTTATTCCCTTGCCACACTCAAAGAGTCACCAAATATGAGACCAAAGCTTGTGCGACTAATGTTTGTATTGTCTTGTTGTTTTATTGAAACTATGGTTAGGTCACACTAAAATGACAAGATGAAACCATAAAAGAAATCAAAGCACAAGTTGATGAATATATGTGTTCCTCTATGTGAAGGATTTATTTGTTCAAGGCCAAGGTATATTTTTCAAATTCATGTATTCATTTCAATGCATCTAGGCCTTCATTCCTGCTAGTGCGTTTTGGTATGCTAAAGATGACTACCTCCACCTTGGGTTGGTTTCTTGGTGAGAGTGGTAGGTCTTGGATGCTTTCTAAGATCTATCTTTGCTAGTAAACTTTTTCATACTCTGTGTGACATAGGATAGTCTTTTAAAAATTAACTAGCATGTGTAGGAAGTGTGCTTTTTGAAAATTATTTGGTGTTGGTCTTTATGACCACGTTGATCCATTTGTGGTTATTGTTATCCTTGCTTGATTGCTGGCTAACTACAAATGGTGAAACACTCTCAGGTCCATTAGATCTATCCAAGCTCATCTCAAGGGCTAAGTTTCTTGGATTTTCATATCTCGCTCAAATCTATATCCAAATCCTCTCATCTGGGTCAAAGAACATGCAAATATGGATAAAAGGAGATAAAAAGGAAGCTAAGGAGAATAAGGAATGACAGAAGTGCGTTTATGGACAAAAGCCATAGGGTCAGCAGAATCCGGTGGCACCGGTTTTCCCAAACCGGTGGCACCGATTTCTGTCGGTAGAGCAGTATATACCCGTGACTTACCCCTTCACTTTTACATTTTCACCCTCTTCTACCCCCTGACCCTAAACAGTGAGAGGAGAGCACTTTGAGGCGATTTCATGGTGATTTGAAGGTTCCACCACGGGATTGAAGTGTTGAGGCAAGATTTGGATTCTCCAACTCGGTGGCACCGGATTCTCCTTGGTTCTAGGGCTGCAACAAGTCTTCTACTATGTCGGGAGGTATTCAAATCAAAGTTTTTACCTGATCTATCTCCCTAGAAGCTTTCTCTCAGATTCCTTTGGAAGAACATCATATCTTAGGCCCTAGAAGCTTTTCTGCGGAATGGATGAGACTTTCCTTGGTGGCATTGTTGGGGGCCATGACTTAGGGTTTCTGGGTAGGAACCGGTAGCACCGGTTTTCCAAAACCGGTGGCACCGGTTTGTGCACAGTGACCCTGGTTAGTGGCTCAACTCAGCTCTATTATCTCAAAATCAATCTTTTTATCAAAGGTCATTGTCTCTGAGGTTACTTCTCCATGTGTGTGTTACATATCCAAGTGATTACAATGTTTATGGGAGAAGACCGGCTCGTTCAAAGAATGCTCAATTTGAGTTTCGGAAAAGAAATGTTGAAAGCAACGGGCATGAGATTGAACCAGCAGAGCCTAGAAGGTCTAAGAGGGCAGCAGGGAGGGTGAGGCTTCCAAGGGGCAATATTCACCTTGAGGATTCCGAGGCTGAGGACACCTATAGTGATGATGATGAGGAAAGCCCATATGAGAGAGATCCTACCCCTTTAGAGTTAGTTGCAGCAGACTCCTCCCCTGTTGCTCAGCGCAAAAGAAAGGGCAAATCCATTCGTACACAGAGCCATGAGCGCAGTCTAGGGATAGGCAGTGGTGACAGAAGTGCCAGTGGTAATGGTGATGATGAGGAGGATATCATTTCAGCACTTGGGCCCCGGCCTGCTCATAATGCCCCTCCCACTCATCTTAGTGATGTGACATTTAGAACTCCCATGGCTCCTCCACATCGAGCCAAGGTCAACTACAAGGCCAAAGGTATGACAGAAAAGGCTAGAGTTGAGAGAGCAAAGAATCCTAAGAAAGTTGGTGGGAGATATCTAGATTACAGGTTTGGCACGGCTTTTCATCAAGATTTCTATGAGAGTGCCATTCTAGCAAAAGACATTCCTATTGCCCAAGCTCAATTCATTGATTGGAAGTACATCAAGGCATTCAAGGATCCTAGAATTGATGAAATCATTCAGGAATGCAAGAGAAAGAATGTATACAAGATCATGGGCTTTGTCAAGTCATGGAACGGTGAGGTAATTGCATAATTCTATGCCACTTGCTACTTCACCTCTAGAAATGATGAGAGGATTGTGCATTGGATGACAAAGGGTAATTGGTTTGAAGTGACCTACACTCAGTTTGCCTCACTTCTTGGCTTTGATAGTAAGGATGATAAAAGGGTTCATATTCATAATGCTAATTATATGGATAAGAAAGATATGAGCTACATGTACATGACAGGACATGAGAGGCACTTTGGGAGTGTTCATGGCATGCTACCGTACTATGTATATCTCAACCGCATGTTTAGAAAGACACTTGCTCCTAGAGAGGGTGATCAAGAAAACATATCATTCTATCTTTATGATTTGATAAGGTATATGACCCCTACTGAGCCAGAGTTTAGTGTGGTGAATTACATATGGGAGGAAATGAAGACTATTGCCGGCTCTCCACAAAAGAGTTGTGGGTATGCTCCTTATCTCATGCATGTCATTGAGGCTGTCACAAATTGTAAATTTGACTATGATCATGAGATTGAGCCCTTCCATATGAAGAATGATGTCAAAGGTCCAACGCTAGCTCAAGCGGCAAGCATGTAGGCTAATGTTGAGGGTGGAGAACAGCTGCTGCACCTTCTATGGCAGCAAGGGAGGCGTCTGGTAGTGGACGAGGATGTGGGCGACAAGATGTGCACAAGCCCCCTTCACCACTTTGGAAGTTGTTCAACTTCATGTGTGGGTCTTTTATGAGTACAAATGCCATTGCTCACAAGGAAAGACAAAGAAGGAAGAGGGGTTCAAGAATGATTAGACAAATGTATGAGGATCCTTCTAATAGGCCTCCTGTCCCACGTGCCGAGTCCGATGAGGAAGATAGTGAACCAGAGGGATTTGCTCACATGTGGAATAGATCTCAAGAGGTGGATCCGGTCACTCAAAAAGATTATTGGGATCAAGCTGTGGGCAGCTCCTATTACAATCCTGCGTATGAAGGCATGCAAAGTGGAGGTGCTTCATTTTCTAAGATGCCTTTTGTGGGAACTCAAGGACAAGGTGGCTCTTCTAGCATGCCACAAATGGACCCATATGCATCTGGAGGTTCAGGTTCTGCTCAAGCTGATATTTTTGGAGGAATTTTTGGTCATGTCAATCCTTATATTGGTACATTTCCTCCAACACAATTTGCTCCTCAACCTCCATTTGGTGCCCCATCTCAAGGCCAAAAGCAAGATGATGATGAAGCTGATGAGTAGAGACAGCAGAAAAAACCCCCAGGACCTTTGTTGGTGATGGATGACAAAGGGGGAGAAGTGTGTCGATTAAAGTGTCTCTGTTCTGTTGTGTCTGCTGGCTGTCTGGCAAAACCAGTGGCACCAGTTTTCCAAAACCGGTGGCTGTTGGATGCAACAGGCCCTCGTGTAATAAATTCAAATTCAATCTTAGCTCTTTTGGGCTTGGGAATAATTGTAATGAGTGCTACTATTTGTGTTGAACCTATTTAAGCTTATTTATGCTCTTTTGCTTGATAATATGTTTTGTGTGATCGAAAGATCTGACTCTGTGTCGGATGTTCTGGCCGGCCCCGGATCTTCTGGCCTAGAAGATCCGGTAGCCTTTGGTAGGTTCCGGATGTTCTGGTCCATGGTGTCGAAAGATTCGAACTTGGTGCATGTTGTTTTGACAGAGCTGTCTAGCAAACCCGGTGGCACCGATTTGTGAAAACCGTGATACATGCATCACATTGTTGACGCTCGTTATACGTAAACTTTTAGTGCTATTTAGGTGGTGGTTTTGGACTAATTAATATACTAACCCGCCACTTGGCACTTTAAATAACCTCGTTTTTGTATGTGTGTTGTGTTTTGGAGCATCTTGTGTTTTTGCAGGAAAATGGCCCAAATTGGGCCATTTATATTTAAGACCCAAAACTAACTACGAGCCCAAAGGAATCGAGCCTAGCGGAGGGAGCCCAACCAATGGACCATACGGGCTTTTATAGCCCAACTCATAGTCCTAGGTGTCCATATTCAATGAACCTTGGCTATAAGAGATTCAAGCATGAAGGAATTGAAGATTTGGAAAGTTATACACGAGATCAAGGCAACCTTAGAGATATTCGCGCAGCCCAGGACAGCATAATCTTTTGCTGCAGATTCAGAGATTTAAATGACCTCTAATGACAAAAATGTTGAATACCAAAATTGTAGCCATTGTCGAGATCTTCAATTTGGACATTTGGAAAGCATAATTTGGAATATGGAGCTAGGAGATATGGCCTCCAAAAAGCATGCTGTGCAGAGAAGTCCGGAATCAGGCAGATTATCTTCCGGCGTTGTTTTAGGGATCTTAACTTCATTTTCAAGGAAACTCGTGAGTACCAAAATTGGAGATAATTTCGTGCTACACAATTTCGAATCTGAGTTTGCCCTATTTGGAGTCCGGACAAGGAATATATGATGTCGGGAAGGCAGGGATACGAATTAGGAAAATCTGGGCGAGTCAAATCTTATGGAAACCGAGTTTACTTAACTCCTAAGCAAGGATCTCATGGAAGGGAAGGTGGAGCACGCCCCAAGTCTCCCGTGAGGTATAAATACAACCCCCAAGGCGCCCTCAAGAGGGGGAGATTCAGATCTATCCCCCACAAGTCGACGCGAAGAGGGACACACACCGAAGAAAGCTGACGGCCGCCGCAAGTTCTCGAGGTTGTCTAGGAGATGGCTTAGGTCATGCCCTAGCCGCCATGGTTGGCCCTGCGTGGTGAAGCCATGGCGGAGTTCCGGAGCCATGCCTTGAACTCATCAAGGTGTATGTACATTCGATGGTGATATCAATCTACTTATCTTGTTTACTTCTCTACACCTAAAAAGAACCAAATGTCGCATTTTCGCGTCCGTCGTAGGTCCTCCCGACGCCCGGTTTTCGTCCGCCCGCCCCGAGCGCCCCTTATCTCTACGTTTCGCGCCGACAGGTGGGCCCTACGGTCCCCGCGTTTTCTCCTTCCCATCCCTCGCCCTCTCCTCTGATCCCGCCGCCCCCTGACCGCAACGCCGCCCCCTCGCACCTCCACATGCGACGCCACTGCCGTCCCGTTCACCCTACGCGGCGCCAGCCTCCCGCATCTCGCCCCGCGCCCGCCCATGGACCGCCTCGCCGACGGTGGCCACCTCGCCGCGGCGTCCATCTTCGACCCAGCAGACCAGAGCGCCGCCACCGCGTCATGCGCGCCGTCAAGGGCGCGGACGCCACCATCCGCAGCCAGGTAACCCGCTCTTCCCTCTCTTCCTCTCTCATCCCAACATTCAGTTGATTCTCGGTAGCCTCTTGGAGGTAGACCCACACGATTCATGACGAGGCGGACTCGATCCGGCATCCTCCGGCGTGGATCTGGTGAGCAGCGGGGTTGCGGCGGTGGCTAGCAGCCAGGGCGGCGCGGCTGCTGCCGGATCCCATCTGGGTCTGGTAGTCGATGGTCTGTCCCTCTGGCCCTCTGCGTCTCACGTGTGTGCTCGCGGCCGGTTGGGCTGACTTGATTCCGCTCCGCACGCAGACCATGTGTTCGACGGGGAGGCGACCAACGCGCAGGTGTACGGCGCGCTCGTCCGGTACGTCATCCGCGCGGCCGTCGACGGGTTCAACGGCACCATCTTCGCCTACGGCCAGACGAGCAGCGGCAAGACCTACACCATGAGTGGCTCCGACGCCGACCCCGGCATCATCCCGCTCGCCGTGCGTGACCTCTTCGACACCGCGTGTCAGGTGATTGATTAACTGCTCTCTACAGCGCGACGCCGTTGGCGCTTTTGGTTAGATACAGTTGCTCCAATTAATCTTGCTGCGACTGATTGACTGGGATTCGATTTTGGAGCAGGCTGTGGACCATGAGTTCCTTTTCAGGGTCTCCTACATGGAGCTCTATAATGAAGACATAAACGATCTCCTGATGCTGGGGAGCCAGAAGCTGCCGATCCATGATAACTTGGAGGTAAATGCAAGTGATGCTGATTCTCCCTCATTCACTACTGCATTTGTATCAATTTTCCTTTTTTTCTGGTTATAGCGTGAAGCTTGTGCTTGTGGTCTGCGGGAGGACGTTGTGGAAAGCTCTAAACAGGCACTTGAGCTCCTCAAGCTTGGAGAAGGCACTGTTTCTGCACATGCTATGTTTTCATTAATAATTATTGTTTACCCACAGTATGATAAGATTATTTTCTCTTCTTTCCAGCAAATAGGCATTTTGGGGAGACCAACATGAATGCGCGAAGCAGTCGGTCCCATACTATTTTCAGAATGGTACGAAGTTCTGGATCCCATTGCAGCTTTTCCATGGCCATTTTGGACAGTTGGATTAAATCATTCATATAATTGTTAATTTTGCTGTTGTTCTGATTTCAGATAATTGAAAGCAGGGCTAAGAACCAGATCGACTCTGGGGATGCTATCCGAGTGTTCATCCTGGTTTGTGATACTGACTCTAATGTTTTTGTTGTAAAACAAGATGATGTGGTAAGAAAAATAACTATGATGCTATACAATTAGAATTTGGTGGATTTAGCTGGGTCTGAAAGAAACTCCAAGACAGGAGCAGAAGGAGTGCGTTTAGAGGAGGTGAAACATATAAACGAGAGCTTGATGCATCTGGGAATTGTCATCAACAAGCTGAGTAAGAATGGAAAACAAATGTATGTATACCAGAGTATCCAATTAATTTCTCTCACATCCCTAATTCATAAGTTTATTTAAGCAACTAGGTTGTGCTAAGTCTGATGGCAATACAATTATAAGCAACTTTATTGATATCTTGTATCCTATTACTTCTTTATAATGTCTATCTTCCGTTAACAAGCCAACACCTCAACCATTTGTGTCATTGGTTCATGCATGAAACTCCATAAATACGTTATCCAAAGATACGTCAGCAAGAAATTATTCTAGCTTTATTCCAATCTTTCGAAAGCTTGCTTGAGTGATGGCAGTGTCTTGAGTTATTCACCATTGGGGAATTTTGAATCATCGTAGTGTTTCTCATGATTGAAAATGCTTTACTGCCTAATAAAAGAGAAAAAATGACATGCAAATGAATAAGATCCACAATGGTGCAATTTTGAGCACTTATGTAGCTAATTATATCCATGCAGAGGACACATTACTTATTGCAACAGCAAGTTGACACGCATTCTGGAATCTGCACTAGGAGGCAATGCAAAGACATCAATAGTCTGCACAGCTGCTCCTGAAGAGNATAGTGAACCGGAGGGATTTGCTCACATGTGGAATAGATCTCAAGAGGTGGATCCGGTCACTCAAAAAGATTATTGGGATCAAGCTGTGGGCAGCTCCTATTACAATCCTGCGTATGAAGGCATGCAAAGTGGAGGTGCTTCATTTTCTAAGATGCCTTTTGTGGGAACTCAAGGACAAGGTGGCTCTTCTAGCATGCCACAAATGGACCCATATGCATCTGGAGGTTCAGGTTCTGCTCAAGCTGATATTTTTGGAGGAATTTTTGGTCATGTCAATCCTTATATTGGTACATTTCCTCCAACACAATTTGCGCCTCAACCTCCATTTGGTGCCCCATCTCAAGGCCAAAAGCAAGATGATGATGAAGCTGATGAGTAGAGACAGCAGAAAAAACCCCCAGGACCTTTGTTGGTGATGGATGACAAAGGGGGAGAAGTGTGTCGATTAAAGTGTCTCTGTTCTGTTGTGTCTGCTGGCTGTCTGGCAAAACCAGTGGCACCAGTTTTCCAAAATCGGTGGCACCGGTTTTGGCTGTTGGATGCAACAGGCCCTCGTGTAATAAATTCAAATTCAATCTTAGCTCTTTTGGGCTTGGGAATAATTGTAATGAGTGCTACTATTTGTGTTGAACCTATTTAAGCTTATTTATGCTCTTTTGCTTGATAATATGTTTTGTGTGATCGAAAGATCTGACTCTGTGTCGGATGTTCTGGCCAGCCCCGGATCTTCTGGCCTAGAAGATCCGGTAGCCTTTGGTAGGTTCCGGATGTTCTGGCCCATGGTGTTGAAAGATTCGAACTTGGTGCATGTTGTTTTGACAGAGCTGTCTAGCAAAACCCGGTGGCACCGGTTTGTGAAAACCGTGATACATGCATCACATTGTTGACGCTCGTTATACGTAAACTTTTAGTGCTATTTAGGTGGTGGTTTTGGACTAATTCATATACTAACCCGCCACTTGGCACTAGAAATAACCCCGTTTTTGTATGTGTGTTGTGTTTTGGAGCATCTTGTGTTTTTGCAGGAAAATGGCCCAAATTGGGGTATTTATATTTAAGACCCAAAACTAACTACGAGCCCAAAGGAATCGAGCCTAGCGGAAGGAGCCCAACCAATGGACCATATGGGCTTTTATAGCCCAACTCATAGTCCTAGGTGTCCATATTCAATGAACCTTGGCTATAAGAGATTCAAGCATGAAGGAATTGAAGATTTGGAAAGTTATCCACGAGATCAAGGCAACTTCAGAGATATTCGCGCAGCCCAGGGCAGCATAATCTTTTGGTGCAGATTCAGAGATTTAAATGACCTCTAATGACAAAAATGTTGAATACCAAAATTGTAGCCATCGTCGAGATCTTCAATTTGGACATTTGGACAGCATAATTTGGAATATGGAGCTAGGAGATATGGCCTCCAAAATGCATGCTGTGCAGAGAAGTCCGGAATCAGGCAGATTATCTTCCGGCGCTGTTTTAGGGATCTTAACTTCATTTTCAAGGAAACTCGTGAGTACCAAAGTTGGAGATAATTTCGTGCTACACAATTTCGAATCTGAGTTTGCCCTATTTGGAGTCCGGACAAGGAATATATGATGTCGGGAAAGCAGGGATACGAATTAGGAAAATCTGGGCGAGTCAAATCTTATGGAAACCGAGTTTACTTAACTCCTAAGCAAGGATCTCATGGAAGGGAAGGTGGAGCACGCCCCAAGTCTCCCGTGAGGTATAAATACAACCCCCAAGGCGCCCTCAAGAGGGGGAGATTCAGATCTATCCACCACAAGTCGACGCGAAGAGGGACACACACCGAAGAAAGCTGACGGCCGCCGCAAGTTCTCGAGGTTGTCTAGGAGATGGCTTAGGTCATGCCCTAGCCGCCATGGTTGGCCCTGCGTGGTGAAGCCATGGCGGAGTTCCGGAGCCATGCCTTGAACTCATCAAGGTGTATGTACATTCGATGGTGATATCAATCTACTTATCTTGTTTACTTTGATCTTCTAAGATACATGCTCTCTCTCTCTCTCATATGTCTAGCTAGCATATGTTCTTAGTAGGAATAGATCTAATCGTGGTGATTAGTCTATGCCCTGCGGATACATCTTAGTAGTGCGTAGGAAGTCGGCATGATTATCCTCGTGTGGTGACAGACATGCGGGAGGGAAAAGGTCGAACGATTGCGTAATGTTGAGTAAGATCGATGGCGAGTACCGTGGGAGTTGTTGCACGGCCACAAAGGAGTAGGAGCTTCGAGTAAAGAGTACTTGGTGGGCGTTTGAGGTAAAGCTTTGAAAAACCTTAGGCGTTGACAAGCACCTCGCAAGGGCGCCCATGGGAAAGTTCTTAGAGATGACTCTTTATCTTTGTAAGAGATTAGATTGATTATCGCTTTGGCCGGAGTTGCAACTAGAAGATGGTAGGCTTATGCTACCTTTGGTCGTGTTACCTCATGTCGTGGGGTTGTGATCCATTCATTACATTCATTAACCTCACACATATGTTTTAACCCCGTATGCAATCTACGCTTCATGATAGGATTAGATCCGTTCGGCTAGATAGAAAACCCTAGGTAGTTCTTTGTCGATCCACAGATTGATAAACCTTAGGAGAATACTCTAAGGGAAGAGCTACGATGATCCGTGCGCTTGCGGTTCACAATTGCTGCGTCTATGGACCGTCAACACACATATAAATTGTTCACACACATGTTTTACACCCCACGAATGCTGAGATTTAGGGGGAGCTCCATATTTTTCTTGAAGATGTGCAAATTGGCATTTTAGGCCGAGTTATTGCATTTCATTCAAATTACATGTTAAGGGGGAGCTCAAACTAAATCTGATCATTCAAAAGCTTTATTGGTATATCCATTGTAAGCTTTAATCGAGTTGTTATCAATCACCAAAAAGGGGGGATTGAAAGTGCATCTAGGCCCCCTAGGTGGGTTTTGGTGAATTAAATGGCAAAATGATTAAAGGACTAATGTGTTTGTTAAAGATTATGAGCATGAATTAAATTATATATTCACAAGACACTATTGCTCATTGGTTGAATACAATGTGGATGGCTCATGTTGACATGAATAAATAAGTGATTGTTCTCATTATGCATGAATATGATAGTTGGCAAGCTACGATGCATTAAAGAAAGAGACATGATGACATATGTGATATATTAGTCTCTAACTTGATGAAAGCTTGTTTATCATTGATATAGGATATCTTAGATCATGTTGAATAAAAATGTGGCACCCGTTTTGTGTCAGAAATTGCAACGGCTATTTTGTTTGAATCTCGGTGACACCAGTTTTAGGAACCGGTGGCACCGGTTTTCGCTGAGTTCCTAACGGCTAGTTTTTGAGGAGTGGAGTATTTGCACCCCACGACCTCCCTTGCGGCTTGCTGCTGTTCCTGAGGTTGCTATAGTGCTTTCTTGCTATTTCTTGCTAAGCAAAAGCCATTCTTGCTCTCCCCAACCCCTCTTTGTGAGGTTGCTTGATATTGTGAGATCTGTTGAGTTGGGTAGTAGAGAGACAAGCCATTGTGAGAAGATTGAGAGCACTCAAACCCCTTGAGCACTGCTGGACTTCATCAAGCTTGTGTGATTCATTTGTTACTCTTGGAGCTTTGCTCCTAGAAGGCTAGGTGTCGTCCGTGAGCTACCAAGGTGTGGTGAGCTGCAGGAAAGTTTGTGCAGGTTGTGCTTCGCCTCCGAAAGGGAAGAAGCAAACTAGTGGAAGGAGGAAATAGCTTAACCTAGTGTGGTCGCATAAGCTTCCGCAATGGAAAGTAGGATTCACTGTGCCTTAGTGGCTACTTGGTGCAAGCAATGAATTCGAACTTCGGTGAAACAAATCTTGTGTCTCCCCGCTGGTTTGACCTTCTTTGTGCACATATTGTTTTATTAGTGAAGTTGCTCGATATTGTTGTACTTGTATTTTTGAGTGCAGAGACTTGGAGATATACCTTAAAAAGACATTTCAATCATGATCTCCAAGGTTGGTTTGACCCCGAGCTCTCTAACATTTCCTATATTTTTGGGGGGTTGTCTGCCAGAGCAAAACCGGTGGCACCGGTTTTGGTGGAAGAGACTTTTATCCGCTGTGCTAGGCGTCTTAATTCTCATTCTTGGAGATTCCAAAGGTCTCTTTAGAAATTCATTTGTTGAATTTCTAAAAGTGGTATTTGGAATATCCAATTGTCGCTAATAAATTTATTTTAAGTGGCGATAATTTCAGGACTTGCCTATTCACCCCCACGTCAAGATCCTTTCAGAAGTTTAGATTCACTTGACATGTTAGTGAATCCTACGTCCCCGTTGAGGAAGCTAATGCGACCACACATGGTCAAGCTATATCCTCGATCCACTAAGAGAATTCTTGTGGCGGAACCGTCCAGCTTAAACCGGCTCAAGTGCGTTGGATCGTCATTTTACTGACAATCACAGCTTACGCACTTCAGACGGCATAAACCCGGTAGTCCGTCAGATGTCCCCAGAACATCTGAAAACTCCACGAACTTGAGTACAAATCACATACACAGATTTGCATCACATAGGAGCACAACAGACGAATTCACAACACACTTAATTATACAAGGAGTAGAGTTATTACACACATAAGAACAAACTTAAGTATAAGTTAAACTACAGAGTTCCAAAAGAAACAAAGGTGGGTCTTAACAAGAGTAGTTGATGACCCACTGGATCTAAACAAGACAAAACAAGTCAAGAGAACATGTTGGACTCATCAACATGCCTCTTCTTCTTCTAGAGTCCTTCCCTGCTTTACTGAACATCTTCTGGCGGCTCTGCAACATTTGTAGTATCTTGAGTACAAAAGTACTCAGCAAGTCTGACCCGTCTACAATAACATATAAATACAGACACACAAGGGCATGCAAAGCTTTGAGGCTGTGGATAGGAAACACTTTTTGCATAAAAGCTTACTAAACTTAAATCCTAAACTTTTAGAGTTAAACCAATTAAGTGATTACCTGAAGACTAGATTAGCAGCAGAATTAAATCACTCATGTATTACTTAAGCAAGCCTCAGGTTTCATAAGCATCATCAACATTAACTTGTTCTAAGCTGTCTAGCAGCGATCAAGCGGTATTCATACCGAGAAGTGCGGCGATCCGGACCAATTTTTATCCCTGCAGGGGAAAACCTAGTCATACGCGTTGTGTGGTCCCCAGGGTGGTCCACACAAAGCACCCTTTCACTATGGTCGCTCCAAGTCCTGAATTGCCCTCGCTCAAACCCAGGGACGCCCCCTCACACCGGCCCCACGTCTGGCAGCTCCCGACATGTGAGTTTACGGCCACGTCCCTGCCACCAACCTCGACTAGTCCAGCGAACCACAATTCAAGACCAGTAGCAACCACAGCTACATCAGCTCACCGGATGGAATCTCCGGTATATGACTAGTACGTTCAAAGCTTGATCCCAGGTAAACAACATTAAATCCTGAAACGATCGAGGTGATGTGTTGGCTTGAGACTCCTTTCCCAACCTTCACCCTCACACCCGACCTCCATTTCATCTTTATGACCTCAGTACAGATGATAGAGCATAAGCCTGAGCTCACTAATGCTATGATGGAACTGTGAGGAAACTAAGCATACTAAGCTTCACTAAGATCAGGTTGACATCTAGTATTGCCCTAATCAAGGAAGGATTATGCAATCAACAGTTCACACAATTCCTAGCACGTAATGCATGCAATACCATAGTAATACATGAAATAGTACTCAAAATAAGGTTTGGATGCTCCGGTGCTTGCCTTGATCAAAAGCAGGGTTAGTATCAACAGCAGCAACAGCAGCAGGCTCGGGCTCTAGCTCCAACTCGACCTCCTCTGGCTCCTGGGGTCCTTCTGGTGGAAGCTCGACGAACTCGGCTCCGGAAGCTTCGTCTATTAACGTTATGATGCAAAAGTTAGCACAACCAAACCTAAAACAGAGCTAGACAGCATTGCAAAACCCTAAACAGGTGATTTCCTATTTATTCCTATTTTTCTATAATTTTTAGTAATTTTTAAGAGCATTAATGAATTATTCTATACACATAAAAGAATTATCCTAATTATTATTATTAATTTCTTATTATAAATCATTATTTATAATTTTATTTATACTTATCCTATTTATTTATTTAAATACCCAAAAAGAAAAGGTATTTAAATAAATAATCTAACATTTATTCTAATTTAAAACCATTTAAAACCTAATTAAAAACTAAATCTAAAACTAAAAACAAAAACCAAAACAAACTTGCAGAAAACCCCCTACGCTATCTGCTATTCTAACCCGCGGTCCTTGCCTCCCCTCTCTCACTGGCTAGTGGGCCCGGCCCATTCCTTCTCCCTCCTATGCACGCGCGCGCGCTCGGAAAGGACCGAGCCGCGGCGGCGCTCTGGCCGACCGGCGAAATCGCCGGCGGCGAGTTCTCCAGGTAAAAGAGCACCAACGCCAAGCGTTCCACAACCCCGCACACGCACCCAAGGGCCAAACCCCCAAGGATACCGACTGGAGCACGCTAGCCAACGACCATGGCTGCGATGGCGACAGAACACGGCGGCGTGCCTGGACCCGACTCACCCGAGGCACCCCCACGCCAACAAATGGCACGGGCGGCACCAGAGCAACTAGGCGAACTCGGCGCACAACAAAACCTAAGCTCTACGCGACACTACACGGACATCCGCGACGGCGGCCATGGCGGACCGAGCTCCGCGGCGGCGCTAAGGCGTTCCGGTCAAACGAGCTACGAAACCGAACTATGGAGACCTAGGTGAGCTGCGCGAGAGCATGGAACACCCATCCGTGCCATCTATTAAGGAAGAGGACGGATCGGAAGTAGCTCTCACCGTACGACTCAAAAACAGCCAGCGGCGGCGTCGGAGAAGAAGGGCTCGATTAGGCGGCTAGGGTGGAAGATGTCGGACAGGAGCAGGTGGATTGGGAAGCTTGCGAGCTAGGGAAGGCTCTGGGCGGGCGGATTCGGCCGGACGTGGTTCAACGGCGACGAGAATTGGCGGCGGTGCTTGTGAACGGCGGCAAACAGGAAGAAGAAGGAAGAACCGCCGGCTCGGCTTTTTATCTGGACAACCCGCCGCTTAACCCCTCCATTGCCACCTCCTGTTACAGGCACACATGCTGGACTCCGGCTCTGGCGGCGCGTGGCACGCACGGCGGCGAGGCGGTGGGGTGGCGAGCTGCTGCGTGGCGTCGACCGGCCGCGCGCGCGCTCTCTGCTCTGCTCTGCTGAATGACCGAAAAACACTCAAACCCGACAAATTCAACCCACACTTGCTCCAGATTTCACATGCAAACTCATCAAACTCCCAATATGAAAATTGTAGCTGGATGATAAGGCTACAACTCTCATATAAACATCAGAGTCTCATTCTCAACAGACCAAGAGTTACAAGGCCTAGAACTCGGACGAACTCACTGCCAATTCACTGAAACTCTGAATTCCTTTTAAAACCGCCATCTTTCAGTCCATATTTCTCTCAAAATCATATGTAAACTTTCAAAAGTCCAAATGTCAAAGTTGTAGATGATATATAGGTCTTCATTTCTCCTTATATGCACTCGAGCTAAAACTTCCTAGATCTGGAGTTATCTTGCACTGATCTTGGCCAAAAAGAAGGAAATTCAGCTAATTTCAGTTTCTCTTTTCAAAGCTGCCACCTTAAGGTCAAATTTTCTCCAAATTCCAAATGTAAACTTTTGATTCTCCAAATACCAAAGTTGTAGTCCTAATATAGGGCTACATTTCTCTCAATTGGACCTTGGGCTAAATCCTTCTGGTTTGAAAGTTACAAGCCATTGATTTTGGACCAAAACTCTCATCACATTGAGTTTAAACTTAACCAAAAATTCAAACTTTAAGTTTGATTTCTTTTCAAACTCAAACATTCCAAGCATTTGGATTATTTGCTAACTTTTGGCATCATTAACTCAAGTTTGACTTAGCCATCCTTCCTTTGGTTACAAATTTACCAAAATGCCCTTAGGGCTAATTTAGCTCAAAAACAAGCACTTAATCTTCTTAACCTTAGTATTTCTCTTCATTAGTGCTCTAATGACCTTCCTAGAACTTTACTAACACCTGTGGTGTTACAGCCCTCCCCCCTTATAGAAATCTCGTCCCGAGATTTGGTTAAGGTGGGCAAACATCCGGCTTATGCAGCGGCAAGGAAAATGTGTCATAAACTTAAGAACACAACATCTTCATTAAGAACACGGTGTAGCTGCATAGCCAAGTACAACCAAGTTCTACCCAACACTTTCAAAGACTGATTTATTACAAACTTTTACACTACTTAAACAACTCTGGATATTTAGCTACAAGGTACTCTTCCTGCTCCCAAGTAGACTCATCAACAGAGTGATTGCTCCATTGAACCTTGTAAAACTTGATGCTCTTCCTACGAGTACTCCGCTCTTTCTGATCCAGAATCCTGATAGGTTTCTCCTCATAGGTCAAATCTGATTCCAGTTCTATTCCTGGATCTTCAATCACCTCTTTGGAAACTCGTAGGCATTTCTTGAGTTGAGACACATGGAATACATCATGCAAAGATGATAACTGGTCAGGTAAAGCTAACCTGTAGGCAACAGGACCTCTTTGCTCCAAAATCTGATAAGGACCAATATACCTTGGAGCTAACTTGCCCTTAACTCCAAAGCGATGGATCCCTTTCATTGGTGACACCTTCAGATAAACATAACTGCCTATTTCAAAAGCTAGAGGTTGTCTTCTCTTATCCGCATAGTTCTTCTGCCTGGACTGAGCTGTCTTAAGATGAGCCTGAATCATTCTTACTTTCTCTTCAGCTTCATTCACAAGATCTGGTCCGAGAGCAGTTCTTTGTCCAGATTTTGACCAATTAAGTGGAGTTCTGCACCTTCTGCCATATAATGCTTCAAACGGAGCCATACCAATACTGGCTTGGTAGCTATTGTTATAAGAGAACTCTGCTAAGGGTAAGCATTCATCCCATTTCTTAGAAAAGGTTAGAATACATGCCCTTAGCATATCCTCAAGTATCTGATTCACCCTCTCCGTCTGTCCTCCAGTTTGCGGATGATAAGCAGAACTTCTAATCAGAGTAGTGCCCATTAACTCATGCATATGCTCCCAGAATCTAGAAGTGAACTGAGAACCTCTGTCAGACACTATGGTCTTGGGTACTCCATGCAAAGCCACAATCCGAGATATGAATAATCCAGCATATGTTCGCACAGGGTACTTGACCTTAACTGGAATAAAATGTGCAGACTTTGTCAAACGGTCCACTATTACCCAGATTGAGTTATACCCCTGGGACGTTGTGGGTAAGCCCACAATGAAATCCATGGATATATCCTCCCACTTCCAACTAGGAATAGTCAAAGGCTGCAACAACCCTGGCGATTTCTGATGGAATGCTTTAACTCTCTAGCATGTATCACATTCTGCTACATACTTAGCAATTTCTCGCTTCATCCGAGTCCACCAAAACCTTTGTTTCAAGTCATGGTACATCTTGGTACTACCCGGATGAATAGAAAATCTAGACAGATGTGCTTCATCCAATATTTTCTTTCTTAACTCAAAGTTTTTAGGCACAACTATCCTATTCTTAAAGAACAATACACCTTGATCATCCTGAGTAAAACACAACTTTTCACCATTGGCTATCCTTCTTCTAAGGTGTTTCATGCCCAAATCTTCCTTTTGAGCTTCAACAATCTGTTGTTGAAGAGTTGAGTCAACACTTAGATTTGCAACTTCACCATGTGTTACCATCTGGATATTCAGCTTCTCCATCTCTTCACAAAGCGTCTGGTCATATGGATGGGCTGAAATACAAGCACATTGTGATTTCCGACTCAAAGCATCGGCAACCACATTGGCTTTTCCAGGATGATAATGCACTTCTAAGTTATAATCCTTAATGAGCTCTAGCCATCTCCTCTGCCTCATATTCAGGTCAGATTGAGTGAATATGTATTTAAGACTCTTATGAGCAGTGTAAATGTGACACAAACCTCCAAGTAGGTAATGTCTCCATATTTTGAGGGCATGCACCACGGCAGCTAGTTCCAAATCATAGGTAGGGTAATGCTCTTCATGTCGTTTGAGTTGTCTAGAGGCATAAGCAATTACCTTTCCCTCCTGCATTAGTACACACCCCAATCCAATACCTGAAGCGTCACAATATACATCAAAGGGCTTCTCAACATCTGGCTGAGCTAAGACTGGAGCAGTGGTTAACAGAGACTTCAACTTCAGAAATGCCTCATTGCACTCAGGAGTCCATTTGAACTTAGTGTCTTTCTTCAATAGTTCAGTGATTGGTTTAGCTAGTTTGGAGAAATTTGGAATAAACCGGCGATAATAGCCAGCTAATCCCAGAAAACTCCGCACTTTATGCACACTGGTTGGTGGCTTCCAATTCAGGACATCTTGCACCTTACTTGGATCAACTGCCACTCCTTCAGCTGATAAAATGTGTCCAAGGAAAGGTACCTTATTCAACCAGAATTCACACTTACTCAACTTAGCATACAACTGATGCTCCCTAAGTCTCTCCAGGACAATACGCAGGTGTTGAGCACGTTCTTCTTCATTCTTTGAGTAAATCAAAATATCATCAATGAATACCACCACAAACTTATCAAGCTCAGGCATGAATACAGAGTTCATGAGATACATGAAATGTGCTGGAGCATTCGTCAACCCAAAAGACATAACCAGATACTCATACAGTCCATATCGGGTCGAAAATGCTGTCTTTGGTATATCTTCAGGCTTGATCTTGATTTGGTGACATCCAGACCTCAAGTCTATCTTGGAAAACACTTTGGCTCCTGCTAACTGATCAAACAACAAGTCAATCCGAGGAAGCGGATACTTGTTCTTGATGGTCACAGCATTGAGAGGTCTGTAATCTACACAGAGCCTCAAACTCTTGTCTTTCTTCTTCACGAAAAGAGCAGGACATCCCCAAGGAGATGAACTGGGCCTGATAAAACCCTTGTCTAATAGCTCTTGCAACTGTTTCTTCAATTCTTCTAGTTCTTTGGGTGACATTCTGTATGGCCTTCTGGAAATTGGTGCTGTGCCTGGTTCTAACTCAATGGCAAACTCAACAGCCCTATCCGGAGGCATTCCCGGTAGATCATCCGGAAATACATCCGGATAGTCACATACCACTGGTATAGATTTGAGATTAACTGCCTCTACTTTGTTTACTGTTACACTGAGGTCAGGTTGAGAGCTCAACTGCACTTGGATAGCATTGCCTTCTTTATCCACTAACTGCAAAGTTCTACTTTCCACATTAATTGAAGCCTTATGTTGCTTCAACCAGTTCATTCCCAAAATCAGATCAATACCTTGACTTTCCAGCACTATAGGATTGGCAAAGACTCTATGTTCTCCTAAATTTATGGTAACACCCCAAGCTATGTCACTAGTAGATTGTGTAGCACCCGGTGCATGAATTAAAAACTGTGTAGGTGATGAGCTTACTTCTAACTGATGCTTTATCACAAAAGCTCTGCTGATAAAGGTATGCGATGCACCAGAATCAAAAAGTATAACTGCGGGGTGTTGGTTGACAGAGAACATACCAGCCATCACATGTTCTCCCTCTGGAATCTCCTCCACGTTCATGAAATGAACGCGTCCAGTCTTGGTGTTCAGAAACCTCTTCTTCACGAACCTAGGGTTCGCATTCTGGCCTTGAGCTGGTGCAGATGGTGCGGCTCCTGCCTTGGGAAGACGACAATCCCTGGCAAAATGTCCCGGCCTACCACAATTGTAACATGGCTGATTGTTGGCTGGGGCATTACCAGTGCGGGCACTGGGGCCTTGAGTAGCATTGGGGCGCTGAAAATTGGTGGGATTTTTGACCACCCACCTCTGTGCCTGCTGCCTCTGTGGCGCCTGGTAGTTAGGCCTAGCAGGCCCACGGAATACCACCCTCATGCGCTGTGGAGGTGGAGCATTGCTGGAGCTTCCCGTGGGTGGGGCCTTCCTCTTTAATGATTCATCAAGTGCCAACATCTTGCTTTCGGCAGTGATGGCCATACTCACCGCTGTGTTATAATCAGCAAAGGTGCTGACCGACAACTTGTCCTGCATCCTGGGGTTCAGACCCCTCAAGTAGCACCGGATCTTCTTGCGATCCGTGTTCACCTGATCCTGTGCATACTGAGCCAGATGCTCAAACTCACTAGTGTACTGAAGTACACTCTTGTCCTTCTGTCGTAGCTGCAGGAACTCCTCTAACTTCATGTCCATGATGCCCTCCGGGACAAAATGGGCATGGAATGCCTCCTTGAATTCCCTCCATGTCACTTCAGTGCCAGCAGGCAGTCTGGCAAGATAACTCGCCCACCACATTCCAGCTGGACCCTGAAGCTGCAGTCCTGCGAATTCTGCCTTCTGCACCTCTGTGCAGCTTGGAACAGCCCGAAACTTCTGCTCGATGGTGTTCAGCCACTCGTCTGCCTCCAAAGGGTGCTCGGGCTTGGTGAAGACAGGCGGGTAGGTCTCGGTGAAGTGACTGTACCTCACCGCAGGATCAGCCTCACGACGCCCTCGAAGCAACGGCGCCGTATTCTCCACCAGACGTGTCAACAGGTCCGTGTGCTCCTGATTGGCGTTCAGAACGTAGGCCAGCGCCTCGGCCACACTCATGGGGCCCTATGGAGGTGCTGGACGAACACCGGACTGCTCTGGGGTCTCGTTAACTGGTGGCGCCATTCTACAAAATGACAAAGCTTCCGTCAGTAACCAAGGCTATCTGACGGAACTTCATCTATGCAGATAAGTAGAATAACAATCACACAGGATTGTAAAGGCATCCAAAAAGCACAACAAACAACCTGATTTATCATTACAATACAGGCAGTACATTACAAAACAGAGAGTACAACATATTAAAGTACAACTTGTCCAAAGATTACATTAAAACAAACCTTGGCACATTACGCCTCTCCAACAGGCGTCTACTGCCTATCATACAAGTGCCATTATTCAAACATCCAAAACAAGCAAAAGTACAACTCTTAAAAACCTCCAGGGTAAGGATACAACCCCAGATCTATAGTATCTAGTCCTGTCTTAGCCATTGCCATGTTCAACTGCTCAAGATTCACTACCATAACAGTATGTCCTGCAGGTAACCAAGGCCTGGATGTTACTTCCTCTGACTCATCATGCTGGTAATGATAAGCAGAGTTTTCACCAACATATGCAACTGGTGACCCCGGCATTCCCATGTTCACTGAAACTGAGGCATGGCTAACCTGACTGTGATCTTCATTACCATTATTTTCGGCTTCAATCACCCAACCCGGATTCACTCCATCAAAGTTATTCTCCATATCAAAGTTGATAATATCATTTATGTTTTCATGGGCAAACAAGTCAGGGACTTCTCCTCCAGGGAGCTGAACTTCATTCTCTTCAACACCAACAGCTTCAACATTCTGCTCTGCAGGCATGGGAGGTGGAAACTCTGGAGCTGGAGCCTCCTCTTGAGCTTCAATCCCCATGGGCATCACCATGTTCTGATAATCTTCAACCTGTTGCTGAAGAGCCATGATCATATGCATTTGCTCTAACCTTTCAGCTTCAAGGTTAGTGATTGTTGCCCCTAATTCCCGCCTAGTGTTCATTGCAGCTTGTTCGCTTTGATTTATTCTATGTAACACCCAAAAAATTCTTCTTGAGCTTTTGTTATGTTTGCAAATTCAAATCTCTATCCAAATTCCTATCCAAACCCCAAATCAAATTCACAAAACAAATCCCAAACAAATTTCAAACCATTTTCCCTTTCTCCCTGTGGGCCTAAACCCCTAAAAGACCCATGTCCTAAAAATCCAGCCCGACCCCATCTCTCCCTCCCTTCCTTCTTTTCCAAAGCCCAAACTAAATCCAACCCATTCGGTCCTTTCTCCACTCGGCCCACCATCACCCTTCCCCTCTCTCCTCACGCGCGTCCTCGCGCCTGGGCACCTTCGCCCTTCGCCCTTCCTGTATCTCTGGTTCGCCGCACAGAAAAGACCGACCGGTTTTCTCAACCCCCGTGCAGCTCGCGCCCGCGACCTCTTCCCCTCCCCCCTCGAACATCTTCCTCCACGCAAACTGCCTGGCCCCACGTCCGCCCAGATGCCGCGCCCCCGTTCCCTTCCCCTTCTCCACCAAACCTGCAAAGTAATTGCCATTACGACAATTAATGGCCGCAAAACCGCCGCTCGTCCCTTCAATCACCGATTCCCCAAAGCTTTTCCTCGCCTATAAAAGCCTGCAGTCGTCTTCCCTGTGCGCCCTTTCACCCGTTTCACCCGAGTGCCCTCATCACCAGTGGTCGTTGCTGCCGGTTTTCCTCGTCGGAGTGCAGCCGAATACCCAAGGACACCGGCCCGATGCCCTGCAGTCCCAAACCGAGGCCGCACGACGCCCAAAACCCCGGAACCAAAGCTGCAGCTCCGCCCGCACCGCACAGCCACACCGGCGTCCACCCCTTGCCGTCGCGCGCCCGCTGCGGTAGCCGATTGATGCCGGAAGCGCCCCAACCAGGTTCGCTCGTCTCCCTCCCTCTCCTGGTTCAAACAGCATGCGAAACGAAGCCCTGTAGCCCCAGGCCGCAACGCCGGCGAACTGCTGCCGCGACCGAGCCAGCGCCACCACAAGTGCCGCCTCGCCAGATTCGACCTCATGGGTGAGTTCGCCACGCCATCCTCTTTCCATTCTGCCGCTCGGAGCTAAAAACCATGCACCATAGCTCCAGTTATATGTTTCCGGCGAGCTTCCGGTCACAAGGAGAAGCACGGCCATGGCACCACCGTCCGTGGCTTTTCTGTTGTTTGAGCTAAGGGAAGAAGAAAAGTTGTGAGCCCTTAGATCAAATATCAATGGTCCAAAATAGATCAGCCATACCCCTTCGCGTTTTTTTTAAAGAGTCCCTGGAAAATCCACATATAAACCCGCCATCCACATCTGTGCCTTGCAACTCTTTCCAGCTAGCCCTTGCAATCTATAGTTAATCACGTTTAGGTCCTCGGTTTATCGCAGGTTAGGCCTTAACCTTGTTTTGGCCGTAGATTCCGCGTTTTACCTCCGTCTTAGGTCGTTCTTGTTTCGTTAGTCTCCGTTTAGCGTGAGTTATCGTTTAGTCTTGTTGTTTCGTCTAGTTCTTTTTTCTAAAGTTAAATAAAATATTAAATTGATTAATGAACATTCCACTAGTTTTCTAATAAAACTTGTTTAGGTTAATACCTCGGTATTTCATAAATTCTTGTTAATTTGACTAATATTAAATAAATGTATTTTCAATAATAATTTGCTTAGTTTAACACGTCATATGAAATAATTCGACTAGATGCATCACATGTCTTTTATTTCAAGTTAATTGTTAAATGGCTTAATTCCTATGGAATATCTATAAATAAAATATGACTAGGTTTTACTTCGCTTTTAAATTTGGAATAATTTGAATAAATCAACTTGGGTATTTCTTTGAAATATCCTTTCACACGTGTTTTTCTTTAATTAAAATAAACGAAGCATATAGTCTTTTATGCTCTCACAAATGCAAATGTACGATAGTTGTCTTTTCAACCGTGCGTTGTTTTTAGCGTTTCTCTGAGCCTTCGTAACCATAGCACCGCGCCCTGTCCTTTAGTGCGTTCTTTTAAGTTTGTCTTTGTTTGGTGAATTGTTCTTAGTTGTACTTGTTTGTTTGCTTTGTATGTTTGTGCCGATGATTGCTTCGAGTAGAAGGATCGTCGTTCAGTGGTTCGTTGCTTTCAAGACAAGAATTCCAAGTGAGCAAGAGCAAACAAGCAGTGAGAGTAACTTTGCGTTGGAGAAAGGCAAGTGTCCCTAACCATCCTTCTATCTGTGCTTATAATATATCATGATGATGTTAATTGGAACATGGAGAACCACCCAGGAAAACAGTACAACCACGAGTACTATATGGCTCTGGTCTTGGCTAATTAATTAGATATATAGGTGACTAGTGGCCTTACCGAAAGGGCAAGGAGGGGGCCGGTGAAGGGGTCATAGCTCGGTCCTCTTGGAGGAGTAGCCTTTGCTAAGGTACGTCCTCATTAGGGAGGGTTATGGACCTCACCGCTGCTGAAACTCTAGCGGGCTGCTAGTTATCTGTGTGTCTTTGTAAAGGCCTTGTAGCGTCCCTATGCAGTCACACCAAAGGTAGTGTGATGAGTGTGCCTGATCAGCACCGCGTGGTTGGGTTTACGCTTCTTGTGGGTAAAGTGTACAACCTCTGCAGAGTGTTAAAAACTGTTATAACAGCCGTGCTCACGGTTAAGAGCGGCCTGGACCCTCACATGATTAATAAACTTGAATATGGAATTGAATCGGAATTCTGGTTATTTCTTGTGGCCTTGCTGAGTACCAACCATAAGTGTACTCATCCTTGCTTACTGCTGCTCAGAAGCTGATGTGAAGTTGTTGAAGATGGTGCTAGGCGTACGCAACCCCCAGTCGATTGCCTGTGAAGTGTTGGAGCCTTCGTTTCCAGGATAAGCTGTAACTCTGATAAGTTGTAAGTTTTTGTATTGTTTTACGTGATACTGCTATTGTTTATCACTGATGAAGTCTCATATGTGTGTAAACTTGATCCTGGCGCACATATGATTATCATTCGGTTTTGTCCTTAAAACCGGGTATGACATTCTATCATAAGCTCCCCTCAACTGTTCCCCAAGTTGCTCAATGACACTAGTCTTGGCGGTCACGTCTCTGGCATAGGCATTCTCCAGGGACGCTTGAGAATCTTGGCTTACCCTCAACTCTGTGGCTAGAGCCTGCTCTCTGTTCTGGGCACTAATGAGTTCTTGTTGCCTCTTCCAATACTCCGCTTCATAATCTTGGTGAAGATTATACATTGAGCTCATGTATTGGGAAGCGGCGGCAAGAACAGGGTTGGATGCTTCACAACCTTCATTGACTACAGCCTTCCTATAACGTCTCCCAACACCATCCACTTGATGTGCCACAGGGAAAAATTTGGCCCAAGTATTACTGACATCGTGTTTATGCTTCTCACAAATGGCTGTTAATGCCCAGTGAGCAGCAGTCTCCACGGAATCAGAATACTGAGCACCCTTCACATAAATGGAAAAGGGCTCCCACTCAGGGTGAGTGGTGCAAACCGGAATATAGACCGTCATAGAACACTCATAACTATGCTCTGTTATAAACTCCTTGCCCACATATTTCGGATACTCGATGTAACCCAACTCCTGAAGCGTGTCCCATAACAGCTTCGGAAAACCTTGTCTGTCCACAAAGTAACCATGGGTCCAGCCTTCTGCATCAACCCAGCTAGAGGCACTGTCCATCTGTTCAAAAGAACGGCAAGACTCTAATGTCACTCCCCAAAAGAAACCCAAAAACAGCTAGACAAGCAATGCAACTAGGATGCAGACGTTTGCCTACGTTCCTTACAAGACGAAGACAAACGTAGAGTTTTAAAACTGGTGGCATCGTACGTCTCTTATCCCAATATAGGGCTAATTGTGTCTACTCGATTCGCGGTTATGTTAGTATACCTGCAGAAGACCATTCATTACCATTCACTATAGAAATGGCATCCATGCGTTCAACGCTGCATGAACAGCGCTTCATACGTTAACACGTATTCACTTTCCCCATACTCACCACCGTATGGTCGGCGTTTGCATGTCCCATATCATTGCCATATGGGATGCCCCTGAGTAGGCCGCTCCTCAGGGTTAAGCGACCGTGATTAATAAGATCACACGGCGGGAACTCCGCACTCCACATCAGGCGGCAGATGTCGACAAGTCTCAAAGACAAGCCCAATGGGCTAGCCAATGGACAGGTCGCCCCCAAACAATCATTGAACGGGCCACCTCACGCAAGTAAACTTGCGCAAGTCAGAGTCATAATATTATATGAATCGTAACAACAGCTTACCTACCCACCTGAGCGAAGGTGCGTCGTTACTGAATCGTAAGTTTAGCAGTATGAAATACCGTAGTAACAGTTAGTCTTATTGCCACCTTACTAAACAAGACTAAGTTTTTATCAAAATAGAGCTAAGGAAGGGTCTTCTAGACAATTCCTCTGTTGTTATCCCATGTATGTGCTCTGATACCAGCTGTGGCGGAACCGTCCAGCTTAAACCGGCTCAAGTGCGTTGGATCGTCATTTTACTGACAATCACAGCTTACGCACTTCAGACAGCATAAACCCGGTAGTCCGTCAGATGTCCCCAGAACATCTGAAACTTCCACGAACTTGAGTACAAATCACATACACAGATTTGCATCACATAGGAGCACAACAGACGAATTCACAACACACTTAATTATACAAGGAGTAGAGTTATTACACACATAAGAACAAACTTAAGTATAAGTTAAACTACAGAGTTCCAAAAGAAACAAAGGTGGGTCTTAACAAGAGTAGTTGATGACCCACTGGATCTAAACAAGACAAAACAAGTCAAGAGAACATGTTGGGCTCATCAACATGCCTCTTCTTCTTCTGGAGTCCTTCCCTGCTTTACTGAACATCTTCTGGCGGCTCTGCAACATTTGTAGTATCTTGAGTACAAAAGTACTCAGCAAGTCTGACCCGTCTACTATAACATATAAATACAGACACACAAGGGCATGCAAAGCTTTGAGGCTGTGGATAGGAAACACTTTTTGCATAAAAGCTTACTAAACTTAAATCCTAAACTTTTAGAGTTAAACCAATTAAGTGATTACCTGAAGACTAGATTAGTAGCAGAATTAAATCACTCATGTATTACTTAAGCAAGCCTCAGGTTTCATAAGCATCATCAACATTAACTTGTTCTAAGCTGTCTAGCAGCGATCAAGCGGTATTCATACCGAGAAGTGCGGCGATCCGGACCAATTTTTATCCCTGCAGGGGAAAACCTAGTCATACGCGTTGTGTGGTCCCCAGGGTGGTCCACACAAAGCACCCTTTCACTATGGTCGCTCCAAGCCCTGAATTGCCCTCGCTCAAACCCAGGGACGCCCCCTCACACCGGCCCCACGTCTGGCAGCTCCCGACATGTGAGTTTACGGCCACGTCCCTGCCACCAACCTCGACTAGTCCAGCGAACCACAATTCAAGACCAGTAGCAACCACAGCTACATCAGCTCACCGGATGGAATCTCCGGTATATGACTAGTACGTTCAAAGCTTGATCCCAGGTAAACAACATTAAATCCTAAAACGGTCGAGGTGATGTGTTGGCTTGAGACTCCTTTCCCAACCTTCACCCTCACACCCGACCTCCATTTCATCTTTATGACCTCAAGTACAGATGATAGAGCATAAGCCTGAGCTCACTAATGCTATGATGGAACTGTGAGGAAACTAAGCATACTAAGCTTCACTAAGATCAGGTTGACATCTAGTATTGCCCTAATCAAGGAAGGATTATGCAATCAACAGTTCACACAATTCCTAGCACGTAATGCATGCTATACCATAGTAATACATGAAATAGTACTCAAAATAAGGTTTGGATGCTCCGGTGCTTGCCTTGATCAAAAGCAGGGTTAGTATCAACAGCAGCAACAGCAGCAGGCTCGGGCTCTAGCTCCAACTCGACCTCCTCTGGCTCCTGGGGTCCTTCTGGTGGAAGCTCGACGAACTCGGCTCCGGAAGCTTCGTCTATTAACGTTATGATGCAAAAGTTAGCACAACCAAACCTAAAACAGAGCTAGACAGCATTGCAAAACCCTAAACAGGTGATTTCCTATTTATTCCTATTTTTCTATAATTTTTAGTAATTTTTAAGAGCATTAATGAATTATTCTATACACATAAAAGAATTATCCTAATTATTATTATTAATTTCTTATTATAAATCATTATTCATAATTTTATTTATACTTATCCTATTTATTTATTTAAATACCAAAAAGAAAAGGTATTTAAATAAATAATCNCTGAACTTCATTCTCTTCAACACCAACAGCTTCAACATTCTGCTCTGCAGGCATGGGAGGTGGAAACTCTGGAGCTGGAGCCTCCTCTTGAGCTTCAATCCCCATGGGCATCACCATGTTCTGATAATCTTCAACCTGTTGCTGAAGAGCCATGATCATATGCATTTGCTCTAACCTTTCAGCTTCAAGGTTAGTGATTGTTGCCCCTAATTCCCGCCTAGTGTTCATTGCAGCTTGTTCGCTTTGATTTATTCTATCATAAGCTCCCCTCAACTGTTCCCCAAGTTGCTCAATGACACTAGTCTTGGCGGTCACGTCTCTGGCATAGGCATTCTCCAGGGACGCTTGAGAATCTTGGCTTACCCTCAACTCTGTGGCTAGAGCCTGCTCTCTGTTCTGGGCACTAATGAGTTCTTGTTGCCTCTTCCAATACTCCGCTTCATAATCTTGGTGAAGATTATACATTGAGCTCATGTATTGGGAAGCGGCGGCAAGAACAGGGTTGGATGCTTCACAACCTTCATTGACTACAGCCTTCCCATAACGTCTCCCAACACCATCCTCTTGATGTGCCACAGGGAAAATTTTGGCCCAAGTATTACTGACATCGTGTTTATGCTTCTCACAAATGGCTGTTAATGCCCTGTGAGCAGCAGTCTCCACGGAATCAGAATACTGAGCACCCTTCACATAAATGGAAAAGGGCTCCCACTCGGGGTGAGTGGTGCAAACCGGAATATAGACCGTCATAGAACACTCATAACTATGCTCTGTTATAAACTCCTTGCCCACATATTTCGGATACTCGATGTAACCCAACTCCTGAAGCGTGTCCCATAACAGCTTCGGAAAACCTTGTCTGTCCACAAAGTAACCATGGGTCCAGCCTTCTGCATCAACCCAGCTAGAGGCACTGTCCATCTGTTCAAAAGAACGGTAAGACTCTAACGTCACTCCCCAAAAGAAACCCAAAAACAGCTAGACATGCAATGCAACTAGGATGCAGACGTTTGCCTACGTTCCTTACAAGACGAAGACAAACGTAGAGTTTTAAAACTGGTGGCATCGTACGTCTCTTATCCCAATATAGGGCTAATTGTGTCTACTCGATTCGCGGTTATGTTAGTATACCTGCAGAAGACCATTCATTACCATTCACTATAGAAATGGCATCCATGCGTTCAACGCTGCATGAACAGCGCTTCATACGTTAACACGTATTCACTTTCCCCATACTCACCACCGTATGGTCGGCGTTTGCATGTCCCATATCATTGCCATATGGGATGCCCCTGAGTAGACCGCTCCTCAGGGTTAAGCGACCGTGATTAATAAGATCACACGGCGGGAACTCCGCACTCCACATCAGGCGGCAGATGTCGACAAGTCTCAAAGACAAGCCCAATGGGCTAGCCAATGGACAGGTCGCCCCCAAACAATCATTGAACGGGCCACCTCACGCAAGTAAACTTGCGCAAGTCAGAGTCATAATATTATATGAATCGTAACAACAGCTTACCTACCCACCTGAGCGAAGGTGCGTCGTTACTGAATCGTAAGTTTAGCAGTATGAAATACCGTAGTAACAGTTAGTCTTATTGCCACCTTACTAAACAAGACTAAGTTTTTATCAAAATAGAGCCAAGGAAGGGTCTTCTAGACAATTCCTCTGTTGTTATCCCATGTATGTGCTCTGATACCAGCTGTGGCGGAACCGTCCAGCTTAAACCGGCTCAAGTGCGTCGGATCGTCATTTTACTGACAATCACAGCTTACGCACTTCAGACGGCATAAACCCGGTAGTCCGTCAGATGTCCCCAGAACATCTGAAAACTCCACGAACTTGAGTACAAATCACATACACAGATTTGCATCACATAGGAGCACAACAGACGAATTCACAACACACTTAATTATACAAGGAGTAGAGTTATTACACACATAAGAACAAACTTAAGTATAAGTTAAACTACAGAGTTCCAAAAGAAACAAAGGTGGGTCTTAACAAGAGTAGTTGATGACCCACTGGATCTAAACAAGACAAAACAAGTCAAGAGAACATGTTGGGCTCATCAACATGCCTCTTCTTCTTCTGGAGTCCTTCCCTGCTTTACTGAGCATCTTCTGGCGGCTCTGCAACATTTGTAGTATCTTGAGTACAAAAGTACTCAGCAAGTCTGACCCGTCTACTATAACATATAAATACAGACACACAAGGGCATGCAAAGCTTTGAGGCTGTGGATAGGAAACACTTTTTGCATAAAAGCTTACTAAACTTAAATCCTAAACTTTTAGAGTTAAACCAATTAAGTGATTACCTGAAGACTAGATTAGCAGCAGAATTAAATCACTCATGTATTACTTAAGCAAGCCTCAGGTTTCATAAGCATCATCAACATTAACTTGTTCTAAGCTGTCTAGCAGCGATCAAGCGGTATTCATACCGAGAAGTGCGGCGATCCGGACCAATTTTTATCCCTGCAGGGGAAAACCTAGTCATACGCGTTGTGTGGTCCCCAGGGTGGTCCACACAAAGCACCCTTTCACTATGGTCGCTCCAAGCCCTGAATTGCCCTCGCTCAAACCCAGGGACGCCCCCTCACACCGGCCCCACGTCTGGCAGCTCCCGACATGTGAGTTTACGGCCACGTCCCTGCCACCAACCTCGACTAGTCCAGCGAACCACAATTCAAGACCAGTAGCAACCACAGCTACATCAGCTCACCGGATGGAATCTCCGGTATATGACTAGTACGTTCAAAGCTTGATCCCAGGTAAACAACATTAAATCCTAAAACGGTCGAGGTGATGTGTTGGCTTGAGACTCCTTTCCCAACCTTCACCCTCACACCCGACCTCCATTTCATCTTTATGACCTCAAGTACAGATGATAGAGCATAAGCCTGAGCTCACTAATGTTATGATGGAACTGTGAGGAAACTAAGCATACTAAGCTTCACTAAGATCAGGTTGACATCTAGTATTGCCCTAATCAAGGAAGGATTATGCAATCAACAGTTCACACAATTCCTAGCACGTAATGCATGCAATACCATAGTAATACATGAAATAGTACTCAAAATAAGGTTTGGATGCTCCGGTGCTTGCCTTGATCAAAAGCAGGGTTAGTATCAACAGCAGCAACAGCAGCAGGCTCGGGCTCTAGCTCCAACTCGACCTCCTCTGGCTCCTGGGGTCCTTCTGGTGGAAGCTCGACGAACTCGGCTCCGGAAGCTTCGTCTATTAACGTTATGATGCAAAAGTTAGCACAACCAAACCTAAAACAGAGCTAGACAGCATTGCAAAACCCTAAACAGGTGATTTCCTATTTATTCCTATTTTTCTATAATTTTTAGTAATTTTTAAGAGCATTAATGAATTATTCTATACACATAAAAGAATTATCCTAATTATTATTATTAATTTCTTATTATAAATCATTATTTATAATTTTATTTATACTTATCCTATTTATTTATTTAAATACCCAAAAAGAAAAGGTATTTAAATAAATAATCTAACATTTATTCTAATTTAAAACCATTTAAAACCTAATTAAAAACTAAATCTAAAACTAAAAACAAAAACCAAAACAAACTTGCAGAAAACCCCCTACGCTATCTGCTATTCTAACCCGCGGTCCTTGCCTCCCCTCTCTCACTGGCCAGTGGGCCCGGCCCACTCCTTCTCCCTCCTATGCACGCGCGCGCGCTCGGAAAGGACCGAGCCGCGGCGGCGCTCTGGCCGACCGGCGAAATCGCCGGCGGCGAGTTCTCCAGGTAAAAGAGCACCAACGCCAAGCGTTCCACAACCCCGCACACGCACCCAAGGGCCAAACCCCCAAGGATACCGACCGGAGCACGCTAGCCAACGACCACGGCGGCGATGGCGACAGAACACGGCGGCGTGCCTGGACCCGACTCACCCGAGGCACCCCCACGCCAACAAATGGCACGGGCGGCACCAGAGCAACTAGGCGAACTCGGCGCACAACAAAACCTAAGCTCTACGCGACACTACACGGACATCCGCGACGGCGACCATGGCGGACCGAGATCCGCGGCGGCGCTAAGGCGTTCCGGTCAAACGAGCTACGAAACCGAACTATGGAGACCTAGGTGAGCTGCGCGAGAGCATGGAACACCCATCCGTGCCATCTATTAAGGAAGAGGACGGCTCGGAAGTAGCTCTCACCGTACGACTCAAAAACAGCCGGCGGCGGCGTCGGAGAAGAAGGGCTCGATTAGGCGGCTAGGGTGGAAGATGTCGGACAGGAGCAGGTGGATTGGGAAGCTTGCGAGCTAGGGAAGGCTCTGGGCGGGCGGATTCGGCCGGACGTGGTTCAACGGCGACGAGAATTGGCGGCGGTGCTTGTGAACGGCGGCAAACAGGAAGAAGAAGGAAGAACCGCCGGCTCGGCTTTTTATCTGGACAACCCGCCGCTTAACCCCTCCATTGCCACCTCCTGTTACAGGCACACATGCTGGACTCCGGCTCTGGCGGCGCATGGCACGCACGGCGGCGAGGCGGTGGGGTGGCGAGCTGCTGCGTGGCGTCGACCGGCCGCGCGCGCGCTCTCTGCTCTGCTCTGCTGAATGACCGAAAAACACTCAAACCCGACAAATTCAACCCACACTTGCTCCAGATTTCACATGCAAACTCATCAAACTCCCAATATGAAAATTGTAGCTGGATGATAAGGCTACAACTCTCATATAAACATCAGAGTCTCATTCTCAACAGATCAAGAGTTACAAGGCCTAGAACTCGGACGAACTCACTGCCAATTCACTGAAACTCTGAATTCCTTTTAAAACCGCCATCTTTCAGTCCATATTTCTCTCAAAATCATATGTAAACTTTCAAAAGTCCAAATGTCAAAGTTGTAGATGATATATAGGTCTTCATTTCTCCTTATATGCACTCGAGCTAAAACTTCCTAGATCTGGAGTTATCTTGCACTGATCTTGGCCAAAAAGAAGGAAATTCAGCTAATTTCAGTTTCTCTTTTCAAAGCTGCCACCTTAAGGTCAAATTTTCTCCAAATTCCAAATGTAAACTTTTGATTCTCCAAATACCAAAGTTGTAGTCCTAATATAGGGCTACATTTCTCTCAATTGGACCTTGGGCTAAATCCTTCTGGTTTGAAAGTTACAAGCCATTGATTTTGGACCAAAACTCTCATCACATTGAGTTTAAACTTAACCAAAAATTCAAACTTTAAGTTTGATTTCTTTTCAAACTCAAACATTCCAAGCATTTGGATTATTTGCTAACTTTTGGCATCATTAACTCATGTTTGACTTAGTCATCCTTCCTTTGGTTACAAATTTACCAAAATGCCCTTAGGGCTAATTTAGCTCAAAAACAAGCACTTAATCTTCTTAACCTTAGTATTTCTCTTCATTAGTGCTCTAATGACCTTCCTAGAACTTTACTAACACCTGTGGTGTTACAATTCTTTCCGTGCGGAAGCGAGTTGAAGCCTTCACAAACGATCCCGTGGCTCACCACACAACTTGGTAGCTCACCGGGCGACGCCTAGCCGTCTAGGAGGATCAACCTCCAAGAGTAACAAATGCTTCACGAGTTGCTTGACGCGACCATGAGTGCTCAAGGGTTTGGATTGCTCTCCAATACTCACACACAAACCAATCTCTCAACCCAACACAAAATATTCAAGCTATGAACACAAGTCTAAGAAAGAGAGGTTGGGGAGAGCTCAGCTGGCCTCAGGAATGTGTCAAACACGAGCAGAACCAGCAGCTCCTCCAAGAGGAGCTCATGGGTATAAATACCCATATCTCCAAAAACTAGCCGTTATTAGAAAAGCGGTTCCACCGGAAATTCAAACGAACTAGCTGTTAGACGCTCGAGGCCAGAAACCGGTTTCACCGGTTTTGCCAGGGAACCCCCACTTAGTTAGAAACTCTCATGGTTAAACTCACATGGGTTCACTTGAGCACTTTGTAGTGTTGTCATTCAACCAATGTTGCATCCCTCTTTGTAGAACATCATTCCTATACTCAAGACATAATATAAATCATGATTCACCCACTTGAGCTTGTATGTTGAAGATTATATCGTCGCTTGATCATTCTCATTTTGAGGGCTTTCAACATTGCATATAAACTGAGCATATCCACCTTGAGCTAGTGACTTAGAATCATCCATACTATATGGTCAACACCATACTCTTTGATTCATAGGTCACTACACGAAATAGTTTGATGCTTAGCAATGCCTTACTCACATGGCTTGATTGATACCTCAAAGATCTCAAGTATTTGCTTAACTTCACCCTAGCAATGGCTGTTACTTGGCACAAGTCGTCACTTGACCACCTTTGCTTAGTACCTCGTTTCTAATCTCTTGTTCGTCTTCTTCCTATCTTGCTTAGTTAAGTTGAACTTTGCTTTGCAGCAACAATGAATACCAATCTTCTTCATATATATTGACTTGTGTCTTCCTCATAGACACTCATAACAATTTGTCTTCCTTTCTTGCTTTGATGACAAGCCTTCTATAGAATTAGAGACCATATATCACGCAATAAATTAATTCTTCAATATAAGCACTAATGACTTGTCATATCTAGTAACCAATATCATTGGATCACACACACTTGCTTGCTTGCTTCAATGAATAACCATATTTACCATAAGCACATTTATCACCCATAAATCATAAGAATATATCCCTACTCGTTATCTCAAACAAATAAGTTAGTCCCTTTAATCGTTTTGTCATTCAATTCACCAAAACCCACTTTGGGGCCTAGATGCACTTTCAAAACTCCCATTGGGAGTAACCTTGTCCTTTCATGCGCCGCATCGCTTCCCATATGTCCTGCCTCATCTTCACCATGTTCTCCGCTACAACGTCATTCCTCAACAAGTCTAGGTGCTCCAACCGCACCCAAGGCGTGGAGCCGAGTGGGACGTCCATGTTGGCTCTAACAAAGCCGATGTTTGGGGTGGCGTGCATGTGCCGTGGTTACGTGTATCTATCCTAGCATCTAGCAAGCCTTCAGGTCATCAAGTGCTTCATGGGTGGCAGTTTTACCTAACTTGATGGGCAGTTTGGTACCTGAAGAGGCATGAAGGGAAGAGGAGTCGGTTGGAGCCACAATTTTTAGCTCCACCAATCTAGTTTATTTTCCAAAACAGCTTTGAAGGTGCTTCACTGGAGGAGTCGGATCGCAAATCACCCTTTGGTAAGGCTTCAGCCAAAGCCGATGGAGATTTGCCATTTTATCCAAAGTAGCACACCAATTCATCCTGCTATGATGGATCCACCATAGGAAATGACGGTGGTGCCCCTAACCTTATCTCACCCCTTGCAACCAGTGCTCATCATGCTTCTCTTTCCTTCTCTCCATCTCTTTAGCCAAAGGGACCCACTTGTCATCTCCCACTTCCGGCCACTAGAATCGTCCCCATCTCCTCTGCAAAAATTTGCACCACAAAGGTGTGGGGGGCCATCGCCATTGAACACCACGTGGAGCTGGTGACGGCCACTGGCACGACGCGAGATGCGCGGGAGTATCCGGCAGCAGACCATGCATAGCAGCAAAGACTGCCTCCGCTGGTCGCGCAAATAGGCCGTGATGGTCACATCATACAGCCCGCCATGTGATGTGCCTCAAACTGATCTCACCGATGTCACCACCTTGTCATCAAGCATGACCTCTGGAACGACATTGACGTCGGCGTCCCGCACCCCAACCGGCTTCCACCCATGCAGTGCTGCTGTCGGTTCCAAAGAACCTAGAGTAGGGATCCAAAGGGACCTTGTTTGGAGATCGGCCAGGGGAATGTACGTATGAAACTTTCACTTTCAGGTGGAGAGGTTTGGCTGCTAAATGGTGTTTGCGTTATGAGTTTTTGAGACGGTGGTTTAGACAAGGACCGTTCGGGAGCGTAACACCCTATGTCCTATTTCTCAATCTTGAATGTGGCCTAACTCGGAAGGTCTGATCCCCTTGCCCATGCAGGGGCAAAGGCCTTTTATAGGTTATAACGGTGGTTACCACCTTTAGTGTGAGAAGGATCTCGACGGCTGTGGGAACAGAATCTGTCGTACTATGAGCACTTTATACCATCGTGGGGCGTCCTTGCGTGGAGCTCCCTGGGGCATTTCTTTATGTTTGTCACGTGGGTCCACAGTGCAGTGTCTCCCCTGGTCAATGTTCGTCAACGGCCCGCAGACTCATAGACATGTGCGCCCTTGGGCGCAGGAGGGCCGAACATGCTCTGTCTTATGGCTCTCGCATGGCGTGGTGACGTCTCATCACTATGCCTTATCTTCTGCTCCTTCAGTGCGCCTGTCTAGTAATGATGGCCTTTTGGGGGTACTCGTGTTGATTTCCCATCGGCCCACTCTGATTCACTCATCCGACTCTTATGTTCGTCGACAACACTTCTAGAGCAATGACAAGCACAGTGGAGGCCGATTCGTGCTTTTGCCTCTGGGGCAGATGATCCGCAGGAATCTGTCGCCGAGAGCAGCAGCGAATCCGCGGCAACCCCGGCGGACCCCGCTTCGCCCATCAACAAAGCAACTCCGTCGCTGTCTCCCATGGATGAGGCGCCGGGGTCTGCTCGCCCCGAATCTAGTAATAACGAGGACGCTGTTTCGGTCGATCTGGACAACATTCAAGCCAGGGTCGAAGGAGAAGAAGATTTCATATTACACACATCTTCTAATCAGATCATCTCTCATTGGTCTCATCCTGGTGGATGACATCATCCTCCCTAGACATCCTTGTGCTTTTTCGAACAGGCCATGTTGCAGCCTGGTCCGCCGTCGGGCCACCTTGGGCCTACGTCCTATTTCATTTTGGTGTGTCATCATTAGTCACTTGGTCATTTTTTGGTAGTTGCAAGCTCTTTGGGTCACATGGAGCCTCTAGGAGGAGCCTTCGTGGAGATCGCTTCTGATGTGTCACAGTTTGCTAGTTTCGGGTTTTCATCGGTCTTCTCCAATAAAAGGCGTGACGCTGCTTGTGGAACCGTGGTTTCTTCTATCTTGTTGTTGTAGTTGTTGTTTCTAGCGTATGGTCATGTTTGTTTTCCTGTTGTGTTTTTCTTTTGAGTCTTTGCCTGTATCTGTTACATTTTTCTTTTTCTCTTAATGAAATATGCGCTAAGTGCATTCTTAAAAAAGATTGTCAATTCATAGCCTTCATTTTCTTGGGGCAATGCTATATATAATAATGCTTAGGGAAAATGCTATATTGAGTATCAGTATCACGAGCACGGTATCCTCCTCTGCCAGCTCATCACCACTTGATGCCCATGATCAAGCATGCAAGCTTGGCGACGTGTGGCTCGGATAAAGCCGGAACAATGGATCCCGACTTTCTCCCAATGTAAGGCCTTGTTTGATAGAGGTGAATTGGAGAGGAATGAAAGGGATTGAGAGAGAAATGAATTAATCTCTCCTTCAATTCATCCCATTCCACTCAATGCATTGGTTACCAAACAAGCCCTATAAAGAGTGTTGGAGCACCAATCCCGACCAGACACGACCGGGGTTGCCCAGGCTCCGATTAGGAGCGGTCGGAGAGCCCCACGCTGACTTTTGTGAATCGCGGCATCAACACAGATCACAACAATTCCCTGGTGCCACAACGCGCTGATAGGATGGCCATGCCGCCTGCTGCAACCTGCTCCAAGGCCAGATTGAACCAGATGATGGGTACACCCTGCACTATACCACCTGCCCAGTCAAGACGACATCATGGTGACAACTTCCGACAGTCCATCCCTGTATGCACGACCGAGAACCATAACGGCAAGGCACTGGACAACGCACGCACAGGGACTGACGTTTGGGACCCCTTTCCTTCTTGTAAACCCGTCTTCCTAAACTACAAGGGGGTGATTGGTTGGCCGCATCAACCCCCGGGGCAGGCTCCCCACGTGCATGCAGCGTGTGATTGGATGGATGGGCAGGCCAACACACGCATAGGGATTGACGTTTGGGACCCCTTTCCTTCTTGTAAACCCGTCTCCCTAAACTATAAGGGGATGATTGGTTGGCCGCATCACCCTCGGGCCAGGCTCCCCACGTGCATGCAGTGCGTGATTGGATGGCTGGGCAGGCGGCCAGGTGCCAGGTTCACCAGAAATGCCAGAATCAACCGTTTCTAGCGGGCTTGGCTCGCGGGAGCCAAGCATTAGCCTGATAATGATGTTATCAGTATATGATTATCATATATTAAGTAATATTAATATATTTAAGGTTAGATTAGGATTTACAAAGGTAAAACAAAACCATTTAAACACAATTCCATAAGCTAAATATTTTAAAATCGCTTGTTTTTTCTAAGCTTGTCTCATGCAACATGACACATACAGGAAACCAATCACCTTTTGTGGGTTAGACTGGACATGTGCAGACAATCAAACACAAAGATTTACACACACTTAGGCTGACTCACGGGAGCGTGTCTCATAGATGCAAGTCAGGCTAGGATCTAAAGCAACCAATCATGCGGACGCCATTCTCACGGGCGTGAGCTTGCAAGCGTCCCTCTTGTAAGCACGTGAGCACTCAAGCTTGAGGAACAGTTCCAGACTAGACAGAGGGCCTTAGCATATACTTCCTTGTGTTTGAGCGATTAGCCATCCGGAACTAGGTACCACTATCGCTAAACCCCCGAGAAACTGATTGACTTCGCTGCGGTAACTTCAATTGTAACCGTTCGTAAGCACGTGAGCACTCAAGCTTGAGGAACAGTTCCAGACTAGACAAAGGGCCTTAGCATATATTTCCTTGTGTTTGAGCGATTAGCCATCCGGAACTAGGTACCACTATCGCTAAACCTCCGAGAAACTGATTGACTTCGCTGTGGTAACTTCAATTGTAACTATTCGCCTACTCGGCCGTTTAGCCCGTTTACACGCCGTGTAAACGCTAAACACTGTATAACCGTGTCCGTTTAATCAACCTTTTAGCTCGTTTAATGACCGTTTAACCCATGTAAATGGCCGTTTAGCCCGAATAAAGAGCTAAACGGTAGATGATCGACTGTTTAGCGTTTACCGTTTAGGCTAACATTTTGTTGTTTATGTTTGCAGGTGTGGAATCCATATTTGGTTAGTACAGTGCCTTTTAGAGGAGTCGCACCAGAATCTGAATAAGTTCCAAACCAATTCCTTTATCTTATAGGTCCAAAATATTTACAAGGAAAAAGAAGTGCACATGTTGTTCAGAATGCAATGCAGAACTCGAGCATCCGAATACAACCGAATTATATAAAAAAAGGCATAAACTACTTGTCCTCAGCTCAGATGTAGGCTCATTGACAGCACTTCCAATGCTCTCCCAAAATTTCGCTTCTTCCTTTTCTCCATCCACCCAGAGTCAAGAAGTCAAGACTTTTTTCCGATCTCATCCCATTTGTGATGGTGACCCCAGTCATGAAAGTCAACGGTCGCTTCAATTGATACGCTGAATTCGAATCCTCGAACACCATCTTTGATGCTGCTACAGCCACATTAATTTGCGTCTAGGGGTTTGTCTGCTGAATGGCCTTCTCCGCACGGATAATCTTGATACAAACACAAAGGTAAAAATGAGACATCAACAAGATAAATTAAACTGGCAATTTAATGTAATTGGAGAGTTCTGTTCTAGCTTTACATATTCTAATGAGCTATATGTCACACGCAATATCTGAATTTAAGGTTATGATTGCTATATGAATGTAGGGACTAGAAATTCTGCATACAAATTTGCCAGGCACGGAGTCTTTGTAGATAATGAGTGCGTCCCCTGCCTGAAGGCCATGTGTCTTCACAAATTCACCTGGCAAAGAGAATTGGAATGGTTCGATCTATCAATGTCCAGATACCCAGGAGACCACGCAGCATTTGAAACTGTATGCAAATTTCACACTGAAGCCTACCTGCAGCTTCCAGGATATACATTCTGCTTTTGTTGTTAGGCCAGAATCTGAATAGCATAGCATAAGTATCAGGAAGCATTCAAATTTAGCGATAGGAAGATGAATCGGTTTTTTAATACTGTGCCTATTACAATGTGATGAACCCAGAACTCTCTCCCAACTGCTTTTGTGGCCTCCAAATTTAAGAACACGGTGGCACTTAACAGGGAATCAAATTATACAAAGCCTTCAACTTCCCAGCTTTCGTAGGGAAAGAAGTTACGTCCTCTAGGTAACATGTGTCAGTTCAAAGATGTCATAAGATCATCTGAGAGCATACCTGTACTTAAATTTCCATGTAATCGGAAGAACCATGTCCTCCATCTGCAGTATGAGAGGATCCCCTTGCATTAATGGCGGAAGACTAGCCTCAGCATCCTTCTGCAAAAGATTGGGGCAGTCACATTATAGGGCATTGTTGACACAGTGCTATAATCCTCCCAGAAGAGATAGGATAGACAATTTCAAGTCACAGAATATACCTTGGGAAGCACAATTCGCCCAACATTTGCGACATCGCTCTTTGTTAACTCTTTGCGCAAAATGACTTGGTACTCTCCAGAGTTGAACTTCTGGAAGGCATGTGTTGTCCCATGCACACACGGTGACACAGGAAGGAAAACAAAATGTTAGTTACAAGAGAAGTATGCGTATGTGTCTCTTAGTGTAGCATGAGCGGACAGTAGAATATGTAAACCAAATTTGAGCCATTTATTCTTTGCTGATGAGCACACCAAATACGGAATCGACACAAGAGAAGAATACGTGCAATAGGGAAAAAAACGGACATGAAAAGCGTGTGTGGGATGTGTCGCGTTACTCACAGTGGTGCAGCTTTCGCGACTCGGCTTCGACTCAGGAAGAGTGGTAACTGTGTCATGATGGAGTTCATCACTGTTTGTAGTGTCCATTTCATCACTGTTTCTAACTACTGTAGGCAAATCCTGTGTCAGAAATCAGGGCAGAAGTAAAAATTAGGCAGGGTCGTGAAAATAATAAAGCTTGTCATAACCCTGAAGATTCATATCTATACCTCTGAACTCTCAGCTTCTTTGGCAGATATAGATCCTTCCATGGGAGAAATGTGGGCACAAATGTTTGGTCCAAGGGACATTGTAGTGAAAGAGTCAAACCCAATGCTGGATGCAGAACCTGTTGTTTCCATAGAATATGAAGGAACCAGCTGAGGGTGGCATTTTGAAGGAGTATCGGATTGGTTCCGCATCAGAGGATCTAAGAATTCGGATATTCTGAATACTGCAACAGACCATTCATTGGTTGGCTCATACTTAGATGAATGTGGAATGGCCAGTAATCAGTTAGTGCTACGATGGATTCTAATATATGTATGTATCGTACAACCACAGATAATAGTATAAGAAATAAAGTGCCAACTTACATGCTTGCTTGAGGTAGACAGATGGACGTAAACAAAAACAAAATTACTCATTGCAGCGAGAGCGAGGTAAATCTAATTATTTACATCTGCGAGCTTGAAAGGGATGAAAGCATATATGTTTGGCCTTACTTGGTGGAAGGACTAGGGGCGTGTTTGGCTCACAGCCACAGCACGCCACGCCACAACTGCCCTCGCCACAGAGCGTGGCGTTGATTTTGCCCGCCACACTCTGTGGCGAGAACAAGCCTGCGTTTCTGCAGGGCTCGCCATCCGAGGCTGAGCAACCAAGCAGCAGCCATGCAGCTGTGGCTGCTATAGCTGTGGCCTGGCGTGTTGTGGCTGTGAGCCAAACACGCCCTAGATAAATAAGCTGAGAGAGAGAGGAAGGGGGTTTGCATGATTAGAGTAATATGTACCTGTATCCTTGTCCGGGACATGGGTGTGGCGCAACGGGTGGGGATTCTCGTCATGGATGTGAGTATGGCGCCACGGGTGGGGATTCTCCTCATGTGGTGCAGAGTAGGAAGCGTATGATACTGGATTCTTGTTAAGCATGTAATGGGTCCATAGAGCGTACGACTGGGGGGAGACGTTGTAATGGAAGGGTGGTGCATTGGTGGTAGCAGCGGGAGGCTGTGCGGCAACGGACGCGAAGGCACTGTTGGTGGCACTCCAGTCGGCGAAACCTCTGGAAGGCTGGGTGTGTTGTGGAGCAGCATTGTGCATAACAGGTGGTGGCCCTGGCACTGGCCCTGCATTAGTAGACATGTAAGGGGGGAAAAAGAGGAAGAATAATCAGAATTCAGTGGAGCAGGCATGGAATTTGGTTGATTCATTTCATTTCATTTCATTTCAGTAAAAGGGAGGGAGGGAGAGAGACAGAGGGAGCAGCAGCACAATAGAATACAGTAGACAGTAGAGTAGAATACAATAGTCGCAGTAACGAATGGCTGTCCTGTGGTGCCCTCTCGACGCGAGTAAACTATAGATCACTGGGTTTGGGTGGTGGTGGTGTGGTGCAGAATGCGAAATTAAGCAGCAGCGAGCGAGCGAGTAAACTATAGATCACTGGGTTTGGGTGGTGGTGGTGTGGTGCAGAATGCGAAATTAAGCAGCAGCGAGCGAGCGAGCGAGCGAGCGTCGGAATTCATCAATCGCTAAAGCAAATGTTGCCCTAATGCCTAATCCATCCCATCCCGTTCCAATCCCGTCCCGTCCCGTCCCCTCCCATCTGGTGAGGAATGAAGGAATGCGGCGGGGGAGCGGAGGGAGAGAGATAGACAGAAAGAGATAGACAGAGAGAGAGACTGACCGGCGGCGGCGGCGGCGGGGGGCGCCCCTGGTCCTGTTGCTGCTCCTGCGGGGTGGAGGGGCAGGTGGAAGGGGAGGGGAAATGGGTGCAGGCTCTGGGTGGGATTCTGCACGGCGGCGAGGAGCGCCTGGTAGTGGTACTGGTGGTGGGGGTGGGCGCCGCCGCCGTCGTCGTCGGGGCCCATTCCTGCGGCGCCGGAAGGGGGGAGGAGGAGGGGCTTGGCTACAAGGGAAGGGAAGGGAAGGGAAGGGGTGGGTGGGTGGATGGATGGATGGGGTCGTCCGCGGGCGGGGCGGGGCGCAGCCGAGGAGTAGTAGAGAGAGTACCCGGCTGGCTCTGGCTGGCTCCCGCTCCTCCCTCCCAGCTCTCTCCGAGTCACGAGATGACGAGACGAGACACGAGAGAGAGAGAGAGAGAGCGAGCTCTCTCGTTCTTTCTCTTCTTCTGCTTCCCCCGTCTCCTCCTCCTCCTCCTCTCCTGCGCTGGGGAATTTTGTTCCTTCTTTGGGAAGGGAAGGCCCCTGGCCCAGCGGCCCAGTGGCCCAGGCCCAGGCCCTGCTCTGCCTCCCCTTTCTCTCTCTCTCTCTCTCTCTCTCTCATGCAGCAGGCAGAGGCAGGAGGAGGCGCAGCGCATCTGCAGCTGGCCGCGGCTGCAGACAGTAGTGGTGGTGCTGGTGCAGGACCGGAGGCGGAGGGGCAACGCAGCGGAGGGGCAACGCAGCGGTGGGGTGGTCCCTGCTGGCTGCTGCTGCTATGTGCCAACCCCCCTCCCTCTCTGCCTGCTTTCTCTACCATTCACACTCATTCGCTGGGGAAATTTTTTTTTTCAAGCGTTGGTCTGTAATTTGCGCACTCATAGATCGGTTCCCAGCTCTAATTGAGTTGGTTTGCTCTGGTTTCTGTAAAATTGCAAATACGCCTCAAATTCAGTCTAATGATCCATTTCCTTTCTTCCCGCTCATCATCGCCAGACCAGCATGTGCCATCACCTGCTGCAATCCAGCTGCAGGAGCAACAATTTACTACCACAACTAAGGCCTTGTTTAGTTCACGCGAATTCGATCGAATACACTGTAAAAAAATGTAATGAGAATCGAAAAAGCAGAGAGAAGGCACATTGTTCAATGCGTAAAACATAGCGCAAATTCGATCGAATGGAGCGAACTAAACAAGGCCTAAATTCTCAGGGATACAATACCATCTCAGGATTCTCAGCCTAGCCATGAATGGCATGGCAGAATTATAGAGTGCATCATTCATTCATTCATTCATTCATGTGCCAACATTAGCTAGCACCGCCTGTCAAACTCCCGGGATCACCCACTGCAAGCTACCGAAATGAAAATGCCATCTTCACTACCGACTAGAATCACAAGGCAATCTAGCAAAGACGCCCCCACCTACATCTCTGCCTGCTGCCATTTACAGAAAACAGTAGGTCATCTACATGTCGTCGTCGTCGTCCTCATCCAGGTCGTCATCCAACTCGTTCTTCTCATCCTCCTGCTCACCCGCCTCATCCTCATCATCAACCTTCTTGTAGCGGCGCCTCTTTACTGGCTGATCCACCTCCTGGTCACCCTCCTTGTCATCTGCCTTGGTTTTCTTGGCAGCAACATTGTTCTCCTGCATCACAAAACGACCAAATCAGCAGGTTTTAACTTTCAAAAAAAATCAGCAGGTTTGTGTTGTACTACTTATTAGCAAGCATCAGAGTGCCCAGCAGGGACTTACACCACTGCCCTCGCCATTCTCAGCATGGGCCTTGAGCTCGGCAGCCTTGTCGGTGTAGGGCTTCTTCTCCTGATCCACATAGTTAGATGAATATGAGCAAGGCAGTCAAGGAATTCACAAGTATGTAAAAGGAGCAGAGTGGCACTGACTTCATCGGTCATGGAGTTCCACCTCTCCCCTGCTTCCTTTGAGACCTTCAATAGATCAATTAAGCCGATGTGAGTGAGAACTCATGGTAAGGTTGGTTTGCAGCCAACAAGAGAAGACACTTGTGAGATTGATGTATAGGAGGATGTAGCAGTAAGAGAAGGGCAGAGACAAGGATGCACGTACAATGGCAGCACCCTTGATGTCAGGATGGGCGGCCTTGAAGTCCTTCCTGAAGTCTTCCCTGGAGCAGAGCAGAGCATGTAGAGTGGAATACATGAGAAACTGCGGCGAGTGGTCGAATTGAATCCCATGAGATGATAAGAGAAGAGAAGAGAGCATGACATACATGAAGAGGAAGAAGGCGGTGGGCGAGCGCTTGCGCTTGGTATCCTTGTTGGCGGCGCCACCCTTGGTGTTTCCCTTGGCAGATCTCTTGCGCTCGGCCTTGGTGACCTCGACGGTCTTCTCAACGACCTGTGCCTCTGAGGAGGAAGGAACAGGATACTGTTAGTTAGCAGCAGCATGTAGCTAGCTAAGGAATAGAACCGAACCACATCGGGGAAGAAATGGATCAACTCACCGAGCGTCATCCTGATCTTGGAGTCGAGGCTGCAGCTGTGCATGTCGATGAGCACGACGGGGACATCCTTGTTGCAGGCCTCGCTGGGGTTTGGTTGGGGCAAAAGAGCAAACACCTTGAGCGTCAGCTTGAGAGCATGAACGATTGGGAACCGGATGGGGAGCGGAGAGGGAGGCAACTGACCATCTGGTGAATGCGCTTCCGTCCCTGGAGCGCTTGAGGACGGTGGCCTCGACGCGCTTCCTGCTGCGCGCGGCGTTGCCGGTGGACTTGCCTCCCGCCATGCTTGCAGGCTTGCCTTGCCTTGCAGGAATGGAACCGGAGCTGCTTGCGCTTGCTTGGAGATGGAGATGGAGATTGAGAGGGGAGGTCTGGCGGTGAGTGCGATTGGATCGGAGATTAATAGAGGAGGCGGCGGCGGGAAGGATTCGGCGGGCAAATGCAAATGTTAAAGTGGCGGCGGCGGCGGCAAATGCAAATGTATAATTTGGCGCTCGGACTGGGGGGAACAGAACAGAAAAGAAAAGAAATGGGAGTTGTTGGCGCGCGGGAGATCTGGGCCCTCCGGGTTGTAGTGGACGGCCGAGATGAGCCCTTCTGCAGCTGCCGCTGTGCTGTGCTTCCATCCATTCGGCCATTCCATTGGCGCCAAAAGCTGGGATGGCGCCGCTTTCCCTTCCCGCCCTCTCCCCTCCCTCCCTTTTCAGATCAGAGGTTTCGGAATCGGAGGCAAGGCAATTCACTTCCCCCGCGCCCACACTGCTTTGCTTTTTTATTTTTTATTTTAAGTGGAACACTGCTTTGCTTATTTGGATGGACATGTGGACGACGGACGCTTGGATTAGATTACTCCATCTCAAACGTTTTGCTTCTCAAAACAGGACCAGCAAATCATATACTCTGTATATATGTATTTAAAAAAAAAAGAGGATATTACACAGAAATTCTAAAACAATACAACAATAGTTATTTTTTTTGCTAATCCTCATTGATAAACTCAATACAAGATGCATGTTAAGAAGAAGGACTATGTATCTACCTGACTACAATTGTGTCTTCTGCTCTATCTCTAATGATGGAAAATAGAGCATCTTTTCCTTCACTGCCCCTTTTCAATCCAATGCTGAGAAGTCATCAATCTTCACTTGCAAGCCAGTTGGGAACCTTTTCAAGCTTTGGAACATATGCAACAGCAAATTCAAGAACCTTTCTTCATAAAAATTATTGTTCTCATGACTTGGAGTAACTAGAAAATCGGAAATGATGTTATTTTCAATGGGCAGGACTTCTCCGTCTTGGCTGTCAAGGTAGTTTTCATCAAAGAATTTTAAATGGTCCTGCACCGAGCAATGAAGAAATATCTTCCAAGGATGAGAGATTGGCTAAATGTTTTGTTGTAATCTTTTTCTTTTTTGTTTTGTCTTCTAGCTATAACTCTTCTTTTTTTAATATATATCCAGTAGGGGATCAAACTCCTCCTGTTTCATCAAAAATAGTTATTTTATCCGTCAATTTTTTTTTCTCTTGGCAGCTTGTAGTGAAAAAAAAAACCTGCTAAAATCGAGGGCATCCAACGAGATTTGGACATCCTTGGATGGGTCAATTCCTGTATGATGAAAACGCAAGAGATGAAGAAGCACACAGGCACGCTACCGAGTATCTCCAGTAGATACATGTCCCAAAAAAAGAAAGACAACACAGTCAATACATTTTATATACATGTGCCCGAAAGAAAGGCAACACAAAAGAGAAGGAGAAGATAAAGACTGAAAGAGGAGGAGGAGGAGGACAAGAACGAGAATGGCTAGCTCCTTCGATGGCAACAATGGTGGAGTTGTAGAGTTACTATAACACTCTTGTTATGCTCTTAAGAGCATCTCCATCAGTCTCCCAATAAACATTTTTCAATAATCATGAAATCTGTTAGAGCACTATTTTTTAATAACCTTTCAATATGGTAGTTGGATTAAGGAATGAGAGACTGCCGAAGATGCTCTAGGCACCTCTGATAAAATTGCATCGCCTGGTTTTGAGAACAACAAAGTCACTGTAGACTATAAGACATTTTACATTTGATGAACACGCCGATGCAGGGAAAATACAAACGTCTGTGCTGTTTTGGTGCATCAAACATCAGAGCTGAAAACTATGTTTAAATTACTAAATAAGGGCATGACTTATGGGCATGACTGAAAACACAACACCAAGCAATTGGTTGTTAGAAAGATTTTATTTACCACGAGCCCACGAAAGGTGAAGAACACAATCACAACAAACTGGTTGAAGGTTCCGAGTTTGAGGAAAGCAAAGCTGTAATATAAAGTCGAATTGGTTTGGTTTTGTTAGGAGGGAGGGTGTTGGATGAATGCATAGCTCATGCCCCTGCCATTGCCTACCAAAGCAAACGGATCGGAATCCATGCACGGCCGCGCGGAGCTGATGGATCGAGTAGTTGCAGCACGCCTTGCATCATGGCAGGCAGAGCTGCCTAGCTCCGGTCTCATCGCTAGCTCTTCATCTCTCTCTCTCTAAATATTTCTGTATATATACACGACTACCTGCGGAGATGCACAACTGATCTGCTCTGCTATAGAGACCGACCGACCGACCGATGGCTTGCTCCCGCTGCCGGCTCGCCGAGGCAGCCTCGCTGCTGCTTCTCCTCATCCTCCTTGCTGCCGCGACCGGGGGCGCCGGAGCAGCATCGGCCGAGGCGGAGGAGGACAGTAAGAAGGCCATGGCGGCGCTGCCCGCCCGGAAGGAGCACGTCTCCATCAGCAGCTCTGGAACCTCCTCGCCGTCGTCGCCGCCCTCTCCGGGAGCAGCAGCAGGAGGAGGAGGAGAGAAGAAGGAGAGCAAGGACAATGGGAGCGGCAACAAGAGCGGCGGCGACAAGGAGAAGGAGAAGGCCAAGAAGCCCACCAAGTGCGTGACGAGCAAGGACTGCCACCTGAAGCGTCTGGTGTGCGCCAAGAAGTGCACCATGGCCGCGCACAAGAAGTGCGCCGCCAAGTGCTCCCGCTCCTGCACCGGCGGCCTCCCCATCTGCACCTGAAGACAGATCGACGATGCCACCTTCTTGTCTTGTCTCATCAGATTAATACTATATTAGATGAATAAGTTGAAGTAGCTGTTCCTTTTTTTTCACCTTTTGTCACCTGCTGGATTAACTGCGCTTTTTTTTGTTGTAAATCATGCAAGTAATTATTTGCTTTCCTACTGCTGTGCCTGAATTTCATATCCCCGGCGTGCCGCTGCTCTGAAAGTCAGAAAGCATGCGCACCAAGACACATGCCACTAGGCTTGCAGGCACTCGCAGTTGAATTTTCCATCCAAGACCTGTTGACCATTCAGGAGCAGCATTGCAGCAAGCTATGCATTCATACATATGAATTCATTAATTTAGAGGCAGTAAGTCAAGCACAACGGTGCATCAGAGCACCACCACCTTAACTACTTTCATCTCCACCCCTGCGATTCATCACATAAATAAACACATGCATGGTCAAAGGAATTTTACATATGCAGCAGCATTCAGTTGCTCCTCTAGCCCTAGCGCTAATCTATTCATCTTTAGAAGAGAATGCAGGCTTCATGGCCCCTGTGTTAGTCTTTGCAGCTCGCTCTCCTCGTCCAGTGTCTCCATCAGCAGCGACGGTGCATACTGCGCGTTCCCCTGGTGCTCTTCTGCGTCCTGGCAGAATGACAGGATTATGGTGTCGATCGACATCTCCACCACCGCAAAGAAAAGCTTTGCAACTATATAACCCAGCGCCCACGACACCTGCAGAAAAGTCCATCGCTTCCTCATCCATCCAAAATTGCTACACAACCATATCCTGCAAAAGCTTGACCACTGATCACTTACCAGCACTGGGACCAGCGGCGATGATATCTTGTTGTGGCCAGATCTGTACTTGTGCTTATCCAACATGACGAAAGCAAACAGTGCGGAAAACAGGCTAACACACAGCCTGCCCAACATGAGAACCACATCCCCAATGACATTCACTTTCCCAATGCGCAATATGTTCTTCATGATTAACCCAGTTGCTAGCGCAGAAGCCTTGCAGAATCCTTTCCCAGTAATTGCAATCTGTACCAGCAATATTTAAGCAATTTTGCATCAGTGTCGCCAATTGCATCTAGAGCAACAAGCATTTTTTTTATCATATACTGATAAAACGTGTGAAAGTCAATGATACATATCCAGATAATGATGCCCGCTAATCAGAAATGAATTGTTGATGCTTACCATGATATAAGCATTTCGATTCACTGATTTCAGGGTCCAATCAACGCACCCTAAGCAGCACTGAGATGAGGATGATAGCGTCTTCCCAAACCAGCTGTCATGGGCAGAATTGACAAATTTCAGCCTGCGGCGAAGTGTCTCGAGTACAAATCGCACCCACTCAATGATGGATACAATCAGTGAGCCGAGAGCCACAGATCCAAGACTATAGCGCAACAAGCGCTTCAGGGAAGATACCATAGTACGGAAAGGGATATCATGCTGCATCACAATGTCACGCTAAACATCAGTCACAGGAAAACAGTACCTCCCAGGTCAAGGGGATGAGAATCCTCAGAAAATTGCCTTCTAATTTATAGTTCCAATTCTTTACTAGGGTGGTTCCTGAGATGCTTACCGATATCTCACCACGCGCCCAGTAGTACGAAGCAACTGATCCAGCAATTACAGTCGAAGAACATCCCATGAAAAACTGTGTTGCCCAGTAACAGCCAAGAAAATGAAAAAGAATGGCAATGCCAATATGTGGGGTGTAATGAATACTGTACCCACAACAGCTGTCACAGTTTACTTTGCCAAGCGTGAGATCATACGAGCAGCAATCTGTATTGCAATCATTTCGTATAACTTGACCGGCACTGAAAAGATGAAGCGTTGCTGAAAACCAGAATATGTAGAAGATGGCGAGGATCAAGAATGGCACAGCTGGAAAAATAATAAGTGCCTGAACTTCACCAATGACCTTTGCAGCAACCTACATAAAGTTTTCACAGATGACTAGATGAGTGCTCTCAGAATGCAACAAAAAAGCAACAGAGAAAACCTTATAAATGATGTCACATTAGCAGTTGACAAATGACAAGTCATGCTATCAGCTAAAGCATGTGTTAGCTGTAGCCCCAGCGAAATCGTATTCGTTATTCGATGAAATGGTCCACATATGAAGCCAATGGATTTTGCACAGTACATACCTTCAGGACAGATGTCGCTATTAGTATGCGCCGGGCGATAGCTATTGAAGTCAGGAAGGCAAGTATCATTATTATTGTCATCAAGACAGAAGCGGCATGAAGGTGATTTATCTCCTGATGAAAGATGAATGATGAGATAACAAACATGTTGGCAGGATATTGCTCAAAATGACACCAACATGTGGCAGAAAACATACCCGTCCACCTATGTTGACATAAGGATCACTTTCACCAATCACAACAGTTAAAGGATCATGGCCGATCCAACCAGCTGAGTACATAAAACATCTAAGATGTGAGATCATGTCATGCATAAGACTGAGCATTAACAACAACAACCATATTACATTACGTGTATGACAGTCTATAATTAGGAGTATCCTACCTTTCATATAGAAGAACATTGTAACGGAAATTACAAGGGCATTGAAGACTACCACCGTTATCCAAGGCATCCCAGCAACAAAATAGCGAATCATAAGTAACCAGATCCCAGATAAGAATAGAGGGAGTAATCCCCCACAAACGATTAACACAGGCCAGGACTTCCCAATATCTGCAACATATCTCTGCAAAAAGAGGAAACTCTCAATTTTTTTTAAAAAAAGAAAAGAATTATAATTTTGAGTTCAGATAATTTACATGAAGACAAGCGGGCTTGTGCACCTATTGTAAATCAAATGTAATAAATAACAGTTCTTGGTTGTATAACATCACAGGTGCCTGCTATTAACCATTCCGGTCTGGACAATTCACAATTTAATCGCCTCACAAGTCACTATTAGAAAAATGATTTTATTTACTCTGTTGTGCACACATGCAATAAGCAGCACGCATTCATTGATAAATTCTCACTACAACAGAAACAAAATGACAGAGTACAAGCAGTCACAAGAGCACTACAAACCTTGAGGACAGAGGATTTGCTGTTGATCGCGTTGTGAATTGTTTTGTCTATTAGCATGTTTTCATAGATGCTGACACCACCCATCTGCTGCCAATGCTTCAAAGAGACATTGGATGCCCGCGCAATAAACTGGCAGCTCCAGTAGACTGAAGTGACAGAAAGAGATCAAGCTAGCGACCATTTACACATAGAAAAAACTTGGAAAGACTTGATATATCGGTTTCTTAAAAGTTGGTGGAATGCTGCTGCGCAAAATATTGAAGACTTGATACTCGTGTGAGACTTACCATTTACACTTGGAAAGATGACAGGGTAACAAGGACCCTGCAGCTGAAGAGAGCTATTCCTCATATCTGGTGTGAGGTACTCGAAGTAATCATAGTCCCTGTCAATCCAATCATCAACAGAGAGGCGTATGTCACCTTCTGGATAATCGCACACAAAATTCAAACCATCTTCTGCTGGAAGTGGGCATTCCATGAGGCAGATGGCTTTAGCGTCAGGTAGATTGATGTGACTGCTTTTGAGGCCACTTTGGTAGACCTGGTTGGGGTTCATCCAATAACGAACATCCAACTCACGCAAATCTGGATTGCCATGCCTGCTGCCACATATGTTTCCTTTGTAATCCAGTCCGAATGTCAGCCTGTGCAGTCAAAGAAGAAGAAAGCATCTGGATGAAAAGAATTGGACCGTTTTTGAAGTGAGGAATAAGATTTTGGAATTTAATTACTCAGGAGACATGATTGTAGTCGGAGGTTTTCAATCTTTTCTAGTAGCAGTGAGAGGCTGCAGTATATTGGTGGGGAAATAAGTGGTGAAAAGCAGGGAGGAGTAAAACTGATAAGATGGAGCATGGAGATGGAGGAGAGTATAAAGGACGAAAGCTCGATCCCTGGACCAGTGCGGTATTTATTCCACAGTTAGCAGTTGGTTGGTGGCTGCCAATTTGCGAAGCAGAAGCAAAGCGATGAAAAGTTTGTTCTTTAGTTTTGTTCTCAACTTCTTATAGGTAGGTACACTTGTTGGCAGCCCGTTTTAGGTGCACAATAAGCATCAGGTGCAAATAGTTTAGTCACTTTTTACTGAATGCAGTGAAATAGAAAGAACTCTTTTCCCTCATGTATATCAGTTACAGCAGCAAGGAGTTGCAGAGAAATTAGCGTCGGTCGATTGAAGTGGTGGCAGTAACATGAAACAGCTGCGAGTTGAAATTGGGAATGATGCGGTGGATATTCAGTTTGAGCAAGGAAGGGATATGACTGAGAGCCCGTGGAGAGTGTGTGCCTTTGTTGAGCTTGGTACTAGTAGCTAGATACTGCAGCCAGGCGGGGAACAAGAAATGGAAATAAGGGATAGATAGATAGATGATAGATCTACGGGGAGGCGGGTGCGTGGAAGCGAAAGAGAGATAGGCAGAGAGAGAGAGAGGTAAGCTGCTGACCTGAGGGGGTTGCCCTGGTTGAATCCGAAGCTGGAGTTGACAATCATGGCGACCCAGAAGGCGGCGAAGAGGAGGAGGAAGGGCCAGTCCCGGCACTTGCGGTCGTGGCGAATGACGCCCCCGCCGGGGTCCTGTTCGTCAGCGGCGGCGGCGAAGGCGGGGAAGCGGCCAATGATGGCACCGAGGGGGCCTCCCCCCAATGTCATTCTGATTCTCTGCTGTGGTTTTGCGGTTGGTGTCGGTGGTGAGCTGCTCGTGCTCTTGGCCTCGGAGGAGGAGGAGGAGAGGGGAAAGGAAAGGGACCCGACGGGACGGCTCGCCTAGTCGACTGCCTTGGCCTTGCACTCGTGTGGACTGTGGCCTGTGGGGGGTGCCTTGCCTGCGTTAGTGACGTCACTCCACTCAGCTCACAGCGGTTGAGTTGAGCCTGTGAGTACTGCTACTTGCCATTGCCAAGCTCTTCTCTTCCTTGCAGCTGCCGTTTTGCTTTGGCAGCGCTGATTATCTTCTTTTTAAAAGAAAAAGAAAAAAAAGAGAGTAGAAGATTAATGACAAACAATTAATTATAAATTAACTATATCCGGGGCGTGGCTCAGCCGCTGTGCTTGTACCCCACTCAGCAAGCAAAGCTCATAGTAGGACAAGAGGCCTGCCTGCCTGACTCCGGGCTTTTCTGCTTGCTGCTGCCGGTCTTCGCTTCTAGTGCTACTCCTTATTATCTGCTCGTCTGCTACACATTTTCATCAGAGTTCCTTTTGAAAGAAAAAAAAATGTCAGCTACATTTTGTTCATGTCTTGAAATTTGAACACTATGTTTGGTTTGCTACCAATGCCAACCAAACCAAATATTTGGCTTGCCTATGAAAATTGGAGCGTGTTTGGTTTACTATCCACTTTTGGCGCACCAATCCTTGCCAACCTAAACTACACATGCGAGTTGGCAAAAATGCAGGCGAGCAAAAGCTTCACCAACGAATTGGCGGCCGCGCCAATCCACAGCAGCAGCATGCAGGAATTTGATTGGCCACACGGAAATCAATGAAGGTGGATTTGTGATATTAAAATGCTAATATCTCTTAAATGGCTTATCTAATTAAAATTCTGTTTGCGTATTTAAATTCTTGAGAATTAAATCTATAAAACAAGATGCCACTTGAGTACTTGACTATATTTCGATATAAAAGATAATAATAATAAGTGGACCCCACACGTCATACTAAGAAGGTTAATAAATTTGGCTAGTTTTGGCAGGGTTCTAATCCAAATACTACTTTGCCATCATTTTGGAGTTGCCCACGATTTGGTCATGACCAAAATTTGGTAAGGTAAAATGGGGCACAAACCAAATATTGCCCTACACCTTTTGGTTGAACTCAAGGTTTCATGGACATTAGCATGCAATCGCCAATCAACAAGATATGCAAATGCGGCTCATGGAGATGGAGGGGGACAAGAAAAACACAGTCTTCAACTTGGAAAATACAACCAAATTGCATCCCATCAATTAATTTGCCAATTAAGTTACAAAACAAAATCAAAGAGGGAGGGTACAGTGGGGGTGGTCTTTCCGCAGCCATGAAATTACATGACAGTTTAATATATGAATTAAGAACTCTTACATACCGTTAGGTTATTCGGTAGTACTAGTATGTATATGATCCGGGAACGAATCTCTTGACTAAACAAAGTGTCCTTCCTCGATACCAACCCAAAGTACAAATCTCTTGTTAGGAGATATACCATGGGCGCTATCCTTATTTGTTTCCTAGATAGATTATATATTTCGAAAATTTGAAGAGTACCAAGTATTCAAAAGAGTGATATTCAAAATTTAAGCGGAGAGAATTATTTTTCCAAAAGGGTAGATTGCTATAAGAAAAGAATGCCTATGCATGAAAATAACACAAAAAATCGGTGAATTAGAAATGTGTAAATTCCAATCCAAATTCCAAATAGCAAACGCTTGAGCGGGAGGATTTGTGAGTTGTCAAACAAGCATCCGAAGAGAGCGAACGAAGGCGAAATTTTGGTTGTTACGCGGGCCAAGTGGGGAAGCAGAAACTAGGCAGGTGGGCCTTGGACTGGACTGGGCCCATCCCATTCTAGTGGTCGGTTGGGCTTGGACAGCAGAGCTCAAAAAAAGAAGTAAAAAAAAAAGCAGAGCAGACGAGCAGAGCAAGCAGATCCCCCGCCGCCGCGGCGACGAGGATGGTGAAGGCGGTGGTCGGCGACGAGGCGCACCTCAAGGCCTTCGAAGAAGCGCTCTCCTCCTCTTCTCCGCCTCAAGCCCAGGTTGGCCATGCTCCTCTCCCCCTCCCCATCCGCACGGACCTCGATCGGTTGGTCCCATCCGCTGATTCGATTCGATTCGATCCCAGGTGGGCCTCGTCGTCGGCAAGCTCAGCGCTTCCTCCGACCGTGCCCTCGTCTACTCCCTCCTTCCCACGCCACCCACCGAAGCCGCGGCCCCCGCATGCTCCCTACGCGCCGCCCCCAAGCCCAAGCCCTCCAAGGGCAAAGCCCCTTCCTCCACTGACGCCTCTCTTGAGTTTGATGTCGATTGGATCGCCGAGCACGCGCGACAGGTAGGTACACGGCACTGTCATCCACCAAACTATTTCGAATTCTAAATCGTAATTACCCATACTTTTTATCTAGGTGTCGAGGATGCTACTCGGAGGAATGAGTGTTATAGGTATTTATATATGGGCTCCCGAGGCATCCTTCAAGGCCACATCCCCTGCCGTCCTATCGCAGGCTAGTATCATATCAACTCCTTTGCGTCATCGATTTATTCACTCATCAGTCCGCCAATACTTTACTCATGCAATCTTTCAGGTTATCAGAGCAGTTTCCCAGGCTTGGTATGGCAGCACATTCAGTCAGAGGCTGCTCCTTCACATATCTTACAGTCCTCGGAGGTGCTGTCTTATTTTCCTGCATGCTAACTTTGGCACTCTTCTTGAATATGTCTGTTTGTCTAGTCATTTCATTTTTGTATGGAGTTATCAGTTAATGTCAATTGACATGTAAAGTATGACACATATTTTTTGATGCTGTACAGATGGGCCTGTCGTATATGCGAGGTTGCATCAGGAAGTCTGCGCCCTTGTGATTTCAAATACACCAAACTATTAGCTTCTCTTCAAACTTTCAGATGCGCATATAATTTTGAGATAAGGTACTACCTGTAATTTCTTGTATCATTATGATTCAGACAATCAACTCTGCGTACCAGTTTATGTGGGTTGGGTGGACCTATCTGTGTTTGTCAATGTTACTCTTCGCTGTAATCATAATCTTCTGCCACATCCTCGGCTAATTACAACCCAGCACATTTTGGCACAGGTTAACAGCTGTTCAAGCTGAGCCCTTTAAGAAAATTATTTTGAAGGCAATCAGTCATCTCACAGAGGAAGTGCTCAATGCCAGAGCTTTAGTCGATGGACATCTGGTAAGTTACAATTCTTAGCCTCTGTTGCAGTTTGGTAGGTGCACAAATGCCACAAATCTAGGAATACTCATCACCTAGAAGAATCGGGCGGCTAGTTCCATTTAGTATAAGAATTTTTCTTGACATTCGTACACCTGCTTTCAAATGCCAGAAGGCCAAACAGATTTACTTCACATGACAATCAGCAATCTGAATAAACAGTGTACCTTGTGCTGCTACAGTGCTACACAAGGTGAGGTCTGGACCTCTGGGGAAGAGAATTTCTGATATATAATTAAAATTTCAGTTTGCATCTTCTTCAAGTGGATTATGCACTGCATAAATTGATATTCCATATAATTTGTCACCCCTTAACTCCATCATTAGAATTCACCATTTTTTTTTTGCAAAACATCTAACATCTTCATTTGAAATAATAAGATAAAATGTTAACTGAATGGAATGTAGTATAAAAGGAACAAAAGTTTATCCCGTCACAGGTGACAAGCTTTTTCTGGCTCCCAGCTTCTAAGAGTGACTGCGATATGTTTATCAGTTCAACCTCAACACTTTTCACTAACTAAAAATAGAGTTGCTGATTTATATTTCTGTCCTGTTGTGGAAGAGAATGCTGCCCCTTTTTTACAACAGCTTGCCAATCTTGTTTATTTTTGCACCTGCTTATATCTCTTGTTTCTCATTTTTTTTCCAACTAGTTTTCAGAAGACATAAACATCAATACAGAGGGCCCACACCAAGTCGATTTTCTTGTGCCATTCAAGAATGCTGTGCCTGTTGAAGGTGCCTCAGCTAATGCTGTTTCCTGTTCTGTTTGATGACACAATTTTCTTCTTGTTGGTTGTTGCTATGAAAATCTTAACGTTATATGCTTGCACTAAAGAATGCAGTTTAGAGGGAGTTGCTGGGCTTCTTCGCTTTGCTGGATCTGTCAGCGCCTTGGCATACTTAGCCCCAAAAGAATCTATTTCAGAAGCTATATCTGATCTCAAGGTAGTTATGAAATATCAGTTTCCATTATTTTGTCTTTTTCACTTAGTTACATTGTTTCCCATGATGGGGCTCTACTCTGTACCTAGTACTCAGCTCTAGTTTGTTACAAACGCTTCACAAGCAGTTTTCTTAGGCTAATCTACTTCATATTTGCATTTGTTTTGGATCCTCCGAGTAAAGAGTACGGAAGTGATCGTTGATGTATTAGTGATCAAAACATCATGTGGCATTTTTTGGGCATTTTGTTCTTGAATTTTGAATCTCAAGATTCTTATTTGAGATTAGTTTGATTATGTTCACTGTGGAGGGTCTTTTAATTTGATTATGCATATGTCATTGAGTGCTGTAGATTGTAATGGGGGCTGAAATTTAATTAGCCAGCATTATTGCATCATCACAGTTGAATCTCCAGTAGCTGATTTCTTGTTCGAAGCAGCTTCTCAAGTCATTTCAATATTTATGGTTGGTTTAAAGAAAACCAACACTTCTTTTTGTTTGTTTTGCTGCTTCTTTTACTCTGTGTGAAGGCGGACATCATTACAAGTCTAAGAAGCAGGTTGGATATCATCCTGGATGAGGCAGATGATGACTCTGGCCCTAATGGGTTGGAGAAATCAGCATATCAGAAGGCCACTCAAGTTGTATTTCATGAGTTGCGGTACGTATTTATATATACCTCGAAAAGAATTAAATGTGCACCAGCTGGATATGCTTTTTTCTGTTATTGATACGATGCCACTACCATATTGAGCTTTCCTTGTTCTCTGTGTATGATACACAACAAGTCTGTCACAACTGATTGTATTTTCAACCCTTGAAACAGAGAGCCTTACAGTTTCTCGTTCCCGAGAAGAGTTCTTATACCTTGGTTGAGTGGCGCCTATGTTTGTGATTACCTTCAACAATCAGAGACAACAGAGGTACTTATGCTGCATCCTGCTTGAGTGGAAGCTTGTCCCATCCTGACTCAATTATGCTAGAACACTTTGACACCCATTTGTCTGACCTGACTTCAGGATGCAACGGATCGCTGCAAGGAAGTGATACCGCTGGAAACAGATGTGGAAAGCTCTTCGATACTGGAACCGGAAAGTGCAGCGGCTTGTGGCACACTGGAATCCTTTTGGGATATGGTGCCTGGAGCTCGTAGTGGAGGACGAGACAGATCCAGCGGCAGGCCGCTGAAGGATTGTGCCTGCCCTGGGCAAGAGGATGATGATAGAAGCAGAAGACGACAAGGCGGCGTGAACTTGAACGTCCTAGCTGCTCTGTTTGCGCTGCTGGTTGCTCTGATAGCTGGATTCGTATTCACCTTTGGGGGTTCCAACACCTGAGCCTGCTGCCTTGTGTTGTAACGCTGGTAGATCCATGCCGAAGATGTTAAAATGGAGTCATTCTATGTAAAAGGAATTGGAAAGAGATGTGATCTTTAGGAAACTGGAGGCTGTTCCTTGCGTTGTTGAGTCAATGCGCAGGGGGTTCTTCTTAAAAAAAAGGGCTCATGGGCCTGTCTTTATATTATTATCGGCATACATACATATACATACAACTAAGAGAGCGTTTTGTCAAATCACCAAGCAAAGCAAAGCAAAGCACTTCCTGCTGCTGTCCGCCGTGCTCAACTCCTTCCTCCAGGTGCTGGTGGCTCTAGCAGTCTGGCCTGCTGCTGGTTGGGACGGACTTCCGCATGCTCAGGGGTCAGCGTCAGCCTGAGCTAGCTATCAGCACCGTCTTCAGGCGTTTGTGAATCGCCAATGACTGTGATTGGACTGCATAAATATACTCCCCAAGTCATCACTCAGTGACCGGAGGCTGGACCAATTACCTTCATCTTCAAATAATGTTCAATACAGCTCGTCTCTTATACTGGCCAGAAACGACCTGAGTTCTCTGGCTTTCCTCTCATGTTCAGGAGACATATCGCTACCACTACCAGCTTCACAAATGTCTATTACATCTACATCTTTATTGCTTTTATCGCCTATGACTGGTGAAGGGGAAGACAGATCGATCGTCCCAGCTTCTGCTACCGCATCGTTTCTCCGAGAACAATCATCAGCTTTGCCCGCCACCCCAGTGCCATGGCTGATCAAGGGAGACGCTTCTTCCAGCTGCACATCACTCCCTCTCGCTCCACATTCATGCTTGTAACATGAACCAACCAGCATGTTGCCTTTCTCAGGAAAATTGCTTATATCTGACAGGGCTCTTCTTCCTTCTTCCATATAAAGTCGCAAGTCTTGAGCTGCATGAGGTTTATGAGCAGTTCGAGGCAACGGTGAAGATAGATCAATTGGGCCGTTATCCCGTGTCGAATTCTGCGTGTCACGCAAAAGGTTACTTTCTTGTGACTCCATTGTTTCAGGTAGCAGACTTTGGCTCTGCTGATCAATCCCATCCATGGGTACTGCAGCTGATTCACCCAACTTTCTGGATCTGGCAATCTTACAAGCTCTTAGAGGCGGGGATGGAGAAGACAGGTCAACAATATCCTGGAGTGGTGCCACATCGTTTATATCTGCTGTCTGAGGGCCAATTACTGTAGATGGAAATAAGGTACTACTTTCAGATTCAATTTCAAGCAGCAATTCTTTGAGCTGCACATCCACATCTTTTACGGCAGCTGGAGCTGATTTCTTTGGCCTAGCTCTCCTCTTTTGCTTCTTTTGCTCATCCTTCTTTTCCAAAAACTCAGGTATTTTTTCTGGGCAAGCACTGCAGTTGCACAGGTAGGGAATATCAGAGGATGAGTTGATAAACAAGTTTATGAGCTAAAATGAAAAGTTTATTACAGCTAAAGCATCACATCAAGCAAGGCAACTGATTTCATTATCAATGGAATCCAACTAGCACACTGAACCCTTCTGCATTCCTCCATCTCCAGCACTATGGTAAGTATATTGCCAATGAAATTCTTTACTGAAGTCAGCAACGGGTCTTGTTCATGCTTTTTGTCCCTAAATGTTGCTGGAAATATAGTTCTTCTTCATGCTTTATGTTCATATAGTTAATCTGTAAACATAACGTCCACAAATAATGCTATGCAGCAGAAACATGTGATATTCTACTTATTGAGTTGATCTCAAAAGTGACTCCAGTCCGTGAAACACTATCGTTCAGAGGATAAGTCGATAAACAACTACTAAATGGCTAGCTACGGGTGCAGGAAAAACCAGAACTACCTTCTAACAAGATCCCCTGGAACAACTGAAACTTGGAGACCATCTATGTTTCTCCATGAAACCTCATAATATTCACTTCCCTGAACTTTTCTCTGCTTCACAATCGCCAATACAGGGCATGGCACTGGAATCTGCAAATTAGATAATTAGACTTGAAAAGTAGATGTGAAATAATCAACTCAGAAAATCAGAAATGCACTCAGCAAGCAAAGCTTATACCTCATTTAGCAAATGTTCCATTCCTACATCTGAAGACGTGGAGCGAAGATTTGAAAACCTTCTGAGTTCTCTCTCAGCTATCTTTGGAAGGATATATTCATCTGCAGACATATTTTCAAGGAAATAAATCGGGAAGTTTTCTCATGTACAAAAATGTGATACTACCTCCATATTGCATATGTCTGATAAAAGCAAGCATAACAATTAGGGATTTCAAGGATACCAGTCTTCTCAGGGCTCCACTCAAAATATTGCTCACATATCTGTTGCAGCTGTGACCGAAGAAATGGACGCTGGCAGCATGCCCTGGAGACAGGAAATCAACAATCAACGTCATCAATAAACCATCTAGACCAATATTCAATAACCTGAGTCATTTCTCATGGTCATTCAAAAGGCTAGGAAACATGGAAGGAAAACTTGAACGAACTGCACCATTCACGTCAGGTGTGAACCTAAGGTTAAGAATCCAGATTTATCCACAAACAGAACTTAAGCAAGAAAGTGGATCTATTCTATACACAAATGTCTCACCTCTGCACAGCTTCTGAATCTGGTGAATGACATTTTGGCTCCAGATATGCATTTATTATGTCACGAAATTGATCACCAGAGTCTTGGCCCATCCCAACCTCTGTAACAGGTAAATGAATGTCAAATTTCCTACTTTATGCTTGTTGTGTTGGCAGAGAAGTATGATGTAGCTAAATAGCTGGAGAAAACCACAAATGATTGCTTACCGCATGTACTTGCTTTTGGGCATGTGCCACCAACCCTCCCTAAATTAATGCCACTATTTTTTGCTTTACATTTTCTTGCAGGTTTAACTCCATCGGACAAAATTTGGTCAAGAATGGCATTATCACCTACAGATTTAACGAGGCGGCATGCTGCTTCCTGTAACAGTTATAAACAATATTATAAGAAAAAGAAACCAATTATAAGCATCATGAGTTCTGTTTTGTGATTGATTATGAAGTTACAGCCAGTACAGAAAACAAGAATAGCCGCAATGCAGTCAGTATATGAAAACACCAAATAATCAGTATTCAAACATGGATGATGCTCTGACTTTGTTGCTTACCGGGCCAAAGCCATGAACTCCATTAGAATAGTCACTACCAAGAAGAACTGCAAGAGATATCTGAAAAAGTTGGGATAGTTCAAAGGAACAGGTCAAAAATTATGCATTCTTGAACAAAAAAGAAAACAGTGTAGAAAATTATATCAATCAGAAGCAACAAATAGGTTACAAAAATAGAGAAAAGGGTAGAAATTTAAATAATGAAGAGGCTTCAAGTTGAGGCAGATAGAATGATGTTGTTATTGCACATTCGGTGTAGGACCAAACACATTGGGAGTACATAATTTCCAGTAACCTCTACCTAAAACCAAGGAAGGTGCAAGATTACTATGACAATGGTTATTGGTTCACCAATATTGTACTTTCAGATATGGTACTTTACCAGTGTAATATTCGGAAAAAGCAAATGCCATTCAATCTACCGTATATCTCTAAGACCAAATGATCTTGCTGGCAAGCTAATAGGGTATTTAATTAAGTTCATCCTACTTCTCTAAGATATTATGGCTTGGCGGTGCGGCGGAGGACCAAGGCTACACAGGACACTGGCTGGAAGATTCCCAAATAGCATTTAGAGGAGCTCCTATAAGTTTAGCTCAATCAGGAAAATCATAAAACAACATAAAGGAACTGAATGAGATGGTCTCCTCAAATCAAAGTGCATTCATAAAGGGCAGGTGCATCCAGGATAATTTTTTGTTAGTCCAACAGACTGCCAAGTTCTTCCATCAACAAAAGCTTCCACGCATTCTTCTCAAGTTGGACATCACCAAGGCTTTTGACTCGGTGTCTTGGCCATTCCTTCTGGAAGTCTTAAGGCATCGGGGTTTTGGCAACAGGTGGTGTTCCATCATTAGCTCTCTATTACTCCTCCTCGACCAAAGTGCTGCTGAATGGTTCTCCCGGAGAGGAGATATTTCACCAAAGGGGGCTGCGGCAGGGCGATCCGCTTTCTCCAATGTTGTTCATCTTGGTCATGGACGTGCTCAACGCAATGGTTCAGAAAGCTAGTGAGGCGGGGCTGCTGCAGCCCCTCGCTAGACGCCCCCTACATCATCGAGTTTCGCTTTATGCAGATGATGTGGTGATGTTTTTAAGGCCAGTGGCAGCGGACTTGCAATTGATCACAGAGTTGCTGCGGGTATTTGGGACGCTTCGGGACTGAAAACGAACATCCATAAGAGCAGCGTCACCCCAATCCGCTGTTCCGAGGAGGAGGTGGTGTCTTTGCAGCAGTTCCTCCCTTGTGAAGTGGTGAATTTTCCTTGCAAATATCTGGGCCTGCCACTTTCTGTTAACAAGCTGACCAAATCACAAGTGCAACCTATCATCGACCGTGTTGCGAATCAGTTGCCGGGATGGAAGGCGGACCTCATGAACCGGGCTGGTCGCACGGTGATGGTCAGGTTTGTCATGACATCAATGGTAATCTATCTTGCAATGGCAACTGAATTACCACCCTGGGCGCTCAAAGCCATGGATAAACTTCGTCGGGGTTTCCTGTGGAGGGGTAGACGTGAGGCAAAAGGCGGACATTGCTTGCTGGCCTGGCCGAAGGTAGCTAGACCATTGCAACTTGGTGGTTTAGGCATTCATGACCTCAAGTCTCTCTGTTGGGCCCTGCGAATGAGATGGTTATGGCTGCGGAAAATGCAGCCGGATAAACTATGGGCAACCTTCCCTGTCCAAGTGCATGAGAACGCCAAAGCCTTATTTGCCATCGCCATAGAAACTAAAGTTGGTGATGGGAACAGCACACTCTTCTGGACGGATAATTGGTTACAGGGTTCTTCCATTGCTACCCTTGCCCCCCATACTTTTGCGCAAGTATCAAAGAACAGAAGGAACAGACGCACGGTTAGTGAAGCTTTATTGAATGATCTCTGGACCCAAGATATAGGGGGGGCACTCAGTGTTGCTGTATTGGCCGAACTTTTTGGTCTGGTGAATCTTCTGGAAGGAATTCAACTGGTTGCTGGAGTTCCGGATGAGCACAAATGGAAATTTTCAGAGTCTTGTCAGTACTCCTCTAAGTCAGCTTATACAATGTTTTTTGTGGGAGCAATCCATTTCCAGCCATGGCAACTCATTTGGAAAACATGGGCGCCCAAGAAATGCCAATTTTTTCTATGGTTAGCAGTCCACAATCGATGTTGGACTGCTGATCGTCTAGCAAAAAGAAGCATGCCTCACCCAGAGAAGTGTGTGCTTTGTGATCAGCAAGAGGACAACCAGCAGCACATTTTGATTAGATGTGTCTTTGCTAGACAGGTATGGTTCCAATCCTTCAGTAAGGTGGGATTGTCCCTGTTGGCACCACAAGATGAGGACATCTCTTTCGAAGATTGGTGGGTTAAAACCGACAAGTTGGCCCCAGCTGTTTTCAGAAAAGGAGTCAATTCGCTAATCATTCTAGTGTCATGGATGATTCGGAAAGAACGCAACGATGCGGTGTTCAACGGATCCTCGCCAAATGTGCAGCGGACGTTGTCACTGATTGAGGAGGAAACACATTTGTGGAGTCTTGCTGGTGCCCGAGAGCTCGCTAGGCTCGAAATTAGATGTATTTATCTCTAGTGGTCGCCTAAATTCAGTCCAAGGCGCGAATGTAATTTAAGGCTTAAGGGGGTGTCGTGGGTGTGTTGTTCTCTACAACTCTTCTTCTTAATGAAATGATGCGCAGCTCTCCTGCGTTTTCGAGAAAAAAAAACAACATACCAGTGAGTTTCTGCCAAAACCAAGCTTTTTCTCAATGTCTTCCATCTCGTAGCAAATTACGTAACCACTCTCTCCTGATTCAAGAGAAAACATAAAGAAATCATTGTGAATTATGCTATACAAACAAGAGAACTTGCTAGTCCAGAAAAGGAGCAGATAATGCACTACAAGACTTCATCAGCAATATTACTGTTAGCAACAATGCTCAGGAAACAGCTGTACCTATGAAAACATCTCTATAAACTGTCCTTGCACCAAAAAGAAATGCATCTGAATCTGATGTAAAACAGCCATCCTGAAACAGCACAAACAATGAATAAGGAACATGCATATGACGTTGGTCTTGCTAGGATCATGTCACAATAATGTACTTACACACAAGGAGGAAACATTGAGCAATGCGCACTGTGCTTCCGCTTCTTCCACCCTATTAAGGAACAAAAGGGTTCAACAAAGCCATACTGACAAACCGATGTTAACATCTGCTACTTCAAATAGAGTGTTACTGGAGCAGAGAGATGCAGACCCATCCAAGCAAGGAATGCCCAGCGCCATCCCTAGATGCTTGGCCTCTTTGATCATGCGCGAGAATTCAGAGCTCTTATTCCGGCGCAAAGAAGTCAAGGGTTGTGAATTGGCCTCCTCTCGAGCAGCCTGTGGTGAATTGATTCCAAAGGAGAATTTATTAATTTAAAATGACGGGAAAAATGAGACCGGGTGTGTGTGTGGGGGTGGGGGTGTGTGTGTGTGTGGGNACAGGGACAGAGCAGCACCAACCTCAGCGGCATTTGATCCGAGGCGGCGCCTGTAAGTAGCCAATTTGACCGAAGGAATCGCCCCATCTGAACGTAAGAGCGACAAAGGAAGAGACTTTATTTCATTTCATCAGGGGTAGGGGGAAGAAAGAAAAGGAGGAAAACCTGTGACGAAGACGAGGCTGCAGTTGAGGGCGAGGAGGGCTCGGATGCGGTGGAAGAGGTTCTTGAGGTAGACCTTGTCCTTGAGGAAGGCCGGGGAGCGGTGGACGCTGCAGAGCTGCACGAGCCAGCAGGAAAGATCCACGCACACCTTCTTGTTCCTGATTCCACCAGCAGCAATTATTAGTATTATTAGTATTATTATTATACGAGAAGAAGACGAGAGGGGGATTAGATTGGGGGGGAGGCGGAATGAATCAGGAGCAGGGTTTGGATTGGATGAACTACTCACTGGAGGTGCTGGAGCGGCAGCTTCTTCTTGCAGGAGTCGAGGATGTCCCAGAGGTTCTTCACCCCCATCGCCGCCGCCGGTCGCCGGAGCCGGAGAAGAAGATAAAAGAAGCCTAACGGGAAACAGACAGCGACGGCGGTGTGGGGGCGGGTTTCGAATTCTTTCTCTCGTTTTGGTTTTTGGGGAACCGACCCTAGCGGAACGGATATTTAATTGTATTTGTTCAAAAACCATTGCTCGTTCAGAATTGCCATCTCATATTCAATATACTCCCTCTGTCAAAAAAAAATTATTATAAAAATATATTTTATAATTAATCTAATAATATTTATCTTATATTATAAATATTGATATTTTTATCTATAATTAGTCAAATTTGAGATACTAAAACATGACAATATGCTAGAATTATTTTTTTTGACCGAGAGGGTATTTGCCATTTACCCCCTCTGTCCCATATTATAGTGTTTATATAAGATACAAAATTTGTCCCAAAATAAGTGTCCATCTCGCTTTCTAATACAACTCTCTTTCCATCTCTCTTCTCTATTTTTCATTCTTCTTTAATTCTTGTGGCCAACATTTAAATGGACACTCTTTGCGAGACGGAAGGAGTACATGTCAAGCCATGCCAACGCGCTAGCATGGGTCGACCATGCCAAATGGTTAGACTACCCACAGCGTGGGTTTTTACCGATGCTTGAACAAGTGAGAGAAAAATCAAGCATCAAGGCAAGCCATTGCAGCGACGATGCTGAAACAGAAAAAATGAGGCATCCGAGTCATGTTGGTGCATCGGTGCCAAGTACATAAACAATTGGGCCCTGTTTAGTTTGCTCAAAAGAGCACCAATTCAATCAAAAGCAACGCATTGAACTACGTGTCCCCTCTCTACTTTTTCAATTCCCAATACACTTTCAATCATTGAATTTGATCGAATTCAACCAATCTAAAGAATAGCCGGCAACAGCAAACAGGTGCAGAAAGATATGGTTCTCCTGACTTGGGTCCACCTTCACTCAGCATCGGCTAATGCTGCGCGTACTGAAGCACTCGGCATCGATGTCTGGTGGCAGAGTAATTATTATTTCAGCATCGTTGCACGCTGTGGGTAGTCTTATATAGGCCCTGTTTAGTTCACCTCAAAACGCAAAAAGTTTTCACCTAGAGAACCGTGTCGGTTCATTTCTTCTCTCTGTGCACGTGACCCAATGCATAAACACTATGCATAACGGGTGCATCTAAACACCCCACTTAGTGTCTTTAGCCGCTCAGGCTGTCCGCACTCGTGGTACTCTATTCTCATCCTCTAAAAGGAATATTCTATCCTAGTCATCGAGATTCTCTCCTCTATACCCATTTCTCCCGCATCCGTCATACTCTATATCTCATCCTCTATACCAACTACCACATATTTTAATCAACAATCTTCAACTACCATCTTCTCTGTCCTCATTTTTTCTTTTCTTTTTTCTCTCTTATCTCTTTTTTCCCCACCCCACCCGCAATCTCTCGACCTCTCCCCAGCCTCTCTCCCTCCGCCCACCGCCCCTCTCTTTCCCTCTCTCCACGCGCTGGCCGTGCCAGCCTCCCTCTTCGCGCGCGAGCTGGGGGGCGCCGCCCAGATAGGAATCCGGCGGTGGTCTTCCCCTCGCCCTCGCCCGCCCGTTTCCCCCGCGGCAGTGGTCTTTCCATCGCCCGCCCCTTCCCCCGCGGCGGTGGTCTTCGCGGACAACGGCTAGCGCGCGGAGCTCCGCGACGACGACGTGGACCCCGGCGCCATCCTCTTCGAGTTCCTCCGCACCCGCACCCGCTTCACCGGCCCCAAGCTCGGCTGCGGCGAAGGCAAGCCACCTCCTTCCTCCCCACCTATGCTGTTTGGTGAAGGTTTGTAGTGGCGGCAGCGTCGGGCATCGGGGTAGAGGTGGCGAGGAGAGACGCAACGGCGGCGGCGACGAAGAGCTACCTCCACGTGCAGCCTCCCTCTCCTCGCGGTGGCCTCAGAGAGCGCGGCGGACAGGCGTGGATCCGGGACGCGGCAGACAGGGCGTGGATCCTGGTCCTCCTCGTCGTCGGCGACGACGGCGCTCCTTCCCTCTCCCCCCACGCCCTCCCTCTCCCCCGTGGTGACGGCCGGTCGTGACGGCGGATCCTTCGGCAGCGGCGTCGTCTTCTGCTCGTCGGCCTCCCTCCCCGGCTCCCCGGCCATCCCGGCGGCGGGCCTCCTTCCGAGCACGCGCAGGAGTGCAAGGTGGGGCTCACAGGTCCGCACCACGTCTACGATAGCAGAGGTCCTCTCCCTCCGCTCGCAGTAGCGGACGCGGGAGCATCCTCTTGCATAACATATGGGGTAGAGGAGCCCGGTGCAGCTCCTCATCCTCTATATTGGTACTGCAGGGTGGAATAGAGTATCCCAGTGCGGACAACCTCATTTCCTTTCTCCTTCCTCTCCAGAAAAGCATCACATGCCTCCTATGCGTAGAGGTGGGACTTGGACGTGCTATTTATAGATCACCTGGAGCACAATATTTTAACGTGGCCCAAAGCATGGCACGTCACAACAAAACTCGGGTCAAGCCAGCATAGCACGAACACGAAGGTCGTGTTGTGCCTAGGATCTTGGCGCAATGGGCCGCACGACACGTATGTTGGGTCGTACTTGAGCCGGCACATCACTAACAATGGCCATGAGCATACCTAGTGCATGTCATCCCAGTTGTATGGTTTTCATATGACCACATGCGATTCTATCTTCATCTACCTAGGGAAAATTCCTTTTTCCCCAAGAGTAAAATTTGAATCTTATGAGATTAGAAGCACTGTACATATTTTGTAGCAAAACCGCTCAAATTAACCAGACTTAAGTTTGCTAACCATCACCATTAAGACATCCTGAGTGTGGGATATGGGTACCCCTGGGCCCACTCCGACCGGGTAGACAGTCGGCCTGGGCCCACATCTGACAGCGATGTGGGCCGACCCCGGGCCGGCCCACGAGGATCCCCGGCTTGATGGACAAGCAAGGCAGGAGGCAAGATGTACTCAGATCTCACCCGGAGATCATGGAGATTACATGGCAACCGACTCAGATTAGTTTCCTAGTCAGAGCCGGATAATGATTAGAGATAACCGACTTGTAAACCTTAGGTTGTCGGCCTATATAAGGCGGCCTAGGTTGCCCCTTCATTCATCGAATACTCTTCCCCTCCTTGTAACCACAAACTCGCCGTTGTTCTCCGGAACCTCGCCGAGCGAAGCAATACAAGACCCCCCGAGCACAGGACGTAGGGTATTATACCTCCGGGTAGCCCGAACCTGTATAATCCCTGTGTCCCTGTGTTACTTCGAGCTCCCTAGTCCTGCGATTGCCCTTTGCCTACAAATCAACCATCTGGGTACCCTCGAAGCCGCCCAGGAGCAAATCGAGAGATCGTATCGCGCCAGATCCCGATCTGGGCGATCTAACTCAGCTCGCTCTTCCGGCCATCGTTCTTCAGGCCACCGCTCTGCTCATAGCAGATTGGATCAGGACCAGCAACGCCGACGGAACCCTCTACTACCTGTCGTGGAGGAAGAGGTGGCCCAGAACCACCACGAAGACGAAGAAGAAGAACGGCGTAACCCGCGCAACGCGGATCTTCGCCGTGATCGCTACCAAGACCGGCGTGACAGGCGCCAACGGCACCACCAACCTGACGATCTCCGAGATCGCCTGAGGGACCACGCCCGCGACATCCGCGCCGACCTCGACGCTCGTCACCGAGAACGCGACGCGGCCGAGCTCGAGCGCCGTGAGCCGTATGACCGGGATTATGGCCGACCCGACCGCCAGCCGGTTGGCGAGGCAGGTGATGCCTCAGCGGAGGAAAACGAGCGCCGTGTCGTTCATGAGCTCATGGAACGTGAGCAATACGACACACGGTACGGCCCCCCGCGGGACGACCGCCGCTATGCGCGTGATAATGCTCGGCCCCGCGCCGACCAAATTCGACCTCCTCGCCGCGACCACCGCAACGACGATGAGGAGGACTTCGACGGCTTCGCCGCCTTCTCCGCCCGACTCCGCGCCATCTGTTGGCCCGAGTCCTTCAAGCCAGCCCTCGTGGAAAAGTTTGACGGCCGCTCCGACCCCAAGCTCTGGCTCAAGACATACCATACAGCGGTCAAAGCCGCCCATGGGACCAACGACCAAGCCGCCGCCTACTTTCCTGTGATGCTAGGCAAGGATGCGCTCCTATGGCTTGAGGGTGTCCCCCAGAACACCATCGACAGCTGGGCAGACATCTACCACGCCTTCACCAAGAACTACCAGGCGAGCTACACTCGGCCAGGTACCAGATTTGATCTGGACAACATGAAGCAGAAGAAGGGCGAGAGTCTCCGAGACTACTCCGACCGTTTCTTTGACAACCAGAACAAGATCGCCGATGTCGAGGACCGGGATGTCATTGACGCATTCTGGCGTGGTCTTATTGACAACCAGCTGTTCCGCATGCTTTTCAAATCCAACCTAGTCACGGTCTCCGACCTGATGGAGGTGGTCAACTTGGAGGTTTGGGCCGATCAGGCTGAGCAGGCCCAGTTCAAGAACAAACAGAAGTGCCCGGAAGACGACGACCGGGTTGAAAGCTCGAAGCATCACGAGCCGCTCTGTGGGCGCAAGGCAGGCCCTGAGCCCCTTGTGGCCCTAGCAGAAGAAGAAGCCGGCAGGAGCCCAGGTTCCTTGCCGAGGAGTTTCACGATACACTGAACGATCAGTGTCCCTTCCACAAGGACGCGAAGCACAATCTCCGTGATTGTCATGTGCTGCTCAAGGAACTCGGCGCCCTGTCGCTGACCAAGAAGCAGTGTTTTAACAACAACGGCGGCCGCTACAACAACTACCGCCGTGACAGCTACAACGGAGACCGGTGGGACGACTACCGCCGCATGCTCCGACACGTCGGGATGATCAACATCGCCAAGACGATGAGCGCCGACTACCGCCGCCGCCCGAAGCTCCCAGGCGGGCTGCCAACGGCGACTTCCAGCACGCTGATCGCCAGGTCAACGTCATCATTGGGGGGCCTGGCACCTTCCTAGATCGGCGCAAGGGCAAGCTCCACAAGTGTGAGGTGAAGATGGTCTCCACCAAGCCGGTGGAATACCTCCAGTGGTCATAGACGCCCATCACTTTCAGCCGTGACGACCACTGGGTATACCTGCCCGAGCCAGGGTCCTACCCACTCGTCGTAGCTCCGGTTGTCGACAGGGTCCTCCTCTCCAAGGTCCTGATTGACGGCGGGAGCGCCCTCAACATCATCTTCACCAGCACCCTCAACAGCATGGGGTTCAACTATAGCAGGCTCCTGAGCACTGAAGATCCGTTCTTCGGCATTGTGCCAGGAAAAGCTTCCTATCCGATAGAAAGGGTTGCCTTGCCAGTCACGTTTGGCACGGCCGACAACTACCGAACGGAGTTCCTATACTTCGAGGTGGCCAACTTCAAGAGCTCCTACCATGCCATCTTTGGCAAGCCCATACTGGCCTGATTCATGGCTATCCCGAACCACACTTACCTGGTTCTGAAGATGCCGGCGCCTAATGGCGTCCTCTCCATCCGTGGAGACATCAAGACCTCCTTCGAGTGCGACGGGGAGGCTATCAAGATAGCCAAGCTATTCCAGTAACTCAGCAATGCCACCTTACTGGTGAAGAAGCCCCCAAGGCGGCGACCGGCGAGCCTGTCCTCCCGGAGCAGAAGCAGCAGCCCACGGCGCTAGCACCTGCAGACGCCCCCAAAGCGATCAGCTTGGGACTCGATGACCCCTCTAAGATGGCCCTCATAGGGCCAGTGCTCACTCCTAAATAGGAAGACGCGCTCACCTCCTTCCTTCGGGACAACTGGGACATCTTCGCATGGAAGCCATCAGACATGCCGGGTGTTCCGAGGGAGAAGGCTGAGCACTCCTTGGACTTGAGCAAGACCGCGAAGCCTGCCAAACAGAAGCTGCGCCGATTCGCCCAAGATCGTAAGGAGGCCATTAAGGTAGAATTGAATAAGCTCCTAGCTGCCGGTTTCATTAGAGAATGCAAACATCCTGAGTGGCTTGCAAATCCTATACTTGTAAAGAAGCAATCCGGTGAATGGAGAATATGCATTGACTACACGGATCTCAACCGCTACTGCCCTAAAGACCCCTTCCCTCTTCCGCGAATTGATCAAGTCGTCGACTCTACGTCCGGCTGCGTGCTCCCGTGCTTTCTAGATTGCTACTCGGGTTATCACCAGATAGCCCTGAAGACGTCCGACCAGGACAAGACAGCGTTCATCACCCCGCATGGCATCTACTGCTACAAGACGATGACTTTTGGGTTGAAGAACACCGGTGCCACATACCAGAAGGCCATCCAAGGTTGCCTGCAAATGCAAATCGGCCGCAATGTGGAGGCTTACGTGGACGATGTCGTCATCAAGACGTACGATGACGACTCCCTCATCGCCGACCCGCAGGAAACTTTCAACAACCTGCGCCGTTTCAGATGGAAGCTTAATCCTACAAAGTGCGTATTCGGGGTGCCGTCAGGAAAGCTCCTGGGCTTCCTGGTCAGCCAACGCGGCATCGAGGCGAACCCAGTCAAGCTAGACGCCATACGCAACCTCGAGGAACCTAAGTGCAAGAAGGACATCATGAAGCTCACGGGAATGATGGCGGCCCTGAGCCGGTTCATCAGCAAACTCGGCGAGAAGGGACTTCGTTCTTCAAGATCCTTAAGAAAGCGGACAAGTTCGAGTGGACCCCTGAGGCAAGCAAGGCTCTGGCCGACCTCAAGGAGTTCCTAGTTACTCCCCCAGTGCTTACGGGTCCGACCCCCGGGGAAGAGCTCTTGCTATATATCTCTGCCACCACTCATGTGGTCAGCACGGCCCTGGTCGTCGAGCGACCAGAAGAAGGCCACCCATACAAGGTCCAGCGTCGCGTATACTTCGTCAGTGAGGTACTTAGCGAGTCCAAGGTCCGGTACCCCCATCCTCAGAAGCTACTCTACGCGCTCCTGATCACCGCCAGGAAGCTACGCCAACACTTCCAGGCCCACGTCATTCGAGTCATCTCGAATTTCCCTCTTGGAGCCATCCTCCACAACAGAGATGCCAATGGCCGCATCGTCAAGTGGTCCATTGAACTCGGCGAGCACACCATCAACTTCGAGCCACGGGAGGCCATCAAGTCCCAGATACTGGCCGACTTCGTGGCCGAGTGGACGGAGATCCGGACGCCAACCCCCGCGGAACGACCAGAGCACTGGAAGATGTACTTCGATGGCGCCCTCAACTTTGAGGGAGCCGGCGCAGGAGTGCTGTTCATCTCCCCGGAGGGGCAGCACCTCAAATACGTTCTTCAGATACACTACCAAGCCACCAACAATGGGGCCGAGTACGAAGCCCTCATCCACAGTCTCCGGATCGCGGTTTCACTCGGAATCAAGCGGCTGATATGCTATGGTGACTCCAAGCTAGTCGTCGAACAAGTCAACAAGAATTGGGACACGACCAAGGAAACCATGAGCGCATACTGCGCTGAGGTACGCAAACTCGAGGCTCATTTCTATGGGCTCGAGTTCTACCATGTCCTCCAGGAAGATAACATCGCCGCCGACGTCCTATCCAAGCTAGGGTCCACCAGAGCCCAGGTACCAGTCGGTGTCTTCGTCCAAGACCTGCGCACCCCATCTATCAAGATGCTTAAGGACGGCAGCCCAGTGCCCGACACGGAGCCACCCCCAGGTGGCCCGCCGACCGGTGAAGTTCTCGTGGTGGAAGCAGACTGGCGCGCCCCCTTCATCGCTTTCCTCACATAGAACTGGTCACCAGGTATGAAGGAAGAAATCGAGAAGCTGGCTCGGCGAGCGACAAATTACGTCGTTATCGGCGACGCCCTGTACAGAAAGGCCGCCTCCACAGGCATACTCATGAAGTGTGTCCTCCGTGACGAAGGCATCAGCCTCCTGTGAGATATCCACTGGCACTTGCAGCAACCACGCGGTAGCCGACACCCTAGTCGGCAAAGCCTAAAGGGCAGGGTTCTACTGGCCAATAGCCCTGTCCGATGCAAGAGAGTTGGTGCGCTGTTGCACCGGCTGCCAGTTCTTCCAGAAGCAAAAGCACCTGCCGGCTTAGGCGCTACGGACCATCCTCCCATCTTGGCCATTTGCCATATGGGGACTCGACAACGTCGGGCCCTTCAAAACTGCTCCGGGTGGATTCAAGCACCTCTTGGTGGCGATCAACAAGTTCACCAAGTGGATCGAGTACAAGGTCATGACTGACACCAAGTCGGCCACAGCTGCCAAATTCATCCAAGAGCTCACCCATCGGTTTGGCGTCCCAAACCACATCGTGACCGACCTCGGATCCGAGTTCACAGGCCACGAGTTTTGGGATCTCTGCCAGGACAACTGCATCGACGTTTACTACTCCTCCACGGTGCACCCCAGGTGCAATGGCCAGGTTGAGCGAGCTAACGGCATGGTCCAGGACTCACTCAAGAAAGCCATGTACGACGAACTCAACAAGCACACTAGCTGGTGGGCCAAAGAGGTATCCCATGTCATATGGGGCCTGCGAACGCAGAAGAGCAGAGCAACGGGATACACTCCCTTTTTCCTGGTATACGGCTCCGAAGCCGTTCTCCCAGCTGACATCGCCCATGGTGCCCCGCGCATCCAGCATTACCAGGAAGGTGAAGCAGAGATCGGCCGCCAGGTCGATATCGATTGCCTAGAAGAACACCAACCTGCTGCGCTGGTCCGGCATGCCAGACACGAGCAGCAGGTACAGCGCTACCACGACAAGAATGTCCGTGAGCGCTCCCTCAATGTTGGCGACCTGGCCCTGCGCCGGGTGATATCCACCAAGGATAAACACAAGCTCTCAGCCCCCTGGGAGGGCCCTTTTATCGTCAAGAAAGTCATCTCACCAGGGACATATAGCTTCCAGTGGGCTAATGGCGACCCCGTCCCGAACGTGTGGAACATCGAGCACCTCGTCAAATTCTATCCGTAGAAAAACACAAAAGCTATGTATCCCTTGTCTCATATCAATAAAAGTATCTTCGCCTCATGGCTTGCTGTTGTCTCCTCACCCGACATCCATGCTGATGCTCGGGGACTGGGCCCGACCCAGACAATGTTTTCTTCATCACTATAATGGGGGAGTACCCGCTTACTCCGACTTCCGAGTCCTTGCCCAACCCTATGTTCCCCCCGGCGATAACCGAGCTAACCCGGCTGGCCCGAGTCCCCAACTGTGAAACCCTGAGCTCCGTGCTCAACCTGCGTGCCCTCTACACCTAAGCCTCCCCGCTGAGCAGTGTAGCAGGGTAAGCCGTCCTCTCCGTGAGCAGTGGTCAGCGAGTCAAAAAGGGCACTTAAACGGCACAAGGCGGTGGCCAGTCGGGTGACGCAAGGTCCTAGTTGGCAGGGAAAAGGGCCCAACCAAACACCAACGCACGTCAATGCTTCAATTGAACTCAGAACTTTATACACATATGTATACCACATAGTTTACATCTACAGTTGTTTTTACAGGCCAAGCTTTCTCGCTACAGCCTCTGCCAGAGGGGCACATTCATCCACCAGCTCGTCGAACTGGTCGTCGGTGACACCTTCCGGAAGGCTATTGGCGATCGAAGAAAGCTCCTGCGTCGGGAAGTGTACTCGGAACAGCGCCAGTATCCGGCTCCCGAAGCCAATTGCAGTTTCCTGCATCAACTGGGCGGCGCGGTTAGGACCGGCCCTGAGCCGTTGCACCAATGACAATGTCGCCGGGCCTGACTCAGCAGGCACCTATGAGTTGGCGTTGAACTCGGCCGCCTGCTTTAGCTCCATCAACTCGGTTCGGAGCCCTGCACAAAGCACCAACTTAAGTACTCCGACTCGTTCAAACTCCAGAAGACTCGCCAGAAGATACTCACCATGCATGGCCTGGTCATGTGAATCCTTCAAGGCCTGATTGGCCTCCATCAGGTGTTCGAACTCGGCCGCCAGGCGAAGGTTGGCCGCTTTGAGCATCCACACCTCCTCCTCAAGCTTTTTCTTGGCCCTAGCCAGCTTGTCGACCTTCCCCTGGAGGGCATCTTCCCTTTTCTTCACCTCTGCAAAGAAAGTGCCATGAGCACAGGTCACCTGGACAAAATACATACAGATGAGAAGCACAAGAACTTACCCTCCGACAGGACCCTCATGTCATTCATGAGCTCCTCGTTGGTCTTCACGACGTCGGCAAGCTCCCGCTCCTTCTTCATAAGGAACTCCTTGGCGGCCTCAGCCTCACGGACTCTCTCTGTGTGGATCTGCGCCAAGGTCCGGCGATCCTCTAGGGCTTGCCGCCTAAAGTCAAGATCCCTTGCGGCCCGTACCGTGAAACCATGCCACACAGTATATTGGCCTCATGGTCAAACCGTGATCCACAACTACGACAAGGTGCCAGGAAGACACACCTGAACAACGCAATCCAAGACGCAGGCCATGTTCCGCAGCTCGCTCTCTTGGTCCGCGAGGTCAAGTTCCATCCGCTACTCCAGAGTCAGCACTAGCGCCTGAGGCCCGCCCCCGTGCTCGGCCGCGATCGCTTCCACCAGGGGAGGCACGTGGACACTAGCATCGGCATCCAGATCCTCTCCAAGGAGCCGGCCATCGTCATCTTCAAGTGGAGGCGGGCTCCTAGCTGGCTCCTCCACCCCCGTCGGACCCTCCGGGGCCTTATCCTAGATGTTGGCCTCGGACACCTCTGCCTGCCGATCGTCCACCGGGGCGCCCGTCCCCAAGATGCGTGGAGGACTCGGCGGGCACGGCGGCCCTGACATGCCGACCGGCACCTGTTCTGGCAGGACCAACGCAGTGCTGGACCCTGACCCCGCCTCCGTAGCCGCAGGTTGACTTGGCGGCGCCTTGCCACCGGCCCCTGGGCGTGGCAGGACGTCGGCACCCACCTGGCTCCCGAGCCTGCATCCAACACTTCAACAACTCAAGCCCCGCATATTAAAGGAAAAATCTGGAATACCAAGGCGACTTAGCCGCTCTTGCGCGGACGCTTGAACTGCACTCGCGGCAGCAACTGAGGAGGCGTTTGGCTTGGCAGCAGGGTTGAGTCCGGCCGCAGCTCCGGTTGGGCGAAGTTACTCCCCTGGCAACCCGCAGCCTCCTGCGTAGGCTGCTCGGCATCACGCCCTGAGGAAGACCCGTCCGCACCACCCTCTGCCCGCTCGTCAGGGACGACGCCTTCCTCTTCCGCTTCTCCTCGGCCTCGGCCCGAGCAGAGTACCCTGCCTTTGGTGGCGGCTTGGGCGACCCTCCTCGAGCCGCCCTCTGGGACTCGATCATCTTGCGTACGGCCTGGCGCGATGGCCTCCCCAACTCACCAGTAGGCGCCTGGTTCACCGGGTCGTCCTCCAGCTCCTTCTGGAGAGCCACGATGAAGTCGGCCACCTCCCATGCGGCCTGCCCCTCGTCCACGACGCGTGGAGCCCGGGATGCCTCCTCAACCATCATAAGCTTCTCCAGCCGCACATCGCCCTCGGGCAGGGGAGCCAGGCTGAAGTACTTTGTCGCTTGCTCCTGCGAGACAAACAGATAACAACAGTACAGTTACATAAGTCGGATATTCTGTAGCTCAGTAGTCAGATACACAACGTGCCAAGAAAAATAGAGAACTAACCGGGGGAGGTGGTTCTACAAAGAAAATGGGACAGGCGTCCCTTCGTTGAAGATCTTGCCCCGCATGAACCCTGAGATCCTTTCCATGGTCTCAGGGATGGATACTGTCCGGACCTGCTCCCGGGTCGGGTCATTGCCACCTGAGAATTCAAACCCAGGATGTACCCGGTCCTTGATCGGCTGCGTCAATCGCCGGATGAAGGAGATCATTACAGCTACTGCAGTCAACTTCCGCTCCTTCACTTTGGCGATCAACTCGAGCAGCTCCTTAGCTTCCTGCAGCTCCTGGCCTTCCCGCTGTGAATCCTAGGAGTCCTTCTTCTCTGGCCGGTGCCCGGTCCGGGTAGGCAGAGCAGGGGGATGGTTCGCGACATAAAACCATTCCTGCCGCCAATTCTTGTTGAAATCGTTCATGACCAAGACGAAATACCTGTTGGACACGCCGACCCTCAACGAGAACCCGGCTCCTCCGTTGATCCGAGCCGGGCCCTTCCCAGAACCTTCCCCGATTGTCTTCATTCGATACAAACGTCGCCACAGCCCAAAATGTGGCCGAATTCCAAGAAACGCCTCGCAGAGGTGGATGAAAACAGAGATGGACAAGATGGAGGTAGGGTTCAGATGACTCATCTCCACACCGTAGAAATGCAGCAGACCGCGGAAGAAATCTCCTGTGGGCAGCCTGAATCCACGCTCGAAGAAGGGCGCGAAGACGGCCATCTCGGTCTCCGACCGCTCCCATGGACACGCGTCATCGCCAGTGGGCCACCATTGTAGCACCTCCTGCGGCCCGAGCACACCCCAGCGCACCATATCCCAGAGTTTTTCATCGGTCACAGACGATTTACCCCAAGCTGGTTCTTGGGGCGGTACTCCTCCAGGCACGGAGGTCAGCTCTGGGATCTCTTCAGACGAGGCCACGACCTTCCCCTTGGCATCTGCCCCGGCGGCGGTCGACGCCGCATCAGTATCGCCGCCCTGGCTGGCGGCAGCATCAATCGCGGCCCCAGACTGGCCCGCGGAGGATGCCACCCCCTTCCCCGCGTCAACATCGCCACGGCCCATGGAAATGCCCGCGTCCGCCATCCTCGTCGCCGGTGGCACTTCCTCCCCCGTCGCTGGTGCGCTCAACGACGCCTTCGGGTTCGCCATTTCCTTCAAAGCGCTCAGGCGCGATGCGGACGCGTAGTGGTGACGGCGGCGCTCAAACTCCGGCGGCGGCGAGTGGGCGATGGTTGAATCGCTTTTGCAGCGGCGCTATGTGGTGGTGAAGGCGCGGGATGTTTCTCGATTTGGAAATTGACTGTGGTAAAACCGCCGGGGAATAGATCTGATTTATCCCCTTTCGGCGATCCGAATTACCCTAACAGCGTCGTAACTGACGGACGGAATCCGCGAAAGTCCCGTTAACTGCAGGCCAACGGCTCTCCGCGCGCCAACGGCTCTTTGCCCATAGTACTCGGCCAGCCTCGCATGCTCGGGGACTCGGCGCTTCTGACTCCAGTCAATGGGTCTCCGGACTCGGCCAGCCTCGCATGCTCAGGGACTCGGTGCTTCTGACTCCGGTCAACGGGTCTCCGCGACTCGGCCAGCCTTGCATGCTCGGGGACTCGGTGCTTCTGACTCCGGTCAACGGGTCTCCGCGACTCGGCCAGCCTCGCATGCTCGGGGACTCGGCGCTCTTGACTCTGGTCAACAGGTCTTCGGACTCGGCCAGTCCCGACCCTCGGGGACTCGGCGCTCTTGACTCCGGTCAACGGGTCTCCAGACTCGGCCAGCCCCGATCCTCGGGGACTCGGTGCTCTTGACTCCGGTCAACGGGTCTCCGGACTCAGCCAGCCCCGATCCTCGGGGACTCGGCGCTCTTGACTCCGGTCAACGGGTCTCCGGACTCGGCCAGGCCCGATCCTCGGGGACTCGGCGCTCTTGACTCCGGTCAACGGGTCTCCGGACTCGGCCAGCCCCGACCCTCGGGGACTCGGCGCTCTTGACTCCGGTCAACGGGTCCTCGGACTCGACCAGCCCCGACGTTCAGGGACTCGACGCTCTAATTATGGCCACCAAGTCTCTGTGACTTGACACCAAACGCTTGTTTGCAAACCTACAAATGCCTCTGTCGACCCCCGGGTCAGACGGAATACAGAAATTGCATGTGCAGCCAAGAAACAAAGAAGGGACCATCAGAAACACTATACAATTACATGAAGAGCCAATCATAGGCCGGTCACAAGGATCAAACACATCAACCATCAAGGTGATGGCTTGGGGCACTCGTCCTTGCACCTAGTGCTGCATCCGTAGCAAGCTTGGTCCACATGAGCTCCTCGCAAGCTCTCTTGTAGCACCATGGCAACCGGCGATGGGTGGATCCCACTTGAGGGTTGTCAGCGAATGCCTCCAGGTATCCCTTGCTCCACAAAGCATCTCACCCCACATGGCCCTCGGCACACGGTAATGCAGGGGTGAACAGGACAGCACTCAGACGCTAATCAATACCTCAAGATTCTCGCAAGCTCTCTTCTAGCACCAAGCTATCAAGTCTCCATGATTCCTCCCTGGAGGATGAACCCAGTACCAAGTCCCCAGAATGATGGGTGATTTGCCTGTCTTCCGACGAGTGTAAGGCTCTGTGCCTTGGCGCATATTTATAGCCCCGTGTTAGATATTCACATGTGACTCTGGTTGCATTGTTTGGCGCGTGAGTTCTGTGCTATGCAGCAGCTCCTCTCTTCGAGGTGTTCAGTCCGCCCTTATCCTTTTCGGCTTCATCCGACCATGGGAGCGCTCTGTGTGTTCACATGAAAACTATTTTTGTCACGACGTATGTGGCGAGCTTATCCATTGGGCGGCCTGACTGCCCCGAAGTTTGGAGATTCTTCTTGTTTGACCATTAGCCCGACTTTTCTAGTCGGCCTAATGCTCGGGGACTACTCCATGTGGAGGGCTCCTTGCGTCGCCCTCTATATGCCCCACCAGGATGTGTCACTTTCCCCAAGTGGTGTAGCTCCTCGGCGCCCGACTTGGCCACGACTCGGCACTACGCCACTTGAGGCTCCGCCCCGGGTTTGCCCAGGGTCATCCCTGGATGGCCTGCAGTTTTCTTTTTTGAGCACCGCCCACCCTTGTGTCGGCCTGCCGACCAAGATGCTTCAGCCGACTGCGGAGGCTTCGCTTCTTCATCAGCACTTCGACACGCGCCTGCACATTGCTCGGGGACTTGTAGGATATGGGTACCCCTGGGCCCACTACCGATCGGGTAGACAGTCGGCCCGGGCCCACATCTGACAGTGATGTGGGCCGACCTTGGGCCGGCTCATGAGGATCCCCGGCTTGATGGACAAGATCGAAGAAGACTTAGCCCGCAAGGCAGGAGGCAAGATGTACTCGGATCTCACCCGGAGATCATGGAGATTACATGGCAACCGACTCAGATTAGTTTCCTAGTCAGAGCCAGATAATGATTAGAGATAACCGACTTGTAAACCCTAGGCCGTCGGCCTATATAAGGCGGCCTAGGTTGACCCCTTCATTCATCGAATACTCTCCTCCTCCTTGTAACCACAAACTCGACGTTGTTCTTTGGAACCTCGCCGAGCGAAGCAATACAAGACCCCCGAGCACAGGACGTAGGGTATTATACCTCCGGGTAGCCCGAACCTGTATAATCCCTGTGTCCCTGTGTTACCTCGAGCTCCCTAGTCCTGCGATTGCCCTTTGCCTACAAATCAACCATCTGGGTACCCCCGGGTGGACTGCCGGACGATAACTCTGACACCGAGTTACCACATACTTAAAACAAACTAACTTGACAGCCAGTCGGGTCAAGCCCGATGCAACCAGTGAATACCTTGTCCGAACTAGCAGGCACATACTCATATAAAGATGAGTTCAGATTACAACAATCCACAAATTTTATAACACAAGGTCCCACAAAAGGTAATTATTACAAACAGGGTTCTTGAAATAAAGTAAAGAGACAAACAGAGTTCTTGAAATAAAGTAAAGAGTTCTGAGTTCAAGCATAGTAGAATAAAACGATAGTCTAACAACGATAAATAACATCACGGAGAAGCCATCCACGATGTCACTTAGCACAATCCTTACCTGTCGAGGACGTCTCCCACTCAACCGTCCAACCCGGAGGAAACTGGTAGGGCCAAGTCAAATTAGCAACCAATTCTTCTATAGTATTGCCTTAAAACAAAGCCACAAGGAAATCTGAGTATACTAATACTCAGCAAGTCTTACCCATCGGGTGATATATACTTTACCAACTTCTAGAGATGCAAGGCTTTTGACAGTTGTGGTTGTTTTGCCAAAAAGCATCTAAAAAGTGGATCCTTACTTTCAACATTTTAGCATCAAGTTCTAGTTGATTAACCATTCTAAATAAGCACTTATCTGGGACAAGCATATGAAACAAACAGTTATCTAAGCATCAATATTTCTCATCATCCTTGTTCTTCTCATTACTCGGTGTCGCACGGTAGTCAAGCATTCTCAATAGCTACGAGAAATAGACGATTCGAATCGATTTCTTAACCTTGCATAACCTTGCAAGGTGGACCTAAACACACGAGTTGTGCATACCGCCAGCGTTCGCACAACCTAGTCGGTTCCCATCTATCCTCCGATCGGGTCCAGATCCTACTCCCTTGGATAAAAGGCTCCACGGTTGTACCGTTTCCACACTTGTACCTGCACATGGATGCATGGGAACATTGTTCTAGTGCAAACAGGGGAAAGGTCCACTCACCGGTTCAATCAGGTACTAGAGTTACCGATCCCATGTCTCGGCATGTGCTTAGCACGTTTAAAAACTTGACCAAGAACGAGAACACATTTTGATCTTAGCCAATTTATAGTACACAGACGGGGCATCAACCACCATTAACATCGTGCCAAGCCCTATGTGTCAATTCTTATGATTCCAACATAAGTAAAGCATTCATTCCTATATCTCGCGAGTGACAGGAAATCACTTGACTTTTACCGTGTCCTTAAAGCGTGGCAACTAATGACCTATCTTACTAGTATTCAGAACACAGGTACTAGGATCATGCATCTAAGGTTTCAATCAACTCCTTCAAACTTAAATGCATAAACATAGTGTAACACTCCTGTGTTACTTAAAACCCCTAAACACTCTTTGGATGATTTTTGCAAGTTGTGAGGCTTAATTAGTGAGGATAAGTCAAAAGGAAAAAGGGAAATTAAAAGAAGGTTTGAAATTGAATCTTAAGGTCAAAGTCCACGCCTTGTAGTTTCCAAACCAAGCAAAATCAGCCAAAAAGTATATAAGAGAAAATGAAGATCAATGAATCAGCCACAAAAGTTACATTGGGAGTTTTGGATGTTCACATGTGAAATGTGGAGTAAAAGAGGCTTGATTGTGGCTGTTGCAAAAGTGACTTATCTGAAATTTTTCTGAAAATGGACAGCTGTATTGGTTCAGATTCACTGCAATTTAGCTCCTGATCTGGACAGATTTAGCTCAAGCTCATATTGAAGAAAATGAAGGTCATTGTATAAGCTACAACTTTTATATTTGGAGATTTGGATGTTTACATTGGAAATGTGGAGAAAAACTGGGATGAACTTGCAGGTTTTCACGAGTTTCAGCAAAATGCAGTTTTAAGGCCGACATTCAGTGGCTTGTAACGTAAAATCCGTGGGGAGTTAGACCAAAGTCATATAAGGGAAGTTGTAGCTGGATGTTTGGACTACAACTTTTATATTCTGAGTTTCAAGAGTTTAGTTATGGAATTTGAAGAAAAAGGCGAGCCAAGTTGCTGGTCTGAATGGGTTTCAGAAATTGGACACGAGTGCAATCAGAGTTCAGTTTCTTTGGATCGATCTTCAGGGCCTTGGATCTCAGTTTTGGATGGGTTTTAGAGCAAGGTTGTATAAGAGGAATTGAAGGTGGTTGTATACTCTACAATATTTGTTTTGGATGTTCGTTGCGCGGGTATATGGAATGGCGAGATCGGGGTCGTGTTAGGGCGTCGGTTTCAGTCGGATTCAGTCCATTCCAGTTGAGCAGAGTTCGTCGCCGCCGCCCCACCGTTCAACTCGACGCCAACTTTCACGCGCCACACGCCGTTGTGGGCAGAGTACAGCGCACGCAGGGCAAGCAGCTGCTGGCAAGCCACCGCCCGCGAGGAATTGGAAGAAAAGAGCCGGCCGAGCTGTCGTTGCCCTGTTTTGGCTCGTCACCGAGCGTTCCCCGCCGTCGCCGTTGCTCCCTGCCGCCACCGCCGCCGCAAAGCCTGTTTCCATTCCTGGGCGAGCGTCCTAGCTCTGTCCCAGCCATCCCAACGCGTCCGCGTTTTGCGTCCCCACCCGAAAACACCGCGCCGCCGTCGACCTTCTCTGTTCCACCGCCGCCGTCCGCAAGCCCACGGTGAGAACACCCTTCCCGTCCTCCTTGTGGCCGTTATGTGGTTTGGCAGTGCTCGTAGTGCTCTTGTGATGCTCATCGTGGTATGCGTAGTCGTGGATAGGACTCGGGGTGGCCGGAACGCCGCTGTGCTGTCCGGAGCGCCGCCCGGCGGTCCGCCGCCGCGGTTAGGTGTGTGCAGTGGCCTAGGCGTCCTTTGGAGGAGAGCGTGGAGTGTCTTAGGTGGAGCAGAAGCTAGAGGTGCCATTTGTTGGCCTAGGGGTTGCGACCTGAGCGTGTTGGAGGGGCGCCGCCGTCGGGGCCGTAGGTTGCCGCCGCCGCAGGGTGCTCTTGGGATGTCCGGTCGTCTTTGTTTGGGGGAAACGCCGGGGATAAGTTCGTCGTGGTCCGGAACGTGGAGCTCGGGGGCTTGTTGGGGTCCTGCTGCGCCGGCGCCGTCGGTCGTCGCCGGCCAGGGCCGCCGGGGTCGGCCGCACGCGCGCGCGCGTCGGCGCGAGAAGGAAGAGGGCGTGCGGTGCCGGACCGGGCCGAGCGCGCTTGTGCGGTGCCGGGCCGAGCCGAGTGCTGCTGAGCGGTGTTGGGCCGGGCCCGTGTCGGCCGAGTGGAAAAAGGAAAGAAGGAGGAAGTGTTGGGCCGGCCCGGATCAGTGGAAAAAGGGAAAAGAAAAGAAAGAAAAGGGGAAAGAAAGGATGGGCCGGCCCATTAGGGAGATTTTGGACTGCGGGGTGGAATTGGAGTTAGGCCAGGGGGTTTTCTGCAAATTGGGGAGTTTTAGGGTTATTTAGGTTTTTTATGTTTTTAGAAATGCATTTCATTTAGGAATAATATTTAGAAATTGCATATCTTTTTGTAGGAACCTCTAAAATTAATGAAATAAATTTTATTGCAATAGTTGCATTTTCCTTTGTGCATCTAGAGTATGGTTTAATGTATTAGATGCTTTAATAATTATTATCCTTGATTTTAGGATGGAGTTTAAGGGTTTATTTAAATAGAAAATAGGTTTTTAATTAGTTATCCTTTTATTATAATCCTTGAAATATGTTAATTAATTCCTTTGTGCTATTTAGGTGTTTATTTAAATTTAGATGGGCTTGAGGGTCTCTTATTTAATTATTACATGTTTTGCATCATGTCGTGTAGATCAGGACCCGTTGCAGCCGGAGTTGGTGGAGGTCCCCGACGACGTCCAGGAGGGGGACGAGGTGGTGTTCGAGGCGGAGACTGAAGCCGTTCCGCGAGCCCCGGAGACCCCTGTTGCTGCAGAGCCGGAGATCAGTGAGCCAGGCAAGCCCCGGAGCATACCCGTCCCAGTACTAACTTAACTACTGTTGTCATGATTGAGCCCATGTTTGTGCATTAGATTAGGATAGAATGAATCCTACTTTTGATGCATTATCCATCCTTGTTTAGAGCATCTCTGCCACCTTTTCAAAAAGATTGAGTAGAGTTGCTTAGATCTGCTCACAATAGTAGTAAATCAGGTGTGATCCCAATCACCTGCCACTAGGTAGTGTTGGCTTAGAGAGCTAAACCTGTTTTAGGAAGTCTTTGAAAGTGTTGGGCAGGACAGGTGAATGTTACTTAAGGAATATGTTGGACGCTTTGGGTTAGGAAGGTGGTCCTGCCCACTGGTTAGATAGATGTTGATGTGATCTGCCTGTGGTCAAGCTTTGAACGTACTGGACACATACCGGTATAGGGAGCCGGGAAACTGATGTACTTCTGTGGTACTAGCGGTTGAACTGTGACTCACCGTGTCTGGCGAGGAATGTTGGCGGGGTCATAGTCAGTAACCCACATGCCTTTGCTCGAGCAATGTGTAGGGATTGGGGATGCGACCCCGGGCTATGTGGGCACAGTTCAGGCAATAGTGGCCGCAGCGGGAAAAGTAGCTTCGTGTGGCCTACCGGGGGCGCGCACGCGGCGTGTGTTCCAGGTTTACCCCTGCAGGGTTTGAAATCGATTCGAATCACCGAGTGTCACGGTTTTGATACGCGCTTGAACCTGACAGATAATTCTATTGCATGTTATGTTCTGTTCAGCTCATATGCTTTAGTTATTACTATTTGGCACTAATGGTTGGTTCACCTAGTTAAATAGAGTTTAATCTTGTTAAATTAAAATTTAAATTTGGTAATTAATTAGTAGCTAATTAAGCTAAGCTGGCTAGTCAGTTTATTTCTGTTTAACTTCACAGCTTTGCATGTCCTTGTAACTCCTTTAGAGTAGTTGGTCGGGTAAGTCTCGCTGAGTACCTTTGTACTCAGGGTTTCTTTGACCCTTGTTGCAGTGGAGCCCGAGGAGTAGTTTGTGCTGGCGCCGTGGTGGTCTGCTGAAATCAGTCATGTCAGGGCACGACAGGGACTGATATAGTTTGTTTAATTACCCTGTTAAACTGTTGCTGAACTTAGAAACCGTGTGTAATACTTAAACTTGAGTACTCGGGTTTGTATAAATCTTATCTGCCTGTGTTGTATAATATTCCTGTGCAATATCTGTGATGTTTCCTCTGGTGTTGGGATCCTGAGTATATGTGATGAGAACAGCTGACAGTGTGAACTAGATGGAACCTCGGACTTATGCTGACCCAGGTGTGTGACGTGTTAGTGTTTCACACTACAGATCACACCTGAGTCAGTTTAAGTAGGGCTGTTCCGTCACAGCTGGTATCAGAGCTTATATCCTCAGGACATCACAGGTGTTGAGTTGAACCCAGTTAGAGTGCCCTAGTGGGTAGTTATGAGGTTATTATGAGGTGGCCCTAGTAAACTAACTTCTAGAGTTGTGTATTTACTTTCTGCTAAACTTGCGATTCTGTAACGACGCACCTCCGATCAGGTATGATGGTAAGTTAAATTCAGTAAGATATAATATTATGACTCTGACTTGCACAAGCTTGCTTGTGTGAGGGGCCCGTTCACTGATTGTTCGGGGGCGACCTGTCCATTGGCTAGCCCGTTGGGCTTGTCTTTGAGGCTTGTCGACATCTGCCGCCTGATGTGGAGTGCGGAGTTCCTGCCGTGTGATCTTACTAATCACGGTCGCTTAACCCTGGAGAGTGGCTTACTCAGGGGCACCCCATATGGCAATGATATGGGGCACGCAAACGCTGACCATACAGTGGTGAGTATGGGACAAGTGAATACGCGTAAGCGTATGAAGCACTGTCCATGCAGTGTTGAATGCATGGGTGCCATTTCTATAGTGAATGGTAATGTATGGTCTTCTGCAGGTACCCTAACCCCGTTCGTTACGTTTAGAATTGGTAGATTATTATAAGTTGAGAGATGTACGAAAAAGCCACCGTGTCTATGCGAGAGGTTGTGTGTTCCTTTCAGGTCGTAGGAACCGAGCATGTGCATTGCATACCTTTGCATGGGTTTTTGGGTAGTTTCTGTTTTCTTTAAAAACCTTTTTACCCTGGCTTAAAGGTTCTTATCTGTATGTTGTACAGATGGCAGCCCAGTGGGTAGACGAGGAAGGTTGGACCCATGGTTTTTGTGAGGAGGAGCCTGGTTTTCCTCAGGTGCTTTGGGGAACGATGAAGCAGTTGGGTTTTGAGGAGCACCCGGAGTATGTGTCTAGGGAGGTTTTCACTGGGGGCCACAGTTCTTGTGATATGTACTTACACTTTCCCCCAAATCCACAGCATCCAGAGTGGCCGCCAAAAATAGTTCATGCACAGGGGATGGGGAGATCCGACACCATCAACTTGATAGCACACAAGGCTCTCACTGAGCTTTGTGATGAGCATGCTACTGAAGTTGGCCAAACCAGTTCTAGGTTTTACTCCTCCGAGGTGAGACCCTATGACTTATGGGGTTCTCGGATCAGAAAAATCCACCAAACTCCCAAGGCTGTGTACCATGAGTACATGAATGCCAACACTAGTTACATGCAAGCCCTTTATAATCAACACAATGAGAGGGAGCAGGGATATGAGCAATCCCTGAAGCATGGGGCAGATTTAGAAGCACAGCTTAGCCACCAACAGGAGATGGCAGAGGTTAGGAATGATACTGTGGGGTTGTTGGAGGATTCGTATAAAAAGCGAATCCACACTTTAGAGGAGAATATGCAGACCGCACAACACCATTACCATACTCAGGTTTTAGAGTATGACCAGCAGATACAGGCGCTCAACACTAATGTCAACAACTTGCAGCAGGAAAGGCTGCAGCATGTTGATGAAATTGCTGCCTTGAGGGTGGCTTTAGAAGAAGCCCAAGCAGCAGCCCAGCCCCCACCACCAGAGCAGGTGCAGGGGCAGGGACAGGGTGTTGAGCAGGAGGGAGATAATTTTGAGGAGTTTGAGGAAGATCCTGAGATGCCTGGAGAGGGTGGATGGTTTGAGGTGGATGATTCTGATGAGGAGGGAGAGGAGGAAGAAGAAGACCCTGAAGAACCATCTTTGCCCATTAGTTTTGAGAATCATTCATCTGTGCCCTATTTGGAGGACTCAGTCTCCTCTTTTGGGGAGTACAGGGGTGATTATGGTACTTCAGGAGGTTTCCATATGAACTATGATAACCTGTTTGGACTGGTGAAGGATAACCAGGAAGAGATTTGTGAGATGCTTCGCCAGTTGGGTCACGAGGACGGTGGAGACCAGTAGGGGGTTTTGGAGTGACTGAGTGGGTGGTTGTGTATATGTAATAAATCTGTGTAATAATAATCAGAATAACCGAGCTGGGAGAGAGCTCGAGGGTTGTACTTTTCTTTTGGAATTTTGTAATGGAGTTTGTATAATTATGGGTGTGAGGTGAACTTTGTTACTTCAGCTTTGATGTATTAAGTTTCTTTCTTTTAATGCAAGTTTAGCCGAGATGTATGAAATGGATGCTAATACTTGTTGTACTTTTCTTTCCAATTGTTGTATTCTTACTATTGTAAGTATCAGCAAATTGAGATCAGCATTTAATCAAGCATTCGTACTTTTTGTAGAATGTCTGAGCCAGCTGGAAACGGTTCGGGAGGAAATGGGGCGACCCCAACAGGCGGGTCAGGTCCCCAGCTGCCACATGCACCCACTGTGGCGGATGTTATGGCACACCTCGTGAGTAATAATGATGAGCTGACAAGGTTGATGGGTATGATCGCCAACAGCATGGCGGGTTCTTCCTCTCGAAGGCAACATGAGCCTATTGAGGGGGTGGACTATCAGAGGTTCATGGACGTTCATCCCCCGGTTTTCACAAAGGCAGAGCACCCTCTGGAGGCTGATGAGTGGCTTCAAGCCATGGAGCAAAAATTCCGCCTGATTCCTCGCATAACTGATGCACAGAAGGTGGAGTATGGGTCCCACCAGCTCCAAGGTCCCACAGGGACATGGTGGGCCAACTTTATGGCTACACAGCCGGCAGGGAAGGTAGTGTCATGGGAAGAGTTTCGCACCGCTTTCCGTGCACACTATATTCCCAGCGGGCTGCTAAAAATGAAGTTGGAAGAATTTCTGAAGCTGCAGCAGGGCAACAAATCAGTCATGGAATATACTAATGATTTCAATTTCCTAGCCCAGTATGCCCATCCGTTCGTGGACACAGATGAAAAGAAGAAAGATTGTTATTATCGTGGGCTGAGTTTGAAGATGCAACACAAGTTGTCCACCTGCAGTCTTCCAGATTTCAATAGTCTGGTTTGCCAGGCTATCCAGGCAGAGGACGGGATGAAGGCATACCACAGTGAGAAAAAGAGAAAGTTCACTCCTGGTGGATCTTCCAGTGCACCACCACCATCACAGCGGATGCGTACAGTGTTTCGCATTCCTACTCGTTCTGGATACCGAGCTCCTTAGCAGCAGCAGCAACAGAACAGGAACAGGCAGTGGGTTGTTCGTGCTCCAGCCAATGTGCCTCGCTTGGCTGGGCCCAATAACAGCAACTACCGTGCACCCAGTGGCCAGCAGCCCTGCTACAACTGTGGTAGGCCTGGGCACTTTGCCCGAGACTGCCGCTTTCCTAAGGCCAATCAGTCAGTGCCAGCTCTTCCAGCACCTCCAGCAGCCACTTCTGCACCAGCTCAGGGTGCAGGCTCTAGGTTTGTGAAGAAGAAATTTTTGAATACCCGCACTGGACGGGTGAACTACTTGAATGTGGAGGAGATTCCTGACGAGGAGCCAGTGCTTGCTGGTATATTCACTATCAACCATCATCCAGCTTTTGTGTTATTCTACTCTGGAGCATCTCATACTTTTATCAGCCGAAGTTTTGCATTGAAGCATCAGTTAGATGTTAAAGTTCAAGGAACTCGCTATATTATTAATGCTCCTGGTGCCCAGCAAGTAACTAATCAGGTGATTGATCAGGCCCAGTTAGAGCTTAATAGGATGGTTTTCCCTACTAACCTAATTGTGTTGGAGAATCAAGGGTTAGATGTTATACTGGGGATGAATTGGATGAGACATTATCAGGCGGTTCTGGATGTAGCTCATCGGTGTGTTCAGTTGAAGACCCCTGACGGGGAATCTTTTACTCTTAGCCTGCCCAGTATAGAAACTGCAGTTGGGTCAGTCCATAAGACTGAAGCAGTTGATCTGAAGAATATCCCGGTGGTATGTGAGTTTCTGGATGTGTTTCCTGACGACCTTCCGGGAATGCCACCTGACAGGGATGTAGAGTTTGTTATAGAGCTTGAACCAGGTACAGTCCCTATCTCTAGACGACCTTATAGGATGACTCCTAAAGAGTTAGCAGAGTTGAAGGTGCAGTTGAAGGAGTTGTTAGATAAGGGTTATATCCGACCTAGTTCTTCACCTTGGGGTTGTCCTGCCTTGTTTGTCAAGAAGAAGGATAAGAGTTTGAGGCTTTGTGTAGACTATCGACCTCTGAATGCAGTTACCATCAAGAATAAGTATCCTCTTCCGAGGATTGACTTGTTGTTTGATCAGTTGGCCGGTGCCAAGGTGTTCTCCAAGATCGATTTGAGGTCTGGGTATCATCAGATTAAGATCAAGGCTGAAGATATACCAAAGACAGTGTTCTCGACCAGATATGGGTTGTATGAATATCTGGTAATGTCTTTTGGTTTAACCAATGCCCCGGCATACTTCATGTATCTCATGAATTCAGTGTTTATGCCGGAGTTGGATAGATTTGTAGTGGTGTTCATTGATGACATCCTAATCTATTCCAAGACTGAAGAAGAACATGCAGAACATCTTAGGATTGTTCTCCAGAGGTTAAGGGAACATCAGTTGTATGCCAAGCTTAGTAAGTGTGCTTTTTGGCTAAAAGAAGTTCCATTTTTGGGGCACGTTCTATCAGCAGAAGGAGTTGCAGTGGACCCTGGTAAGGTTAAAGAAGTTTTGGATTGGAAGATCCAAAGTCTGTCTTTCAGGTCCAAAGCTTCCTAGGATTGGCTGGTTATTATCGAAGGTTTATTCCTAATTTCTCCAAGATAGCCAAGCCAATGACAGAGCTCTTGAAGAAGCAGAATAAATTTAAGACCCCAGAGTGTACTGAAGCTTTCACCACCTTGAGGAAACTACTCACCACAGCTCCAGTCCTAGCTCAACCAAATCTGGAGGAACCCTTTGATGTGTATTGTGATGCCTCCAGAATTGGGTTAGGATGTGTATTGATGCAAGAAGGAAGAGTCATTGCATATGCCTCAAGACAACTTAAGAAGCATGAAGAAAATTATCCAACCCATGATCTGGAGTTAGCAGCTGTAGTCCATGCTTTGAAGATGTGGCGCCACTATCTCCTTGGTAGTGTATGTCATATTTACACTGATCATAAGAGTCTGAAGTACATCTTCACTCAAGCAGATTTGAACATGAGGCAAAGAAGATGGTTAGAATTGATAAAGGATTATGACTTAGAGATCCATTATCATCCAGGTAAGGCTAAAGTAGTGGCTGATGCTCTGAGTAGAAAGGCTCAATGTGCATGTACATCTGCCAGGCAGCTAGATACTACCTTGTGTCTGGAGATGGAAAAGTTGAATCTTAGTATAGTGCCAGAAGGGTTTGTGCATAACCTCAGTGTTACGTCGACCTTGATGGACCAAATCAAAGAAGCTCAAAAGAGAAACAAAGGCATGGAGCGTATTAGGGAAAAGCTGAAATTGGGTCAAGCCCAGTGTTTCACTCAGGATTCAGCAGGAATCTTGTGGTTCAATGGAAAATTAGTGGTACCTAAAGTGCCACAGTTGAAGAAGCAGATTCTAGATGAAGCACATACCTCCTGTCTGACACTACATCCTGGAAGCAACAAGATGTACCAGGATTTGAAGCAAAGATTCTGGTGGACCAGAATGAAAAGAGAAATCGCCAAATATGTGTCAGAATGTGATGTTTGTCGCAAGGTAAAGGCTGATCATTTGAAGTCTGCAGGATCAATGCAGCCATTAGCAATACCAGGATGGAAATGGGAGGATATATCCATGGATTTCATCATAGGATTGCCTCCTACTTCCAAAGGTTTTAATTCTATTTGGGTAATCATTGATCGACTCACCAAGACAGCTCATTTCATACCAGTGAAGGTAGCTTATGCAGTTAAGAAATATGCAGAGCTATATTTGTCCCGAATAGTCCTTTGCATGGGGTTCCCAAGACCATTGTGTCTGACAGGGGTTCTCAATTTGTTTCGAAGTTTTGGGAACAGTTGCACAAGTTGCTGGGTACTACTCTGATCAGAAGCTCAGCCTATCACCCCCAGACTGGAGGACAGACAGAAAGAGTAAATCAGATTTTAGAAGATATGCTTCGCGCCTATGTTCTCACCAACTCGAAGAAATGGGATGAGTGTGTGCCTTTGGCAGAGTTTGCGTATAACAACAGTTATCAGGCAAGCATTAGGATGGCACCATTTGAAGCTTTGTATGGAAGAAGGTGCAGAACACCGTTGAATTGGTCTAAATTCGGAGAAAGGACCATCTTTGGGCCTGACCTAGTAAGAGAAGCTAAAGAAGTAGTCCATCAAGTGCAGAACAACTTAAAGACAGCTCAGTCAAGACAGAAGAGCTACGCAGATAAAAGAAGACGACCACTCTCTTTTCAGAAGGGAGATTTTGTGTATCTCAAAGTCTCTCCCATGAAAGGAGTGCATCGTTTCGGAGTTAAAGGAAAGCTAGCCCCCAGGTTTATTGGACCTTTTCAGATTGTGGAACTCCGAGGCCCAGTGGCCTATCGTCTTGCTTTACCTGAGAGCTTAGCAGGCGTGCACGATGTATTTCATGTATCCCAGCTCAAGAAGTGTCTTAGAGTGTCCAAAGAAGCTATCAACGAAGCAGATGTGCAGCTTGAGTCTGATCTGACTTATGAAGAACGTCCAATCAAGATACTGGATCAGAAAGAACGAGAAACTCGAAGAAGGAGCATCAGATTCTACAAAGTTCAGTGGAGCAACCACACAGAGGACGAAGCCACCTAGGAGCAAGAAGAAGACTTAGTGTCCAAGTACCCAGAGTTGTTGGTAACTTAAGTTGTAATATGGACACCACAGTACTTTTGTGAGAAATAAAAGAAGTTATGTATATGACACATTTTCCTTGCCGCTGTTCGGTAAGAGCTTGTAATCCTGCCAAATCTCGGGACGAGATTTCTTTAAGGGGGGGAGGGCTGTAACACTCCTGTGTTACTTAAAACCCCTAAACACTCTTTGGATGATTTTTGCAAGTTGTGAGGCTTAATTAGTGAGGATAAGTCAAAAGGAAAAAGGGAAATTAAAAGAAGGTTTGAAATTGAATCTTAAGGTCAAAGTCCACGCCTTGTAGTTTCCAAACCAAGCAAAATCAGCCAAAAAGTATATAAGAGAAAATGAAGATCAATGAATCAGCCACAAAAGTTACATTGGGAGTTTTGGATGTTCACATGTGAAATGTGGAGTAAAAGAGGCTTGATTGTGGCTGTTGCAAAAGTGACTTATCTGAAATTTTTCTGAAAATGGACAGCTGTATTGGTTCGGATTCACTGCGATTTAGCTCCTGATCTGGACAAATTTAGCTCAAGCTCATATTGAAGAAAATGAAGGTCATTGTATAAGCTACAACTTTTATATTTGGAGATTTGGATGTTTACATTGGAAATGTGGAGAAAAACTGGGATGAACTTGCAGGTTTTCACGAGTTTCAGCAAAATGCAGTTTTAAGGCCGACATTCAGTGGCTTGTAACGTAAAATCCGTGGGGAGTTAGACCAAAGTCATATAAGGGAAGTTGTAGCTGGATGTTTGGACTACAACTTTTATATTCTGAGTTTCAAGAGTTTAGTTATGGAATTTGAAGAAAAAGGCGAGCCAAGTTGCTGGTCTGAATGGGTTTCAGAAATTGGACGCGAGTGCAATCAGAGTTCAGTTTCTTTGGATCGATCTTCAGGGCCTAGGATCTCAGTTTTGGATGGGTTTTAGAGCAAGGTTGTATAAGAGGAATTGAAGGTGGTTGTATACTCTACAATATTTGTTTTGGATGTTCGTTGCGCGGGTATATGGAATGGCGAGATCGGGGTCGTGTTAGGGCGTCGGTTTCAGTCGGATTCAGTCCATTCCAGTTGAGCAGAGTTCGTCGCCGCCGCCCCACCGTTCAACTCGACGCCAACTTTCACGCGCTATGCGCCGTTGTGGGCAGAGCACAGCGCACGCAGGGCAAGCAGCTGCTGGCAAGCCACCGCCCGCGAGGAATTGGAAGAAAAGAGCCGGCCGAGCTGTCGTTGCCCTGTTTTGGCTCGTCACCGAGCGTTCCCCGCCGTCGCCGTTGCTCCCTGCCGCCACCGCCGCCGCAAAGCCTTCGGGAAGCCTGGAGCTGGAGGAGTCGGGGGCGGGGGCAAGCTTGGTGGTCTTGGCCGCCTCGGAGAGCGCCGGCCAGTGGTTGGCGTCCATGACGGTGGGGCCGGGCGCGGGCGCGGGAGCGGGCGCGGTCGCGTCGACGACGCCGTTGGGGGCGGGGTGCTTCCAGGCGGAGCGCTTGGCCGGGGA
>CM014275.1:60142157-60169229 GCA_004135705.1 Alloteropsis semialata
CAACGAAGATCGTGCACAGTTCTAGACCGGCCATCTGGTTTGGTAGGTACAAACCATCATCTGCGTCGCCTACAGCGCCAACAAAAAAAAAAGATAAGTTCTATATACTCTACTCACCCTCGCTTTTATGCTCGGGGGCTGGGTTTTCTATTTTCTATTCTGTTTCTACTCTTTGTTATCATACTGCATACACTAACAAAGAGCCGGGGACTACCATGCTGAGAATTTTCTTTTCAGACCTATTCTATGCGTCCCGAGCTCTATGCTCGGGGGCTCCCCATTTGATCGGGAAGTTTCTTGCAGTTTGTACTTCTAGACTCTTTTTCAGCATGCCAGCATGACTGTAAAAGAGCCCGGGGGCTACTACGGTACTACTACCATGCAAGAAACGGGCTTTTTAATTCAAGAAAGCTAGGCAAACGCTAAAATTACCGAACACCATGACTACAAGGAATTACACAGTTCAGAAGGCCGCCCGTGTCTCAGCAACTAAACAATTCCAGAATAGCTTATGGCAACGGGACCTTTTGGCTATGACAAAGCTATCAGTTAAAAAGATCCATGAAAATACCGATCAGCTCTAAGATTTACGCAAAAACATGCAAGCATATGTTTAGCAAAATATAACCGCATTCTAAACTGATTAAGTTTTCTCCTATTACAGGAATTCTGCACAGTGTTCAGGGTGATTCCTCTGAATCACTCAGATGAAGACCAAGATTTCTAACAAAAGGTTCCACCACTGGGGTAAGACTATCAAACATTACCTCAGCATCTGACGCCGAACACTTGAAGCCCTTTGAGAGCAAGGAAACATCTAGATCAGGGAGGTGGCTTTTCAAAGCTATGATGGTGTGAGTTGCAGCAACGCAGGCACCTTCCATCAGCCTGGATTCCAAGGATGAACTATGCTTCTCTAATGCTTCAAGGCGGGTGGTCAGATCAGCCAGCTTCCCTTCAAGGTCCGAGTTTTTCTTCTCGTGCAACTCAATGCTCTTGGAGTCAGCTACAGGATCAAAGGCAGCGTATGAATAAAAGTTCAAAGATAAAGACTCAATAAGCGAAGCGTAAGCTTTAAAGCATGTACCTTCTTTCTCGGACTGGAGAACAGTCACCTGGGCTCCCAGTCTGATCACAGACGCTTCAGCAGCAGAGGCACGAGCGTCTAGCGAACGCCATTGCTCCGAAAGCGCGCTAAAGATCGGGCCCAGGGGCGTCGGGACGGGTCCCACGATCTCTGCAGTTTTCTCTGAGCCGTCGAGTTGTGCTGTCGAGTCCGGCTCGGGAGTTTTCTCCTTGGTAGATGGCTTGACAGGAGGAGAAGCTGTGGGATCGGGATGCCTGAATTCCCGAACAATCAAGTACAATGAAAACAACACTTAAGAAAAAATGTTCATACATAATTAAAAATTCTCAAAGTTCTTACTCGGCCGTCAGGATGTTTACTTTAAACCTCTTGGCACCAGGAGTAGGCTTTGGTAATTGTCTGGTCGGACGAATTTCCTGTCGAGAAATCTCCCGATCACGTTTAGCTTTGGTTATGCGATCAAAAGCTGCGAATAAACGCCCGAATACGATCATGCTTGGTACCTGGGCAACAGGGTGAGGCTGATTACGATTGGGCTGCAGATTGACTGGCCCAGGCGATCCAGAGATTTCCGAATCCGGAACTATCCCCTCCACACTGCGAGAGCGTTTCCGAGTTCGGGGGATATTCGCCTGGGGGCTGCTCGAGACCTCTTTCTCCAGATCAGGTGATGGTTTGGGTGGATCGTTGGTCGGGGCCCCGGTGCCTTGGTCCACGGGCTGCTCTCCCTCCTCTTCAACATCGATGGCACCGCTCTGGGCGGGGGCATCAACAATAGTTGGGGCCTGGTCGGGAGAAACGAGGAGTGTTATATCATTATTATACAAGAAAGAATAGTTTTTCTGAGTAACAGTTTACCTTTGGAGGAGGGTTGTCAGCGCTATAAGGTGCTGGGACGTCTTCCCAATCCGGGAGACTAGCCCCGAACATCTTATTCAGGCGTTCGGCCACTTCTGATTCTGGGACAACTGCTAGTTAAGAGTCATGAATTCAAATGACCGAACTAACTTGGAAAAACAACTGAACAGAAAAACAAATGCTCACCATCGGGTTTCATCCTGTTCGGATCGTTGGCGCCCGTGAATGTCCAGGCGTAGCGGTCGTGAGTCATAAGTGGAATGAATCTCCATCTAATGAAGATTTCCGCTACGTGAACCGCCGTCAGACCAGCGTCGCGGAGCTCCAAGATCCGGTCAATGTGCTTTTTCATATCCGGAGTGATTCTTGGCAGGGCTTTGACCTCGTCCTTGAGATTTGGCATCAAGTACTTCCCTTTTGCCAGTGAGGCTTGGGGAAGGGTGATGCAAAACCAGTGACGTTCATATCCTTTCCAGCTATCTTTGACTGGAAAGGGGATGTACACCTCCCGATTTCTCAAGGAGAAACCGATGGACCCGAGCATCATTTGCTTCTTATAGTATGAAGGGCTATAAAAATATCTCCACAGCAGCAGTAAAGGCTTAATTCCTAACCAGGCTTCGCACAAAAAGGCAAAGACGCTAAGCATTGTCAAAGCGCCGGGCTTAAGGTGCACGAGCTCTATCTGATAATGCTCGCAGACGCTGTGGAAGAACTCAGACGGAAAAACCCCGAATCCACAATGGAAGAAATCCAAGAACACCACCATCTCGAGAGTGTCGGGGGTCGGATACATCTGACCTTTGGCATGACGGCGAGGGAAAAGTTCGGTGCTTGGAAGTAATCCAAGATCCTCCAGCTTCTGCAGGTGCTTGTCCGTCGTGGTTGATTTGTACCAGTACTCATATGCAGTGGGGATCGTGGTCCCACTGCGGAGTTCGCGTCCGGCCGCGGCGCTGCTCTGGTTCTCTGTGGACTCAGTACCGGAAGACGACTGGTGCGTGGATGCCATGGCGATTGGAAGCTAGCAAGGTTGGAGGAGCAGATGGACAGAGGTTGAGAATGGCGAATGTTTTGTGGATGCAAACAAGGAAGACGAAGTCCCAAATAGATCTCAAGCGGCCGCGCTTGGGGGCTTTATGGTTCTGCAAGGGAGCACGAACCCCGAAAAACCTGCCCTTGAGCCGCGCAATCCGCAGTGACTGTTGGGTCAAAAAGGTTCTTTCCTTTTTCTGCGGCATGCGTCGTTTCGAAAAACGTGCAGGTCAGATTCAATGCATTTAGAATTGTTGGCTTACAAGGGAAGCTATCAGTTTTAAATGACCGAACACTTGGTGTGAAACGAGAAAATCCCCCGATCACATTTGATTCGGGTCAAATTTCCCGAACACACTAAAGATCGTCAGTTTGTTCAGGAGAAAATTTTCATTCGGGAATTTTGTTTCTGGATGAACAATTTCGTGAACAGATTAACATAGATAAAATTCCAAAGTACAAGAGATTCAAAGTTACATCCATCAAGTGAAATTTCTTCATTAAATCCAAAAGAGGGAACATTTCACAATGGATTGATAACTATTCTGAAAATCAAAATACTAAAGCACCCTGATCTTGGGTTGATGAATATCAACTATTGATCAGGGTGATGGCGTGCTCTCCGGTGGATCATCATCTATTGCGTTCTCTTCTTCAGAGTCGCTGACGAGATCCACGAGCGCTCCGTCTCCGGGAATCCCGATCAGGTCGCGGTTCAGGGAGACGAAGAGGCGCCGGGCGAATTCCTCGTCGCCGCTGGTGTCCACCGGAGCAGAAGACGAAGATGCGCCTGCGTGCGCCGCCTCTGGCTTCAGCCGAACTCCGCTCCCTCCTCGCTCTGGCTCGTCGTCGGAGGAAAGGGAGATAGGGGACGTCGGGGCTGGGGAGGAGGACGCAGGGCGTTTCCCGGCGGCAATGCTCGACGGAGCAGCCTCGGGAGATGGCGGCGCTGCCATCGGAGCCTCTTCCTCAGGTGGCTCTACCTCGACTCCTTCGTCCCCATGCCAGGGGAGAGCCAGGAGCGGAGCCTGAGGAGGAGCGGTGGGTGATGTCGTCGCCGGCGGGTCCTCCGGTTTGTCAGGCGGTTGTTCGCCGGAGCTGTGAGGGGAGTCTCTGAAAAGGAGGCGAGGAAGCTTGAACTTGCGGCTAAGCTTTTTCTTTCCCATGGCGAGGGGAGGAAGAAGGCTTAGAATGGAAAGTTCGAGTGTGAATCAATCTAGGAGATCTGATACTTAAAGACTCAGGGGTGCGACGCTTCGCGCGAGAATCGAGGAGCCGGAGCAGAGCCGTATCGCGTGCGCTGCTAGAGTTTCGGGAGACGTGCGGAGTGGGTTTTAAATGCACTGAGCAGCGGTTATATCGCTCCTGGGGCGTTTCATTTTCCAAGACGGAGCAGTTTTTTTTATTATTATGGCTGATATTTTTCTTTGACCTTATCATTCAGATGCAGGTTTCCACATTCAAGAGTTCGGGAACTTTTCTGGCTCTCATGATTGACGAGGTATTAACATATCCAGAAATCACCCGAAGAGCAAAAAGACTCGAAGGCTATTGAACGATCAACCTTTTCTGAACAAGATAAGCTCGGGGGCTACTGTTGAGGCCATAATACCAGGGTGCCCGACCACGAGGATTACCGACTACCGACTCCAAACTGTCAAGACTCCGAACAAGACACGATGACCAGATCGCAGAAGGGAAGCCCGAAGATAGTTAGAGTCCTACTAGGTTTAGGTCTGTTTTGTCTTGTAAGGCACGTCTCCCTGGATATAAATAGCGGGGGTCCTGTCCGTAGAGGGTATCCCACATCCAAGTTTGTATTCATTGATCTACAAACCACCCGAGGGTACTTGTTACGCATTGTAATCTGTACTCGACGAAATAATACAAGCAGCAACTGGACGTAGGGTTATTACTCGATCTCGAGGGCCCGAACCAGTATAAAATCCCGTGTCTTTCTGTTCATCACCGTGATCAATCTTCGCACGAAGCGGGGTGCCTGCCGGACAAATATTTGCCGAGTACAACCTCGACAAATATTTGTCGAGAATATTTGCCGAGTACAACTTCGGGACCCCGAAGCGGTAGATGATGTCGGTGAAGAACTGGACAGCTTCTTGCGAGCGAACCCGCCGGATGGGCCTTGCCTCGATCCATTTGGAGAACTTGTCGACGGCGACGAGGAGTGCGTGAAGCCCCCAGGTGCTTTCTTCAGTGGCCCGACTAAATCCAAACCCCATACGGCAAAGGGCCACGTGATGGGGATGGTCTGCAGGGCTTGCGCCGGGAGGTGAGTTTGCCTTGCATAGAACTGACAGCCTTCGCATCTACGCACGATGTCCTTGGCATTGGCCACCGCGGTTGGCCAGTAGAACCCTTGCCGGAAAGCTTTCCCGACGAGTGTCTTCGGCGCGGCATGATGCCCACATGCTCCTGCATGGATGTCCCTTAGCAATTCCTTGCCTTGGTCGATCGGAATGCAGCGCATTAGGATGCCAAAGGAGCCTCGCCGATAAAGCTCTCCCTCGATGAGCGTAAAGGTTTTGGCCCAGCGCGCGATCCGCCGAGCCTCGGTCGGGTCGGGTGGGAGCTTGCCCTGCACGATCCACTCGAGTAGCGGGATTCTCCAGTCGGGATCCTCGAGGTTGGGCTCGGGCGCTGCGTCTATCTCCATCACTTCCGCCTCCTCCTGCACTGGAGGCTCGGGCGGCTCGTCGTCGAGTCGGATGGAGGGGGCGTGCTGGTCCTTGGCGAACACTCCATGGGGAACAGGCTTCCGGTTGGAGGCCGCCTTGGCGAGGGTGTCGGCCGCCTCATTGTATCGTCGTTGGACATGCTTGAGCTCGAGGCCGAGGAACTTGTCTTCCAGCTCGCGGACCGCCCGGCAGTAGGCGGCCATCTTGGGGCTGACGCAGCTCGACTCCTTCATCACTTGATCGACGACCAACTCCGAGTCTCCTCGGATCTCGAGACGCCGTATGCCAAGCTCGAGGGCAATACGGAGTCCGTTGATGAGGGCCTCGTATTCGGCGGCGTTGTTGGAGGCCGAGAAGTGCAGCCGAACCATGTATTCCATGCGCACGCCCAGAGGCGAGACAAAGACCAGGCCGACACCTGCCCCTTCCTTCATCAGCGACCCGTCGAAGTACATGACCCAGGTCTCGTGCTCGACGGAGGTTGGGGGAGTCTGGGCCTCAGTCCATTCGGCGATGAAGTCGACCAACGCTTGCGACTTGATGGCGTCCCGAGGTGCGTAGGTGATGTTCTTCCCCATCAACTCGAGCGCCCACTTGGCTATCCTCCCGTCGGCTCTCGGGGTTCTGGATCACCTCGCCGAGTGGATACCTCGACACCACCGTGATGGGGTGGGCGTCGAAGTAGTGCCGGAGCTTCCGCCTAGTGATGAGGACAGCGTAGACAAGTTTTTGGATCTGGGGATATCGTACCTTGGTGTCGGACAGGACCTCGCTGATGAAGTAAACGGGGCGTTGCACCTTCTGGATCTTCTCGGGCTCGTTTCGCTCGACGACGAGGGCGGTGCTTACCACATGGGTGGTTGCCGCAATGTAGAGCAGCATGGGTTCCCCTTCCATCGGAGCGGTCAGGATCGGTGGGTTTCTGAGCGTTGCCTTGAGCGAGTCGAGGGCCTGCTGTGCCTCGGCGTTCCAGACGAAGTGGTCCGACTTCTTGAGCAGTCGGTACAAGGGCAGGCTCCGTTCCCCGAGTCGGGCGATGAAACGGCTGAGTGCGGCCAAGCATCCCGTGACGCGTTGGACCCCCTTTACGTTCTGGATTGGCCCCATGTCGGTGATGGCAGTTATCTTCTCGGGATTGGCTTCGATGCCTCGTTCCGATACGATAAAGCCGAGGAGCATGCCTCTCGGGACCCCGAAAACGCATTTCTCGGGGTTGAGCTTTACTTTGTTCAGCCGGAGCTTCTCAAAGACAGCTGTGAGGTCGGAGACCAAGTCGCCCGTGCGCTTGGATTTTACCACTATATCGTCAACGTACGCCTCGACCAGTCGGCCGATCAGGTCACCAAAGACGCGTCGCATGCATCTTTGGAACGTGGCGCCCGCGTTTTTCAGCCCGAAGGGCATAGACGAATAGCAATAGGTGCCGTAAGGCGTGATAAACGATGTTGCGAGCTGGTCGGCCAGGCTCATCGCGATCTGATGGTACCCGGAGTACGCATCAAGAAAGCAAAGGGTTTCGCACCCCGCGGTGGAGTCGACCACCTGATCTATGCGCGGAAGAGGGAAGGAGTCTTTTGGACATGCCTTGTTAAGGCCAGTATAGTCAACACACATCCTCCATTTCCCATTTTTCTTTTTTACAAGGACGGGGTTGGCCAACCACTCGGGGTGGTACACCTCCCTAATGAAGCCGGCGTTGAGGAGCTTTTTGAGCTCTTCGCCGATGGCCTTGTACTTGTCGTCGTCGTAACGTCGGAGCCTCTGTTTGACGGGTCGAGCGCCAGGCTTGATATCAAGTTTGTGCTCGGCGACTTCCCTTGGAATCCCCGGCATGTCCGAGGGTTTCCATGCAAACACATCAAGGTTTGCGCGAAGAAAGTCGACGAGCGCTGTTGAGGCCATAATACCAGGGTGCCCGATCACGAGGATTACCGACTACCGACTCCAAACCGTCAAGACTCCGAACAAGACACGATGACCAGATCGCAGAAGGGAAGCCCGAAGATAGTTAGAGTCCTACTAGGTTTAGGTCTGTTTTGTCTTGTAAGGCACGTCTCCCTGGATATAAATAGCGGGGGTCCTGTCCGTAGAGGGTATCCCACATCCAAGTTTGTATTCATTGATCTACAAACCACCCGAGGGTACTTGTTACGCATTGTAATCTGTACTCGACGAAATAATACAAGCAGCAACTGGACGTAGGGTTATTACTCGATCTCGAGGGCCCGAACCAGTATAAAAATCCCGTGTCTTTCTGTTCATCACCGTGATCAATCTTCGCACGAAGCGGGGTGCCTGCCGGACAAATATTTGCCGAGTACAACCTCGACAGAGGCGCGCCAGGTAGGGGCCCTTGCGTGAAGAAAGATCATGCCGATCATCAACGGAGTCTGGATCGCCGACGCGTCGAGTTCCTCGATGCCCTACATGCCCAGTTCTGTCAAGTCGGAAGCGATCGGGAGTTCTGCCTCCGCTTCCGATCTCTACGCTCACCGCCATCTAGTGCCTGCACGGGAGATCCGCTTTGGAGATCTCGTGTTCGAGCACCAAGGCGACTACGAGCTCAAGATGACAGGGATCCATGATCCCGATCTCACATGCGCCGGTCGGGAAGTTTTCGCCACCTTCACGGAGCCAACTCCTGAAGACATTGCAGATCGCACTGCGCAGTTGGATCTCGACTACAGTGGATCTAGCAATGGGTCAGAACAATCTGAAGACCGCCGCATCCATGTGCTAAACGCAAACGGGACGGGGGCCGCCGCCGAGTCATCTAGCTCGCGTCGACCCGTGCCCCCTCCACGTTTGAGCGACGCACCAACACTTCAAACGGCTAGAACCCGTACACAGCATGTTGCATCCTCGTTGGCTCCCCGGGATCTCAACAACGATTTCCGGGCCGTCGAACAGGACAATCTACAGATCCGAACCCTCTTGGAGACCATGGAAGCAATGGCCGAAGGGACTCCGATGGCCACCATAGCCAAGAAGGCTCGGGAAGCAGCAGACAAAGCCAAGGAGCGCATCGAGGCCGCCGCTGCCGCACCGCCAGCTCCGTCAAACAGACCACGTGAACCACAGCCGGTTCGGTCTCGATCTGTTAACGGACGACCATACTATCGCCCACACGAGGGGCGCGACATGAGGCCACAACTCGAGCGCAATCGTCGCACCCGCGACGCTCGGGAAACTCTCAACTACAATCGAGATTACCGAGCACGTGAGGGTTATTATCGGTCCCATGCAGATTCGCCGCCACGTGACTCCCGACCAGGCACGGGGGGATGCCTTGCGTACTCCCCAGCCCTGCGCAAGGTCAGGTGGCCCGAAAAGTTTCGTCCTACTAGCATCGAGAAGTATGACGGGACGACCAACCCCCGCGAGTGGATCCAGATCTACTCCACGATCATCGACGCCACCGGGGGTGACGACTACGTAAAAGCCAACTACTTGCCGACTGCACTGCAGGGATCAGCCCGTACGTGGCTCATGAACCTGCCCGAAGCCAGCATCAAGTCATGGACTCATCTTCGGGAGACGTTTGAAGCCAATTTCCAAGGCACCTACAAACGCCCCGGACATGAGGGAGATCTGCTCAACTGTGTGCAGAAGCCTGGAGAATCCCTCCGGGACTACATCCGCAGATTCAGCGACACCCGTAACACCATCCCTGACATGGTGGATGATCGGGTCATTGTAGCCTTTAATCAAGGTTGCAAAGACGAGCGAACGGCGGAGGAACTTGCCAAGAAGAACCCGAAGACAGTGGCAGAGCTATACGGGATCCTGGAAGAAACCGCCAAGATGGCGGACGCCCGAGCACGGGTTCACGGGAAGCCCGAACAAAGCCAGCCGGCCGGGGAAGGCAAGAAGAAGAATAAGCATAAACACAAGAAGCGCAAGACCGAGGGTGACGAAGTCATGGCAGTGGACAACAAGCCCCCGTACAGGCGCCAAGGCAAATCGGACAACCTCCCGATGTACTGCCCGATTCACCGATCTACGAAGCATCACTTCGTGGATTGTACGGTGTACAAAAAGCAGAAGCAGGAGGAGGAGAGCCAGCAGCAGGGGGCTCCACGTGACCAGGCAGCTCACAACCCTCGCGCAGCAAACTACATGGATTGTGATGATGAGCCAGATCTCCCCGAAGATCTGGAGATCGCCACAATTTTCGGTGGCTGTTCAACCCGAACCTCCAAGTCCCAGCTCAAGATGGTCGAGAGGCAGATAAACAGCACCGAGCCCTGCAAGCAACTCTTGAGGTGGTCAGAAATCCCGATCACATTCGATCAAAGGGATCACCCCGAGACGCTTTACGACGGGCCGCTACTCCCACTGTGCATCAAGCCATGGATCGGGCCCCGCAAGATCGGGCGAACCCTGATCGACAGTGGAAGCGCCCTCAACCTCCTGTTTGTCAACGCTTTTGACGAACTTGGGATCCCAAGAAGGTCCTTGTCCCCTGTGGAGAAACCTTTCTACGGGGTCATACCAGGCATTCAAGCCTTTCCCTTGGGGAGGATCGATCTGCAGGTGACCCTCGTAGAGGGCAAAAACATCCGATCAGAGTTCCTCACCTTCGAGGTGGCTGACATCACGTCGGCCTATAACTGCATCTTGGGCCGGCCGTTCCTGAAGAAATTCATGGCGGTCGCTCACTTTGCGTACTCCATGATCAAGGTCCCGGGGCCGCTGGGCCCGATCACTGTCTGCGGCGATCGCAGGGGCGCGGTCCAGTGCGACATGAAGACCCTGGACATGATCAAGGGTGACGAGCAGGAACCAGCCAAGGCTGCCGAACCTGCCAAGAAAAAGACATGAAGACCCTGGACATGATCAAGAGTCGCGAGCAGGCTGCCGAACCTGCCAAGAAGAAGACAAAGAGCCAGCCAAAGGCACCCGCCAAGGGGGCATTGGCTGAAACCTCCCGAGCAGCTGAAAACCGATCAAGGGCCCAGGGAAAAGAAGTTCCCGAACAGGAGCTCATCGGGGAACAGCAGCTCATCGGGGGACAGGGAGCCGACGACCGTGCCGCCGAGAGGCAGGCTATGGTGGACCAGACCCCACTCAGGGGGACGCCACCGCAAGCAGCTGGCGACTCGACGGCCAACGTCTCACCAGTCGAACCGCCGGCCAGGCGCACTGAGCCAGGCACGAAGGCGGTAATCCTCGATGAAACAGACCCGACCAAGACCACCCAGATAGGTCTTGGCTTCGGTGACAAATAAGAACTCGAGCTCATTGCTTTCCTCCGGGCAAACGCGGATGTGTTCGCTTGGGAACCATCTGACATGCCCGGGATCCCCAGGGAGGTAATCGAGCACAAGCTTGGCATACGAACTGGCGTCCGACCAGTCAAGCAAAAGAAAAAGAGATATACCCCGGAGAAGCGAGACGCCATTAACGAAGAAATCAACCGACTGCTCAAAGCCGGCTTCGTTCGAGAGGTCCCTTTCCCGTAGTGGCTCGCAAACCCAGTCATGGTCAAGAAGCCCAACGGAACGTGGAGGATGTGCGTGGACTACACAGATCTGAATAAAGCTTGCCCGAAGGATGAGTACCCGTTGCCTAGGATAGATCAAATTGTAGATTCAACCTCTGGATGCGAATTGCTTTGTTTTCTAGATGCCTACTCGGGTATCACCAAATCAGCATGTGCATTGACGATGAGGAGAAAACTGCATTTGTAACTCCCTTCGGTGTTTATTGCTATATAAAGATGCCTTTTGGTCTGAAAAACGAAGGTTGTACTTATAAAAAATGTGTTCACATTGTTCTTGAAGGCCAAATCGGCCGTAATGTGGAAGCATACATAGATGACATTGTTGTGAAAAGTAAGTTAAAGGGCGATTTAATCGCTGATTTAACCGAAACATTCAACAACTTGCGTAAAAACAGGATGATGCTCAACCCCGCCAAATGCACCTTTGGTGTATCATCGGGTAAGCTCCTCGGTTACCTTGTTTCCCAACGAGGTATAGAGGCAAATCCACACAAGATCAAGGCACTCGACGACATGAAGTCCCCACGCAGCCGCCACGAGGTCCAGAAGTTGGCAGGAATGATGGCGTCCCTAAGTCGATTCGTGTCCAAGTCAGGCGAACGAGGTATGCCATTTTACAAATTGTTGCGTAAAACTGATCGTTTTGAGTGGTCGGCAGAAGCAGAAGAGGCGTTCCAGGCGTTCAAACAATACCTGCGGAAAATGCCCGTACTGGTCCCGCCAAAGCCACAAGAAGAGATGCTGCTATACGTAGCAGCAACACCAACTGTTGTTAGCACTGTTTTGGTGGTCGAGAGACCAACAGAAAAGTCTACAACACAACATCCCGTTTACTTTGTAAGCGAGGTGCTACATGATGCCAAAACGAGGTACCCAGAAATTATTATATGCTGTACTAATGACTTCCAGGAAGCTCAAGCATTATTTTCTGAGCCACAAGATCAAGGTTGTGTCAACCTACCCTCTAGGCAACATTTTACATAATCGAGATGCCGTGGGAAGGATCGCACAATGGTCTGTGGAGCTGGGGGCTTACGACGTTGAATTCATACCCAGAACTGCCATCAAATCGCAGGCTCTGGCAGATTTCATCGCAGAGTGGACTAACCCCGAACCTGAAGAGGCTGCCCAAAATCCTGAACACTGGACAATGTTCTATGACGGAGCATTTTGCAAAGCAGGCGCGGGGGCTGGGGTGGTCCTGATTTCACCACACAATGACGTCATCAGGTACGCTTTACAAATCAATTTTGTCGATCCAACTCCTACTAACAATGTTGCCGAGTACGAAGGATTGTTGACAGGTCTCCGCATAGCTGCATCTCTTGGTGTCAGAAGGCTGCTCGTGAAAGGGGATTCCGAGTTAGCTGCAAAGCAGGTCATGAAAGAGTACAGTGCGCGGAGCGAGGTCATGGCTAAGTACTTGGAGGCATATAGGCGGATGGAGAGCAAATTTGATGGGCTTGAAGTACAGCACGTGAAGAGGGAATTCAATGGCGACGCAGATAAGCTGGCAGCTGCAGAACGCACACGGCTCCCAGGTAACGTGTNCAAGGAGTCTATGTTGGTACGGCCCGAGCTGCCGCTCTAGTTGGAAACGAGGAGAACTGGATGGATCCAATCCGGGCGTACCTCACAAACCAAGCTATTCCGGACGATGATGCAACATTGGAGAAAATCCATCGTAAAGCCAAGAATTATCAATTGGTTGACGGGCGATTATACAAGCTAACCCGCAATGGAATGCTCCTCAAGTGCATCACACGGACCGAGGGCATTAGTTTGCTCCACGACATTCACGGAGGAATCTGTGGATCACATGCTTCTCCCCGATATCTAACAGGGAAAGCATTCCGACAGAGCTTCTACTGGCCTACAGCTCTTCAAGACGCAAGCGATTTAGTGAAAAAGTGTGAGGCATGTCAATTCTTCGCACGAAAATAGACTAAACCTGCGCAAGCTCTAAACACTATACCTTTGTCATGGCCCTTCGCCACTTGGGGTATAGACATCCTCGGGCCTTTTCCAAGGGCTGTCGGGGGGTACAGATTTCTGTTCGTCGGTATTGACACATTTACAAAATGGGTCGAAGCCGAGCCTGTTCAGAAAATCACTAAAGAGGCCGCTGTAAAATTCCTACGGAGTATTGTCGTACGATTCGGTGTCCCGAACAGGATAATCTCTGATAATGGAACACAGTTTAAAAGTAAAAAGTTTTATGATTTTTGCTACGACCACGGGATCAAGCATGATCGGTCATCGGTAAACCACCCTAAGACAAACGGGCAAGTAGAACGTGCCAATGGCATCGTGCTCCAGGGCATCAAGAAGAGGATTTTTAACAGATTGCAAGCTTACGACAAGCGCTGGATTCATGAAGTCCCGACAGTACTCTGGTCAATGAGGACCACTGTGAATCGGGCAACAGGCGAAACACCTTTCTTCTTGGTGTATGGAGCAGAGGCGATTCTACCATCCGACATCCGGCTACAAGCCCCCCGTGTGGCAATGTTTTCAGAAACTGAAGAGCCTGATAGGCGTACTGATGAGCTAACCCTCCTGGAGGAGGCTCGCGACGCAGCTGCTTTTAGAGTAGCTCAATATCAGCAAAAATTGCGACAGTACTACGATGCTAATGTTCGGCAACGAAGCCTGTGCATTGGGGACATGGTGCTCAAACTGGATCAACGCACCAAGGACAAAAATAAATTGTCCTCTCCATGGCAAGGACCGTACATCGTAGTAGATATCGCCCGACCAGGAGCCTACAGGATCGCAGAGATCGATGGGGACGTACTGCCAAACACGTGGAATATGGATCAACTACGCAGGTTCTACGCTTAGACAACGAAAATCATGCACGGTTCTAGACCGACCATCAGGTTTGGCAGGTATAAACCATCGTCTGCGTCGCCTACAGCGCCAACAAAAAAAAAGATAAGTTCTATATACTCTACTCACCCTCGCTTTTATGCTCGGGGGCTGGGTTTTCTATTTTCTATTTTGTTTCTACTCTTTGTTACCATACTGCATATACTAACAAAGAGCCGGGGACTACCATGCTGAAAAATTTCTTTTCAGACCTATTCTATGCGTCCCGAGCTCTACGCTCGGGGGCTCCCCATGTGATCGGGAAGTTTCTTGCAGTTCGTACTTCTAGACTCTTTTTCAGCATGCCAGCATGACTGTAAAAGAGCCCGGGGGCTACTACGGTACTACTACCATGCAAGAAAAGGGCTTTTTAATTCAAGAAAGCTAGGCAGACGCTAAAATTACCAAACACCATGACTACAAGGAATTACACAGTTCAGCAGGCCGCCCGAGTCTCAGCAACTAAACAATTCCGGAATAGCTTATGGTAACGGGATTTTTAGCTATGACAAAGCTATCAGTTAAAAAGATCCATGAAAACACCGATCAGCTCCAAAGATTTACGCAAAAACATGCATGCATATGTTTAGCAAAACTAAATCATTTTCTAAACTGTTAAAGTCTTGTCCTATTACAGGAATTCAGCACAATGTTCAGGGTGATTCTTCCGAATCACTCAGATGGAGACCAAGTTTCTTGACAAAAGATTCAACCACAGGGTTAAGACTCTCAAACATTACCGCGGCATCTGACGCCGAACACTTGAAGCCTTCTGAGAGCACAGAAACGTCCAGACTAGGGATATGGCTCTTCAGAGCTCCAACGGTGTGAGTGGCAGCAATGCAGGAACCTTCCATCAGCCTGGTTTCCAAGGACGAACTATGCCTTTCTGATGCTTCAAGGCGGGCAGTCAGATCAGCCAGTTTCCCTTCCAGATCCGAGTTCTTCTTCTCGAGCAATTCAATGCTCTTGGAGTCAGCTACAGGATCAAAGGCAGCATATGAACGAAAGTTCAAAAGTAAAGATTCAATAAGCGAAATGTAAGCTTTAGATTACATACCCTCTTTCTCGGACTGGAGAACAGTCACCTGGGCTCCCAGTCTGATCACAGATGCTTCAGCAGCAGAGGCACGAGCGTCTAGCAAACGCCATTGTTCTTCAGCTGCCGAGAGCACGCTATAGATCGGGCCCAGGGGAGTCGGGACGGGTCCTGCAATCTCCGCAGTCTTCTCTGAGTCATCGGGTTGTGTTGTCGAATCCAGCTCGGGAGTTTTCTCCTCAACAGATGGCTTGACAGGAGGAGAGGCTGTGGGATCGGGTCGCCTGAATTCCCGAACAATCAACGTACAGTGAAAATAACATTTGAGAAAAATGATTCAAACATATTCAAAGATTGTCAAAGTTCTTACTTGGCCGTCGGAATGTTGAATTTAAACCTTTTGGCACCAGCAGTCAGCTTTGATAATGGCCTGGTCAGACGAGTTTCCTGTCGAGAAATCTCCCGATCATGTTTAGCTTTGGATATGCGGTCAAAGGCTGCGAATAAACGCCCGAATACGATCATGCTTGGTACCTGGGCGACAGGACGAGGCTGATTGTGACTGGGCTGCCGACTGGCTGACCCCGGCGATCCAGAGACTTCCGAATCTGGAACTATCCCCTCCACACTACGAGAGCGTTTCCGAGTTCGGGGGATATTCGCCTGGGGGCTGCTCGGGATCTCCTTTTCCAAACCAGGTGATAGTTCGGGTGGATTGTTGATCGGGGCCCTGGTACCCTGATCAACAGGCTGCTCGCCCTCCTCTTCAACATTGATGGCACCGCTCTGGGGAGGGGCATCAACAATAGCTGAAGCCTGGTCGGGAGAAAAGAGAAATGTTATATCATAATTATACAGGAAAGAAGTTTTTTCTGAGAAACAGTTTACCACTGGAGGAGGGTTCTCGGCGCTATAAGGTTCTGGGACATCTTCCCAAACCGGGAGGCCAGTCCCGAACATCTTGTTCAAGCGTTCAAGCACTTCTGACTCTGGGACAACTGCTAGTTAAGAGTCATGAACTCAAATGACCGAACTAACTCAGAAAAACAACTGAACAGAAAAATAAATACTCACCATCAGGTTTCATCCTGTTCGGATCATTGACGCCCGTGAATGTCCAGGCATATCGGTCATGAGTCATGAGCGGAATGAATCTCCATCTAATGAAGATTTCCGCCACATGAACTGCCGTCAAACCTGCGTTGCGGAGCTCCACAATCCGGTCAATGTGCTTTTTCATATCAGAAGTGAGTCTTGGCACGGCCTTGACCTCATCCTTGAGATTCGGCATCAAGTACTTCCCTTTTGCCCGCGAGGCTTGGGGAAGGGTGATGTAAAACCAGTGACGTTCATATCCTTTCCAGCTATCTTTGACTGGAAAGGGAATGTAAATCTCCCGATTTCTCAAGGAGAAACTGATGGACCCGATCATCATCTGATTCTTATAGTATGAAGGGATGTAAAAGTACCTCCACAGCAGCAGTGAGGGCTTAATTCCTAACCAGGCTTCGCATAAGAAGGCAAAGACGCTAAGCATTGTCACTGCGCCAGGCTTAAGATGCACAAGCTCTATTTGGTAATATTCACAGACGCTGTGGAGGAACTCAGACGGGAAAACCCCGAATCCGCAATGAAAGAATTCCAAGAACACCACCATCTCGAGAGTGTCCGGGGTCGGAAACATCTGACCTTTGGCATGCTGTCGAGGGAAGAGTTCGGCGCTTGGGAGTAATCCAAGATCTTCTAGCTTCTGCAGGTTTTTCTCCGTCGTGGTTGATTTCTTCCAGTATTCATTCGCAGTAGGGATCGTGTTTCCACTGCGAAGTTCGCGTCCGGTCGCGGCGTTGCTCTGGTTCTCAGTGGACTCGGTGCCGGAAGATGACTGGTGCGAGGATGCCATGGCGGCTGGAGACTAGGCAAGGTTGGAGGAGCAGATGAACAATGGTTGAGAATGGCGAGTGTTTTGTGGATGTGAACAAGGAAGTCGAAGTCCCAAATAGATCTCAAGCGGCCGCGCTTGGGGGCTTTATGGTTCTGCGAGGGAGCGCGAGCCCCGAAAAACCTGCCCTTGAGCCGCGCGATCCGCAGTGACTGTTGGGTCAAAAAGATTCTTTCCTTTTTCTGCGGCACGCGTCGTTTCGAAAACTGTGCAGGGCAGATTCAATGCATTTAGAATTGTTGGCTTACAAGGGAAGCTATCAGTTTTAAATGACCGAACATTTAGTGTGAAGCGAGGAGATCTCCCGATCATGTTTAATTGGGATCAAATTTCCCGAACACACTAGAGATTATCGGTCTGTTCGGGAGAAAGAGTTTATTCGGGATGATTTGTTCTGGATGAATAATTTCCTAAACAGATTGATTTGGGCAAAATTTCAGAGCATGAGAAATTCGAAATTACATCCATCAAGTGAAATTTCTTCATTACATTCAAAAGAGGGAACATTTCACAATGGATCGATAATTATCCTAAAATCAAAATCCTAAAGCGCCCTGATCTTGGGTTGATGAATATCAACTGCTGATCAGGGCGATGGCGTAGTCTCCGGTGGATCTTCATCTATCGCGTTCTCTTCTTCAGAGTCGCTGACGAGATCCACGAGCGCTCCGTCCCCGGGAATCCCGATCAGGTCGCGGTTCAGGGAGACGAAGAGGCGCCGGGCGAGTTCCTCGTCGCCGCTGGTGTCCACCGGAGCAGAAGACGAAGATGCGCCTGCGTCCGCCGCCTCTGGTTTCGGCCGGACCCTTCTCCCTCCTTGCTTTGGCTCGTCGTCGGAGGAGAGGGAGATAGGGGACGCCGGGGCTGGAGAGGAAGGCGCAGGGCGTTTCCCGGCGGCAATGCTCGACGGAGCAGCCTCGGGAGACGGCGGAGCAGCCTTGGGAGACGGCGGCGCTATCACCGGAGCCTCCACCTCTGGTGGCTCAACCTCGACTCCTTCATCCCCATGCCAGGGGAGAGCCAGGAGCGGAGCCTGAGGAGGAGCGACGGGTGGTGTCGGCGCCGGCGGGTCCTCCGGCTTGTCAGGCGGTTGTTCGCCGGAGCTGCGAGGGGAGTTTCCGAAGAGGAGGCGAGGAAGCTTGAATCTACTACTAAGCTTTTTCTTTCCCATGGCGAGGGGAGGGGGAAGGTTTAGAATGGAAAGTTCAAGTACAGATCAATCCAGGAGATTTGATATTTAAAGACCCAGAGATGCAACGCTTCGTGCGGGATTCGAGGAGCCGGAGCAGAGCCGTACCGCGTGCACTGCTAAAGTTCCGGGAGACGTGTGGAGTGGGTTTTAAATGCACTGGGCAGCAGTTACATCACTCCTGGGGCGTTTCATTTTCCAAGACGGAACAGTTCTTTTATATTATTAATGGCTGATATTTTTCTTTGACCTTATCATTCAGATGCAGGTTTCCACATTCAAGAGTTCGGGAACTTTTCTGGCTCTCGTGATTGACGAGATATTCTCATATCCAAAAATCGCCCGAAGAGCAAAAAGACCCGAAGACTATTGAACGATCAACCTTTTCTGAACAAGATAAGCTCGGGGGCTACTGTTGAGGCCATAATACCAGGGTACCCGACCACAAGGATTGCCGACTACCGACTCCAAGACGACCAAGACTCCGAACAAGACACGACAACCAGATCGCAGGAGGGAAGCCCGAAGACAGTTCGAGTCCTACTAGGTTTAGGTCTGTTTTGTCTTGTAAGGCACGTCTCCCTGGGTATAAATAGCGGGGTCCTGTGCGTAGAGGGTATCGAACATCCAAGTTTGTATTCCACAATCCACCCGAGGGTACTCGTTACGCATTGTAATCTGTACTCGACGAAATAATACAAGCAGCAACTGGACGTAGGGTTATTACTCGATCTCGAGGGCCCGAACCAGTATAAAAATCCCGTGTCTTTCTGTTCATCACCGTGATCAATCTTCGCACAAAGCGGGGTGTCTACCGGACAAATATCTGACGAGTATAACCTCGACACTACTGTAGCACATGTGATGGATTCAAGGCCATGGAATTTGTCCTTTAGAAGAGCTTTAGTAGATGATAAGTTAGATGAATGGATCCGTCTAGTAGCAAATATAACTAATATTAATTTGAATCCTGGAAGGGTGTGGGATATGGGTACCCCTGGGCCCACTACCGACCGGATGACCAGTCGGCCTGGTCCCACGTCTGACAAAGATGTGGGCCAACCTCAGGCTGGCCCCCACAAGGATCCTCGGCTTGATGGATAAGATCGGAGAAGACTTAGCCCGCAAGGTACTCGGCAGTACGATCAGATCCCGCCCGGAGATCACGGAGGATATGTTGTAACCGACTTGGATTAGTTTCCTGATTTGAGCCGGACAGTAATTAGAGATAACCGACTTGTAAACCCTAGGCCGTCGGCCTATATAAGGCGGCCTAGGTCGACCCCTTCATTCATCGAATACTCTCCCCCCATTGTAACCGAGGGCTTGCCGCTGTTCTTCGGAACTCGCCAAGCAGATCAATACAAGACCCCCAGAACACAGGACGTAGGGTATTTTACCTCCGGGTAGCCCGAACCTGTATAATCCCCATGTCCCTGTGCTACCTCGAGCTCCCTAGTCTCGCGATTGCCCTTTGCCTACAAATCAACCATCTGGGTACCCCCGGGTGGACTGCCGGATGATAAATCCGACAGTTGGCGCGCCAGGTAGGGAAATCGCGGGGCAATAAAGCTAGCTCATGGCAGATCGTCGCTCCGTCATCTTCCCCGACTCTATCAAGGACTGCGCCACGCACCTGGAGGGTATCAGCTTTTTTGCTGAGATCCACTCCGCCGCCACCACCACCTCTGACTCCGTTACGACGCCCGACGCCCACACGCCGACCAGCTCCGCGCTGACCTCGCCACCGATCTCCTCGTCAGTCATCGCCCCACTCCAGCAGCGGCTCGATGCGATCTCCATCAACGACCAGGCTCCGGACCTGAACACTCGTCCAAGAATTCAACCCCCGGCCGAGCTCCTCGCTGGGCTGGATCGCGTCCGCGACACCCTCGCCGAGTGCATTACCATGTCGGAGGAGGCCCTGCGCCGACCCCGCAAAGTGCTCCCGCTAGGGTTCCGCAACGCTTCATCAATCTACTCGGCCCAGATCCGAGAAGACATGTCTCAGATCCGATCTGAGATCCCACCCCAGCCCGCCCAGTCTCCGGATTGCGGCGAGTTCCAGGTCGCCACCAGCGTGCTCTTGCCGGCCCAGGCCGACTCGAGCAACGACTCCAGCTATGCCACGCCTCCAGGGCGTGAAGTCTTCGTCTCTGAGGATTCTGCTACTCGGGACGGAGAGACTGATTTGGCCAGGGATCGCCGGCGGGAACATAACGCTGCCCGAGCCCGACGCCGTGCTGAAGAAGCCGCCCTGCCCCCAGCAGCGGCCGGAGACCCTGCAGCTGCCGCAGCTGCCGGAGCGGTCCCCCTGGGGGCCCCACCAAGACAGCAGCCTCCTCCTCGGGGTCCTCGTGGTGTCGAGCCCCAGAACCTCGATGGAGCCTTTGCCCGGGTGCCGTTCCGCACGCCCCAAGCTAACGTCGCCGCTGCTTTTGCCGAGCTGGGACACATGCCTGACACCCCTGAGGTGCAGCGGGCCCGAGCTCAGTTGGAAGCTGCCCAGGTGCAGATCGAGCGGTCATATCGTGCCAGAACCCGATCTGGGCGATCAAACTTGACTCGCTCTTCCAGCCGCCGTTCTGCTCATAGCAGATCGGATCGGGGTCACGCTCGCCAGAGAAACCCCCCATTGCCTGTTGTGGAAGAAGAGGTGGCCCAAAACCACCCCGAAGATGAAGAAGAAGAGCGGCGTAACCTGCGCAACGCGGATCATCGCCGTGAACGCCACCAGGAGCGGCGCGACAGGCACCAACGCCATCGCCAACCTGAAGATCTCCGCGATCGCATCAGGGAATACGCCCGCGACCTCCGTGCCGATCTCGACGCTCGGCACCAGGAGCGCGATGCCGCCAAACTCGAGCGCCGTGAACGGTATGACCGGGACTATGGCCGACCCGACCGCCAGCCAGTCGGGGAGGCTGGCGATGCCAGAGCAGAAGAGAATGAACGCCACGTCATTGACGAGCTCATGGATCGCGAGCAGTATGACGCACGCTACGGCCCTCCGCGGGACGACCATCGCCAGTGGCGTGATGATGCTCGGCCCCGAGCTGACCAGATTCGACCTCCTCGCCGCGACTACCACAACGACAATGAGGAGGATTTCGACGGCTTCGCCGCTTTCTCCGCCCGACTCCGTGCCATCCGTTGGCCCGAGTCCTTCAAGCCAGCCCTCGTGGAGAAGTTTGATGGTCGCTCCGACCCCAAGCTATGGCTCAAGACGTATCACACGGCAGTCAAGGCTGCACACGGGATCAACGACCAAGCCGACGCCTACTTCCCCGTCATGCTGGGCAAGGAAGCGCTCCTATGGCTTGAGGGTGTTCCCCGGAACACCATCGATAGTTGGGCAGATCTCTGCCATACTTTCACCAAAAATTACCAGGCAAGCTACTCTCGGCCAGACACCAGATTCGATCTGGATAACATCAAGCAGAAGAAGGGTGAGAATCTCCGAGATTACTCCAACCGTTTCTTTGACAACCGGAACAAGATCGCTGAGGTTGAGGACCGGGATGTCATTGACGCGTTCCGGCGCGGCCTTATTGACAATCAGCTATTCCGTACGCTGTTCAAAACCAACCTTGTCACGGTCTCTGACCTGATGGAGGTGGTCAACTTGGAGGTTCGGGCTGATCAAGCTGAGCAGGCCCAGTTCAAGAACAAACAGAAGCGCCCGGAAGATGATGACCGGGTTGAAAGCTCGAAGCGCCATGAGCCGTTACGTGGGCGCAAGGCAGGCCCCGAGCCCCTTGTAGCCCTAGCAGAGGAAGAAGGCCGGCCGGAACCCAGGTTCCTGGCCGAAAAGTTTCACGGCACACTGAACTTTCAGTGTCCCTTCCACAAGGACGCGAAACACAATCTCCGCGATTGTCATGCGTTACTCAAAGAACTCGGCGCCCTGCCGCCGGCCAAGAAGCAACGCTACAACAACAACGGCGGCTGTTACAACAATTACCGCTGCGACGGCTACAACGGCGACCGGCGGGATGACTACCGCCGCAGAGAAGACTGCGACCGCCTTGACGACTACCGCCGTGGTGAACGCGACCACGATGCTCCGGCTCGCCGAGACAACCAGCGTCATCACGATGAGGAACGCCGACTACCACCACCGCCGGAGGCGCCGAGGCGCGACGCCAACGGCGACTTCCAGCGTGCTGACCGCCAGGTCAACGTCATCATCGGGGGGCCCGGCGCCTTCCCAGATCGGCGCAAGGGAAAACTCCACAAGCGCGAAGTGAAGATGGTCTCCACCAAGCCGGTGGAATACCTCCAGTGGTCGGAGATGCCTATCGCCTTTAGCCTCGCCTTTAGCCGCGCGACCACTGGGTCCACCTCCCCGAGCCAGGGTCTTACCCACTCGTCGTCGCCCCCGTCGTGACAGGGTCCTCCTCTCCAAGGTCCTGATCGATGGTGGGAGCGCCCTCAACATCATCTTCACAAGAACCCTCAACAGCATGGGATTCGACTACAACAAGCTCCTGAGCGCCGAAGATCCGTTCTTTGGCATTGTACCAGGCAAAGCTTCCTACCCGATAGGAAGAGTCGCCTTACCAGTCACGTTCGGCACGGCCGACGACTACCGCACGGAGTTCCTGTACTTCGAGGTAGCCGACTTCAAAGCTCATACCACGCCATCTTTGGCAGGCCTATGCTGGCCCGATTCATGACGATCCCGAACCACACCTACCTGGTTCTGAAGATGCCGGTGCCTAATGGCGTCCTCTCCATCCGTGGAGATATCAAGACCTCCTTCGAGTGCGACGGAAAGGCCATTGAGATCGCCGAGTTGACCCAGCAACTCGGCAATGGCACCCTGCTGGCGGAAGAAGCCCCCAAGGCGGCAGCTGGCGAGCCTGTACTCCCGGAGCAGAAGCAGCAGCCCACGGCGCTGGCACCTGTAGATGCCCCCAAAGCGATCAGCTTGGGACTCGACGACCCCTCCAAGACGGCCCTCATAGGGCCAGGGCTCACTACCAAATAGGAAGACGCGCTCACCTCCTTCCTCCGGGACAACTGGGACATCTTCGCATGGAAGCCATCAGACATGCCAGGTGTTCCGAGGGAGAAGGTTAAGCACTCCTTGGATTTGAGCAAGACCGCGAAGCCTGCCAAGCAGAAGCTGCGCCGATTCGCCCAAGATCGCAAGGAGGCCATTATGGTAGAACTGAATAAGCTCCTAGCTGCCAGTTTTATTAGAGAATGCAAACACCCTGAGTGGCTTGCAAACCCTGTACTTGTAAAGAAGCAATCCGGTGAATGGAGAATGTGCATTGACTACACGGATCTCAACCGCTACTGCCCTAAAGACCCCTTCCCTCTTCCGCGAATTGATCAAGTCGTCGACTCTACGTCCGGCTGCGTACTCCTGTGCTTTCTTGACTGCTACTCGGGTTATCACCAGATAGCCCTGAAGATGTCCGACCAGGACAAGACAGCGTTCATCACCCCGCACGGCATCTACTGCTACAAGACATGACGTTTGGGTTGAAGAACGCCGGTGCCACATACCAGAAGGCCATCCAAGGTTGCCTGCAGAGCTAGATCGGTCGCAACGTGGAGGCTTACGTGGACGATGTCGTCGTCAAGACATACAACGCCGACTCCCTGATCGCCGACCTCCAGGAAACCTTCAACAACTTGCGTCGCTTCAGATGGAAGCTAAATCCCACAAAATGTGTATTCGGGGTACCGTCAGGAAAGCTCCTGGGCTTCCTGGTCAGTCAGCGCGGCATCGAGGCGAACCCAGTCAAGCTGGACGCCATACGTAACCTCAAGGAGCCAACGTGCAAGAAAGATATCATGAAGCTCACTGGAATGATGGCGGCCCTGAGCCGATTCATCAGCAAGCTCGGCGAGAAAGGACTTCCGTTCTTCAAGATCCTCAAGAAGGCGGACAAGTTCGAATGGACCCCTGAGGCAAGCAAGGCTCTGGCCGACCTCAAGGAGTTCCTAATCACCCCCCCCCCGGTTCTCATGGGTCCGACCCCCGGGGAAGAGCTCTTGCTGTACATCTCAGCTACCACTCATGTGGTCAGCACGGCCCTGGTCGTCGAGCGACCAGAAGAAGGCCACCCATACAAGGTCCAGCGCCCTGTATACTTCGTCAGCGAGGTACTTAGCGAGTCCAAGGTCGGTACCCCCATCCTCAGAAGCTGCTCTACGCGCTCCTGATAACCGCTAGAAAGCTACGCCACTATTTTCAGGCCCACGTCATTCGAGTCATCTCGAACTTCCCCTTGGAGCCATACTCCATAACAGGGACGCCAACGGCCGCATCGTCAAGTGGTCCGTTGAACTCGGCGAGCACACTATCAACTTCGAGCCACGGGAGGCCATCAAGTCCCAGATATTGGCCGACTTCGTGGCCGAGTGGACGGAGATCCAGACGCCGACCCCCGCGGAACGGCCGGAGCACTGGAAGATGTACTTTGATGGCGCCCTTAACCTCAAAGGAGCCGGTGCAGGAGTACTGTTCATCTCCCCGGAGGGGCAGCACCTCAAGTACGTTCTCCAGATACATTACCAGGCCACCAACAACGGGGCCGAGTACGAAGCCCTCATCCACGGTCTCCGGATCGCGGTGTCGCTTGGCATCAAGCGGCTCATATGCTATGGTGACTCCAAGCTAGTCGTCGAACAGGTCAACAAAAATTGGGATACGACCAAAGAAACCATGAGTGCATAATGCGCAGAGGTGCGCAAACTCGAGGCCCACTTCTACGGTCTCGAGCTCCACCATGTCCTCCGGGAAGACAACGTCGCCGCCGATGTCCTATCCAAGCTAGGGTCCACCAGAGCCTAAGTGCCAGTCGGCGTCTTCGTCCAAGACCTGCGCACCCCGTCCATCAAGATGCTTGAGGATGGCAGCCCCGTACCCGAGTCGGAGCCACCCCCGGGTGGCCCGTTGACCAATGAAGTTCTCGTGGTGGAAGAAGACTGGCGCGCCCCCTTTATCGCTTTCCTCACAGAGAATTGGTCGCCGGATATGAAAGAAGAAATCGAGAAATTGACTCAGCGTGCGACAAACTACGTGGTCATCGGCGACACACTATACAGAAAGGCCGCCTCCACAGGCATACTCATGAAGTGTGTCCTCTGGGATGAAGGCATCACTCTCCTACAAGATATCCACTCGGGTACTTGTAGCAACCACGCGGCAGCCGGCACCCTAGTCGGCAAGGCCTACAGGGCAGGGTTCTACTGGCCGACAGCCCTGTCTGACGCAAAAGAGTTGGTACGCAGCTGCACCGGCTGCCAGTTCTTCCAGAAGCAAAAGCATCTGCCGGCTCAGGCGCTACGGATCATTCCCCCATCTTGGCCATTCGCCATATGGGGACTCGACAACGTCGGGCCCTTCAAAACCGCTCCGGGCGGATTCAAGCACATCTTGGTGGCGGTCGACAAGTTCACCAAGTGGATTGAGTACAAGGTCGTGACCGACACCAAATCGGCCACGGCTGCCAAGTTCATCCAAGAGCTCACCCATCGGTTCGGGGTCCCAAACCGCATCGTGACTGACCTCGGATCCGAGTTCACAGGACACGAGTTCTGGGACTTCTGCCAGGACAACTGCATCGACGTCTACTACTCCTCCACGGCGCACCCCAGGTGCAATGGCCAGGTTGAGCGGGCCAATGGTATGGTCCAAGACTCGCTCAAGAAAGCCATGTATGACGAACTCAACAAGCACCCAGGCCGATGGGCTAAAGAAGTACCCCATGTCATATGGGGCCAACGAACCCAGAAGAGCAGAGCAACGGGATACACCCCCTTCTTTCTGGTGTACGGCTCTGAAGCCGTCCTCCCAGCCGACGTCGCCCATGGTGCTCCGCGCATCCAACACTATGAAGAAGGAGAAGCAGAAATCGGCCGCCAGGTCGACATCGACTGCCTAGAAGAACACCGACTCGCCGCCCTGGTCAGACATGCTAGACATGAGCAGCAGGTCCGGCGTTACCATGACAAGAACGTCCGGGAACGCTCCCTCAATGTCGGCGACTTGGCCCTGCGCCGAGTCATGTCCACCAAGGACAAGCACAAGCTGTCCGCCCCCTGGGAGGGTCCCTTCATCGTTAAAGAAGTCATCTCACCAGGAACATACAGCCTCCAGTGGGCTAACGGTGACCCCGTCCCAAACGTGTGGAACATCGAGCATCTCGTCAAGTTCTACCTGTAGATATAAAAAATAAAGCTATGTATTCTCTGTCTCATATTAATAAAAGTATTCTCGCCTCATGGCATGTCGTTGTCTTTCCACCCGGCATCCATGCTGATGCTCGGGGACTGGGCCCGACCCAGGCAGCGTTTTTCTTCATCACGATATCTGGGGGAGTACCTGCTTACTCCGACTTCCGAGTCCTTGCCCAACCCTATGTTCCCCCCGGCGACTACTAAGCTAACCCGGCTGGTCCGAGTCCCCAACTGTGAAACCCTGAGCTCCGTGCTCAACCCGCGCGCCCCCTACACCTAAGCCTCCCCGCTGAGCAGTGTAGCAGGGTAAGCCGTCCTCTCTGTGAGCAGTGGTCAGCGGGTCAAAAAGGGTGCTTAAACGGCACAGAGCAGTGGTCAGTCGGACGACGCATAGTCCTAGTCGGCAGGGAAAAGGGCCCAACAGAACACCATTGCACTTCAACACTTTCAATAAACATGGCATTTTATACATGAATCTACAGAGTTTACATCCAAAATTATTTTTTACAGGCCCAGTTCCGTTGCTACAGCCTCGGCCAGAGGGGCACACTCCTCGACCAACTCGTCGAACTCTTCGTCGGCAAGTTCTTCGAGAATGCCATCGGCGATCGGAGCCAGCTCCTGCGCCAGGAAGTGTATTCTGAACAGCG
>CM014275.1:60170475-60201214 GCA_004135705.1 Alloteropsis semialata
GTACCTTCCTGAGCGGGCTGCTCAGATTCCAGCCCTGCGGACGACCCGTCATCGCCATCTCCTGCAGCACCCGCCGCCTTCCTCTTCCTCCGCGCCTCGGCCACGGCCCGTGCGACCTGTCCCACCTGCGGAGACGACTTGGGGGACCCAGCCCGAGCGGCCTTCTAGGACTGCGTCAGCTTGCGAACAGTCTGACGCACTGGCCTTCCCAGCCCGCCGAGTACTTGGGCCACTGGGTTGTCCCGCCTCGTCCTGGGGAGCCGAAATGAAGTCGGCCACCTCCCAGGCAGCTTGCCCCTCATCCACGACTTGAGGTGCCCGGGACGCCTCCTCCACCGTCATCAGCTTCTCCACCCGGACATCACCCTCGGGCAGGGGTGCCGGGCTGAAGTACTTCGTCGCTCGGTCCTGCAAGACAAAGGCACGGCAACAGCAATGCTACAGTTTGTCAGACATTCAGCAGTTCAGCAGACAGATATGGCTGATACAAGGAATCAGAAAACTAACCGGGGGAGGCGGATTCTGCAAAGAAAATGGGACAGGTCTCCCCTCGTTGAAGATCCTGCCCCGCATGAACCCTGAGATTCTCTCGCACGTCTCAGGGATAGATACTGTATAGGCCTGCTCCCGAGTCGAGTCCTTGCCACCCAAGAATTCATACCTAGGATGCACTCGGTTCTTGATCGGCTGTGTCAACCGCCGGACGAAGGAGATCATGATAGCCACTGCAATCAATTTCCGCTCCTTCACCTCGGCGATCAACTCTAGCAGCTCTTCGGCTTCTTGCAGCTCCTGGCCCTCCGGTTGCGACTCCCAGCAGTCCTTCTTTACCGGCCGGTGGCCAGTCTGAGCAGGCAGTGCAGGTGGATGGTTCGCGACATAGAACCACTCTTGCCTCCTGTTTTTGTTGGAGTCGTTCATGTCCAGGGTAAAATACCTCCTAGCCATGCAGACCCTCAATGAAAACCCGGCCCCTCCAGTGATCCGGGCAGGCCCCTTGCCAGATCCTTCCCCAATTATCTTCATCCGATACAAGCGCCACCACAACCCGAAATGTGGCGGGATCCCAAGGAATGCCTCACAAAGATGAATAAAAACGGAGATGGACAGAATGGAGGTGGGGTTCAAATGACTCATCTCCACCCCAGTAGAAGTGCAGCAGCCCCCGGAAGAAGTCCCCCGTGGGCACTCCAAATCCGCGCTCGAAGAACGGCGCGAAGACGGCCATCTCGGTCTCCAACCGCTCCCACGGCCGGGCGTCGTCCCCGGCGGTCCGCCATTGCAAGATCTCCCGCGGCCCAAGCACGCCTCGGCGCACCATGTCCTGGAGCCTTTCCTCGGTGATGGAGGACTGACCCCAGGCCGGCTCTTGTGGTGGCACTCCCCCGGGCACGGACGTCAGCTCCGGGGTCTCCTCCGACGAGGCCAAGGTCTTCCCCTTGGCGTCCGTCCCGGCGGCGGTCGCCGGCACATCAGCGTCACCGCCCTCGTGGGCGGTGGCACCCCCCGCGGCCCCAGATTGGCCCGCAGGGGGCGCTCCTTCCTTCCTCGCGTCCCCATCGCCTTGGCCAGCAGATGCCCCCACACCTGCCACCCTCGCCGGCATCCTCATCTCCTCCCTCGAATCCGCCATCCTCATCTCCTCCCTCGAATCCGCCATCTCCGCCCGGGCGAGTGGGTGTGATGCGGATGCGAAGTGGTGGCGGCGGCGCTCGAACTCCGGCGGCAGTGCGCGTGCGGAGGGCGAATCGCTCTTGCGGCGGGGCTAAGCGGCGGTAGATGCGCGGGATGTTTCTCGATTCGGAAATGACGGTGGTAAAAGCCGCCGGTGAACAGTTCCAATTTATCCCCTTTCGCCGATCCGAATTACCCTAACGGCGCCATAATTGACGGACGGAATCCATGGGAGTTCCGTTAACTGCGGGCTAACGGCTCTCCGCGCGCCAACAGCTATTTGCCCCAGTACTCGGACAGCCCCGACCGTCGGGGACTCGGCGCTTTTGACTCCGGTCAATGAGTCTCCGGACTCGGCCAACCCCGACCCTCGGGGACTCGGCGCTTTTGACTCCGGTCAATGAGTCTCCGGACTCGGCCAGCCCCGACCCTCGGGGACTCGGCGCTCTTGACTCCGGTCAATGAGTCTCCGGACTCGGCCAGCCCCGACCCTCGGGGACTCGGCGCTCTTGACTCCGGTCAATGAGTCTCCGGACTCGGCCAGCCCCAACCCTCGGGGACTCGGCACTCTTGACTCCGGTCAATGAGTCTCCGGACTCGGCCAGCCCCGACCCTCGGGGACTCGGCGCTCTTGACTCCGGTTAAACGGGTCTCTATGACTCGGGCCCATAAGCCGATGCTCAAACCTATGATGCCTCTACTAACCCTCGGGTTTAAGGAACACAGAAATGGCATGAGAAGCAAGATTCATCAGAAAATTGCAAGTTACAAAGGGAGCCGGTCATACACCGGTTACAAAGATCAAACATATTAACCGTCAAGATGACGGCCTGGAGCACCCGCCGTTGCCCGAAATGCTACATCAGCAGCAGCTTGGTCCACATGAGCTCGTCGCAAGCCCTCTTGTAGCACCACTGCAGCCGTGGACGGGACAGCCCCAATAGAGGGTTGAGAGCGAATGCCCTCGGGTATCCCTTGGCTCTACAAAGCATTTCACCCCACGTGGTCGTAACCACGCAGGGATGCAGGGAGCCAATGGGACAAACCTCGGACATTGCTCAACTCCTCAGGATCTTCGCAAGCACTCTTCTAGCACCAAGGTGACAAGTCCCTCTGATTCCTCCCCGGAGGATGAACCCAGCACATAGTCCCCAACATGTTCAAGCTAAGTGGTTGATACGCCACATTCTGATAACTGCAAGGCCCCGAGCCTCGGCGTCTATTTATAGCCCTGTGCTAGACAATAGCATGTGACTCCGGTTGCATTGTTCAGCGCGTGAGCTCTGTGCCACGCAGCAGCTCCTCTCTTCGAGGTGCTCAGTCCGCCCTTATCACCTTCGGCCTCATCCGACCACGGGAGCATTCTGTGCATTCACGTGAATACTGTTCTTGTCATGACCTGACTGGCAAGCTTATCCTTTGGGCGGCCTGCCTGCCCCGAAGCTCGGAGATCATTCTCTTTTGACCATTAGCCTGACTTTTCTACTCGGCCCAATGCTCGGGGACTACTCCATATGGAGGGCTCCTTGCGTCGCCCTCCATATGCCCCATCAGGATGTGTCACTTTTCCCAAATGGTGCAGCTCCTCGGCGCCCGACTCGGCCACGACTCGGCGCTACATCACTCGTGGCTCCGCCCCGGGTTTGCCCAGGGTCATCCCCGAATGGGCTGCGGTTTTCTTTTTTGAGCACCGCCCACCCTTGTGTCGGCCTGCCGACCAAGGCGCTTCAACCGACCTTGATGGCTTCGCTTCTTCGTCAACAGTCCGACACGCGCCTGCACGTTGCTCGGGGACTTGTGGGATATGGGTACCCCTAGGCCCACTACTGACCGGATGACCAGTCGGCCTGGTCCCACGTCAGACAAGGATGTGGGCCGACCCCAGGCTGGCCCCCACAAGGATCCTCGGCTTGATGGATAAGATCGGAGAAGACTTAGCCCGCAAGGTACTCGGCAGTACGATCAGATCCCGCCCGGAGATCACGGAGGATATGTTGTAACCGACTTGGATTAGTTTCCTGATTTGAGCCGGACAGTAATTAGAGATAACTGACTTGTAAACCCTAGGCTGTCGGCCTATATAAGGCGGCCTAGGTCGACCCCTTCATTCATCGAATAATCTCCCCCCATTGTAACCGAGGGCTTGCCGCTGTTCTCCGGAACTCGCCAACCAGATCAATACAAGACCCCCAGAACACAGGACGTAGGGTATTATATCTCCGGGTAGCCCGAACCTGTATAATCCCTGTGTCCCTGTGTTACCTCGAGCTCCCTAGTCTGCGATTGCCCTTTGCCTACAAATCAACCATCAGGGTACCCCCGGGTGGACTGCCGGATGTCGGGGATAGACCCCCGGGGGTACCCAGAAGGCGGATTGGCCCAACCAGCAAGGGGCGGCCCAATCCGAGTGCTATCGGGCTAGTTCGATAGACTGGGTGGCCCACCACTCGGGAGGCCCACCAGTCGGACGAGCCAGGACGGTTACGACGGCGCGCGGGACAAGGAAGCAGACGGCGTATCACGCAAGAAGATCGGAGATCAAGATAAACTAGCCGGAATTCTAGGGAAAGATATCTGTAATTGTGATAGGATCGAATCATTGTATTCCGGGTAGGTTACGACCTCTAGCCGACTTGTAACTCAAGGCAACCGGACTATATGAGGTGCCTTGGGACCCCCTTCTAAAACACGACAACTACGATCATTCAACCTAGGACAGAACCCAACTACGGAGATCCTTCAGGAACTTCATACACAACAATACATACACCCCAACACAGGACGTAGGGTATTACGTCATCTCGACGGCCCGAACCTGTTCAATCCTTGCGTCTTGTGTTACCATCGACTTCTGATCCTCGATCTGTCCCTCAACAAATCAACCACGTAGGCTACCCTGTGTGGACTGCCAGGCTCATAAATCCGATAGTTGGCGCGCCAGGTAGGGGCTGATTGACGAGATCAATCTGCAAGCTCGATGGCATCTACTTCCGCCGTCCTCACGCCGGCGTCTGCTAAGATCTCCATCGCCGAGGGGGCCATGTTCTTCTTCGGATCCATGGTCTTCACCGCCGGACCCAAGGGAGAACTCTCCTTCAGCCGTGACGCAACCCCGGAGGAGACAGCGCCACGACTTGACGCTACGCCAGACGGGATCGTCACCATCACCGCTGCGTCATCGACCATCGCCAACAACTCGGCGATCATGACGGCCAACGCCGCCTTCCCAGCTTCCGAGGGAAGCCCGTCTCCGCCTACACCGCCGACTGCTTCATCCACTCTGCCTCCGCCACGCAGGACGCACCAGACTCTCGAGGAACGAAGGCGACGATGGGCCGCACGCCAACGCCAATTTGAGGCAGATATGGACCACGCCATTGCCTCCATCGGCGAGTGCATCGAGCTCGCCGAATCCGCCCGCCAGGACATCAGCTCACCAGCACGATTCCCGTTTGGACTCAGGAACAGCGGGGTCGTATACCAGGAAGCACTCGGCGAACGACCAGCGCCGACTACTCTCCTGATGCAAGCGGGACGGCCAACTCCATCACGGTCGCCCAGATTGGATCTGCCCCGGACGTCACGACTGCCCAACCTCCTCATTTTCAAGGCGCGCCGACTTTCCCGCGAGTCACGCGCACTCTCCCCCGAACAAGAGGATCGTGCGAGCTAAGCGGGAGACGTTCGTCTCCGACATATCCGCCGACGAAGCGACAGTCCAAGAGGAGGATCAAGCACACCGTGACGCCAGGGTCAGGCGCAACGACGAGAAGCAACAGCGCCGCGACGCGCGGCGAGATCGCCGAAACCCCAGGGCCACACGTAACCTCCACGACGACTTCATCCAAGAAATCGGCGGCGTAGGCGTCTACGCCACCCCATCAGCTAACCTAGCCGCCGCGCATCATGAACTGGAAGGGATCCCAGAAACTCCGGAGATCAACCGAATCAGGGCCAGGCTGACCGCAGCCGCGGGCATGATCAACGCCCAAAAGGACGCCGCCTCGTCGTCTCGCCACTCCAGGTCGGCTAGCCGTCGTGAAGCTGATCACGACGTGGTCGACCAGCCGGACCTCCGCGAACAACTCCGAAACCGTGATCTCCGCAGAAACCTCGACGACCGCCACCGGCGAAGGGACGAGGAAGAACTCCGACGACGCGCCGAGTACAATCGCGAACACGGCGCCCCGGGGCTGGACCGCGACGCCCGCCTGCGCCGAGAGCTGGAGGCCAACGAAGTCGTACGCCGCCGCGAGTTCGACCGTAAGTACGGGCCTCCACTCGATCAAGACAGGCCGCCACGGGCTCGCAGCCCTGAAGATCTCTCCGTTGATTCAGGGCACGAGAACGTTGAAAACCTCAACGACTGCGATGGCTTCCCTGCGTTTACTTCCCGAGTAAGATCCATTCGGATGCCTGCTAATTTGAAACCTACAGGCATAGAAAGGTACGACGGGAAGGCGGACCCGACGATGTGGCTTCGGAAGTACAGTATCGCCATCCGCGCGGTGAACGGCGACCATGACTCCATGTGCGCCTACTTCCCGGTCGCCATGACCAAGGTGGGGCTAAGCTGGCTCCACAGCCTCGAGCCCGACTCCATCGACAGCTGGGACACGCTCTGCCACAAGTTCAAGAGCTACCTCCAGGCACGGAGTGGGATCTAGGGAAGGTGAAGCAGAATCGCGGGGAGAGCCTCTGCGACTACACCGACAGGTACATGGAGAACCGCAACCTGGTTCCCGGCTGCTCCGAGTCCGAAATCATCCATTACTTCCTTGACGGCCTCGCCGACTCGGTGGTCTTCGAGCGCCTCTGCGAGGACCTCCCAAAGACCTCCGGCGAGTTCTTTGGGCGGGTCAACAAGATGGCCAATGCCAAAGAAGCTACTCGCCTCCATTACAACAAGAGAAGCACTCGGGACGATGAGCGGCCGCCTCGCCGAGAAGACCGACCAAGGAAGGAGGACCCGCGCCGAGCCCGACTGGAATCAAGCAGGATGGGCGACCGAAAGCGCTCGGGAGATCACACCATCGCCGCCATGGATCGCGGAGGCCCTCGCCCGCGGTCCAACTTTAGCGCCGAGTTCGAAAAGATGCTCCAAGGGCCTTGCCCCATACACAAACAGTCCAAGCACCGCATGATCGACTGCATGGGCCTCGCCGACGCCTATAAGAAGAAAGAAGGGAAGCTGCCACCACGCGACGACGATAAAGGCGACAAGGGAAAAGGGGCCCCCGCGAACCCCGCTTTCCCGAACGTCGAGAGGCAAGTGAACTTCATCCTCGGAGGACCGCCGCAGGTAGATGACAAATGCCGGGAGAAGGTGCGCGACAGGGAGATATTCTCCTGCTACACATCGCCGATCCAAGCACTCCGCTGGTCAGAGCAGCCGATCACCTTCTCCAGGGAAGACCAGTGGTTCCAAATCTCCGACGTGGGCGAGTACCCCCTGGTACTCAGCCCGATCGTGAACAACGCCCGCCTCACCAAGGTACTCGTCGACGGCGGAAGTGGGCTCAACATCATCTTCGCCCAAACGCTGAGGGACATGGGCATCGGCCTCGACGCTTTGACTCCTTCCCTCCACCTGTTTTACGGGTTGATCCCGGGCAAGGGCTCCAAACCACTCGGGCAGATAACTCTACCCGTCACCTTCGGCGATCAAAGCAATTTCCGGGCCGAGTACCTCAACTTCCAGGTCACCGACTTCACCACCGCCTACCACGCCATACTTGGAAGGCCGGCGCTCGCCAAATTCATGGCGATCCCCAATCACACGTACCTGCTGATGAAGATGCCGGCACCAAACGGCGTTCTCTCCATCCGCAGCGACGTGCACACCGCCAAGGGCTTGCGACAAGGAAGGGCTCCATCTTTGCACCGGCATCGAACAAAGCGTACTCCAGATGGAAGTGGTCCATGAGGCGAGGACGTTCCAGGGAGACCCAGGCTCCATACCCGAGTCCTCCAAGCGTCTGGTACTCCAGATGGAAGTGGTCCACCATGCAGCCGGCCGAAGAAGTACGCCCTGTTTCACTTGGGCTCTTCGACTCCTCCAAGACCGCCCTGATTGGCTCAGGGCTCGACCCCAAATAGGAAAGCGCGCTCGTCGCCTTCCTCCGGGACAACACCGACATATTTGCATGGACTCCATCAGATATGCCGGGTGTTCCGAGGGAGGTGGTCGAGCACTCCTTGAAGGTTGACGCGAATGCCAAGCCAGTTCGCCAAAAGCTCCGATGCTTCGCGCAGGACCGCAAGGAGGCCATTAGGGTAGAGATTACAAGGCTGTTAGCTGCCGGGTTCATTAGAGAAGTCTTTTATCCCGACTGGCTTGCTAACCCAGTCCTTGTAAGAAAAAAGAATAATGAATGGAGAATGTGTGTTGATTACACGGATCTCAACAGGCACTGCCCTAAGGACCCCTTCGTCCTGCCCCGCATCGACCAAGTCGTCGACTCCACCGCCGGATGCGTACTCCTATGTTTCCTCGATTGTTACTCCGGCTATCACCAAATCTCCTTGAAAGAAGAAGACCAAGAGAAGATGTCCTTTATTACTCCGATCGGCGCTTACTGCTACACCAAGATGACGTTCGGCCTCCGCAACGCTGGCGCCACTTACCAGAGGGCCATAAACCTAACCCTGGGCACACAGATCGGTCGCAACGCCGAGGCCTACGTTGACGACATAGTCATCAAGACGAAGATCGAAGCCGAGTTCATCGCCGACCTCTCCGAAACGTTCAGCAACCTCCGCAGACTCAACTGGAGGCTAAACCCGACCAAGTGCGTCTTTGGTGTACCGAAAGGGAAACTACTCGGCTTCATCGTCAGCAACAAAGGAATTCAAGCCAACCCAGAGAAGATAGACACCATCCGGAGGATGAAACCGCCGACTGGGAAAGAAAGAGATCCAAAAGCTGACTGGTTGCATGGCGGCCTTGAGTAGGTTCATCTCCCGGCTGGGGGACAAGGGCTTGCCGTTCTTCAAGATCCTCAAGAAGACCGACAAGTTTGAATGGAACCAGGAGGCGCAACAAGCTTTCACCGACCTCAAGAACTACCTCTCCAACCCACCGGTACTCGCCGCTCCGCATAACGACGAAACGCTGCTCCTATACATTGCAGCCACGACTAATGTGGTAAGCACTGTCATCGTCGTGGAGAGGCAGGAGGAAGGCAAGGCGCAACGGGTGCAGCGACCAGTCTACTACGTAAGTGAAGTACTCAGCGAATCCAAGGCGCGCTATCCCCAGGTGCCGAAACTACTCTACGCACTGCTGAACACTTCAAGGAAACTCCGCCATTACTTTCAAGCGCATCGCATCAAGGTGGTCACGCAATTTCCACTTGGCGAAATCCTCCATAACAGGGACGTCACCGAACGAATCATTAAATGGTCCGTCGAGCTCGCCTCCTTCATCATAGACTTCGTCCCGCGCACATCCATCAGATCGCAGATCCTCGCCGACTTCGTCGCCGAATGGACCAAGAGCCAGGACGCAAAAGAGGACACCAGCGGCGAACACTGGAAGATGTACTTCGACGGCTCCCTAATGATCGATGGCGGAGGCGCCGGTGTACTCTTCATCTCGCCAAAGGGGGAACAACTCCGATATGTCCTCCAAATCCGTTTCCCCGTCACCAACAACGCCGCCGAGTACGAAGCGATCCTCCACGGGCTCCGCATCACCACTTTGCTAGGAGTAAAGAGGCTGCTGGTCTATGGCGACTCTGCTGTCGTTATAAACCATGTGAACAAAGACTGGGATCGCCACAGCGAACGGATGAACGCCTATTGTGAGGCGGTGCACAAGCAGGAGGGAAGATTCTATGGAATTGAGTACCATCACGTTCCACGAGAAAACAACCTCGCAGCTGACGCACTCGCCAAACTGGGGTCAACCAGCGCAGAAGTACCCGGGGGCGTGTTCGTGCAAGGTCTCCTTAAGCCCTCTGTTAAAGAGTTGGGGGACGAACCAGAGCCTGCCCCTGAACTCTGTGAGGTATTGACTATTGACGCCGAAGAAGACTGGATGGCCGAGTTCATAGACTACCTCGCCCGCAACAAGGTGCCAGAAGACCCCACGGCACGAACGATTCTGGAACGCCGAAGCAGGAACTACGTGGTGGTCGGCGACGCCCTATACAGACGAGCCGCCACAAACCAAGTTTTCATCAAATGCGTCACGAAAGAAGTCGGCCTCCAGATCCTTGACGATATCCACTCAGGAGTTTGTGGAAGCCACGCCGCCGCAGGAACACTAGTCGGAAAAGCGTACCGGGCCGGGTTCTTTTGGCCTACCGCCGTCTCCGATGCTAAAGAACTCGTCCGCCGGTGCCCAGGGTGCCAATTCTTCGCCAAGCAAAAGCACCTGCCGGCCCAAGCTTTACGCACAATCCCGCCCTCATGGCCTTTCGCCTGTTGGGGATTTGACATGGTGGGACCATTCAAAGCAGCTCCTGGAGGGTACACGCACATCCTCGTCGCCATCGACAAATTCTCCAAGTGGATATAGTACAAAGCCATCGTCGGAACTCCAACATCAAAGCAAGCGGTCGCCTTCATCGAAGAAATCACGCATCGGTTCGGGGTCCCTAACAGGATCATAACCGACTTGGGGACATAGTTCACCACATCCGCCTTCTGGGATTTCTGCGAGAGCAGATGCATTGATGTATACTACGCCTCCGTCGCTCATCCCAGGTGCAATGGACAGGTGGAACGAGCCAACGCCATGATACTCCAAGGCCTAAAGGCAAGGATCTTCGACCCGTTAAAGAAATTCGCCGGACGATGGCACCAGGAGCTAGCACAGGTCATCTGGGGACTCAAGACTCAGCCGAGTCGTGCGACAGGTCACACTCCTTTCTTTCTGGTCTACGGCTCCAAAGCAATCCTCCCCACCGACATCGCTTTCGGGTCACCGCGCATCGACAACTATGAGGAAGGTGAAGCGGAAGCAGCTCGCGAGGTGGACCTCGACTCAATCGAGGAACATCGAGTGAACGCCCTCATACAGCACGCGCGCTACCAGCAACAACTCCGACGCTACCATGACAGGAACGTGCAAGACGGGACTTCAACATCGGTGACCTCGTCTTACGCCGAGTGCAATCCACAGTAGGGGTTCACAAACTCTCCGCCCCATGGGAAGGACCGTTCATAGTGACCCAGGTCATATGTCTGGGTACTTTTCGTCTCCAATACGAGGATGGCACCAAAGTCCCACACCCGTGGAACATGGAGCATTTACGCCGATTCTACCCATAAAAAGCTATGTATCGCAAAGTTCAATAAAATATATGCCTTTTCCATTCCATATTTGTTCTCTTAGCAAAACCACTCGGCATTACTTCATTCCCGAGTAGTTCCTAACTAAATGCTGCGTAACCGGGCCTGGAACGACGCCTAAGCCTTTCTACACGTGCACGGGACCCGCTCTCGACGTTATGAACTTAGGATAAGTGAAGCGAAGGGAAAAGCACATTCAAGCAAAAGAACTACTCGGGCAACCTTAAAACATGAGATAACATATCCAATATTGTCGTTTTACTCAAATACTTGTATATACAAAATCTACTCTACTCTGCTTAGACATGCAGGGTCCTACTCCAGCTTGAGAGCCGCGCCGACCTTCTCGGCGATCGGGCGGGTTTGAGCCAGTGCCTCCTCCACTTGCTCGGTTGAAGCATCCTCCGCCACCCCATCACCAACTGGTGCAAGGTCGATCCGTGGATAGAGCGTCCAAACACGCACGAGAGCGACGTTTTGACTAGATCGGCGATGCGGGCCGGCGCACCCAGCAGACGGGCGACGAGGGCTGTCGGTTCACCTTCTTCTGGGGCGACGGCATCCAGCAGCTCCTTCGCCACGTCATTGATCTCCGTCAGAGCCAAGTGTGACGAGGCCAGCTCTTGCTCCAAGCCTGTTATGATTTGAGCGTTATTCTGGATAGTATACATCCCTTGAAGCATCATCATGTCCGCACCTTTTCGGAACTCCTGCTCCCTCTTCAGCTTGCCCGCCATCACCTCCTCGGACTTCTGCAGATTTGCGTTCGCAAAACGCAAATCCTTCAGCTCCTGGATGTGGCGGTCCCTTTCCATCTCCTTCTCTGAAAAAACAGGGGAGCACTCGGGTCAGGGCAAAAAGTACACGGCAAAACTTGTTGGTAAACAAGATCCACTGTGGAAGCTACAAAGACAAGGCCTCACCATGAAGCTGCGAGCGATGCTGCACGACGGCATCATTCAATCTCTTCTGGGCGACGTCACGCTGACGCTTGACCCGTTTGAGCTCCGCCTCCATCTCCGCCCCGCGCCGGAGCACCAACTCCACGTCACCGAGTTGCTCTAGACGCGACTGCCTGAGAGTGGCCAACTTCTACACAGATTCGCCAAAAAGAAGAATTCAGACAATTCATAATAAAGGAGAAAAGATAAACAAGAAAGATGAGGAGACAAACCGCTGCGCAGCGCCGGGATTGGTCGACTGCGAGTTGGAGCTCGACAATAACCGTCTCCTCCTCCGCCGCGATAGCATCAACCCCGGGGACCGTCATAGTACCCAGGGTGTCCGACTGCTTTTGGAGGCCCTCCTCCTATGGTCCTCCTTCAGCCGTGGCGTCCTTGCCCGCGTGTGGGGCCTGAGCCGCGGGGTCCATTACAGGATCCCCAGCACCACCACTCGAAGGAATCGCCGTCCCTCCTCCTCCACCCTGAACGTCCTCGGTCGTCGGCATCGTCACGTTCGCCTTCGGATCGAGCCCGGCTGGTACCTCCTCCGGTCGCGCCGACGCCGACCCCTCGGCCGGGTTCGTCAACATCAGGCGTAACGCCTGAGGATGACTGACCAACAAGCGTGACCGAGGGGGAACTCGGATTCCATGGGACATCAGTCGATGCCCCCTTCCCACCGGCCGTCTCGCCATCAAGATTGGATGATTTGCTGGAAAAAGCAGTCGGCTATTAAAACAAGAACTCGGAGATAACGATACGCATAGCTAACATACTAAGGGGCATGACAAGCAAGGCTTACTGGGCGCTCTTCACCACGACGACCCGGGGGCGGAAGATGGGGAACTTGGGCCGCCGTTGCGCCGAGGCCGTCGTCAAGATAGGCCTAGTCCCCAGATCGGAGACTGGCCTTGCATCCGCGGCAGCTTGGACAATGTTCTCCGCCATCATCCGCCGTCTCTCCTCTACTAACACGCCCATGGCCCGGGCGTGCTCCTGCTCTCGGAATAAGGAGTCGGACAGCGCCTCGTCCTTCTCCTCTTCCTCCTCCTCCACGACGGCCGGAGAAGGATGTCCCGACTCGTCAACGTCGGCGTCCGAACCCGGCACCGGCTGCTTGGCCGGCTGCGCATCCGGCTTCTTCGCGGTAACCTTCTTTGTGCGCCTCCGCTTGGGAGGCGGTGGCGGCGTACGCGCCACTGCTTCTCGGACGGAGGGCGCCTCGTCGGACATCGTCGCCGAGTCATCGTCACCCACCTCACCGGCAACAGACGCCGCCGCCCTAGAAACGCCGGCCCTGCGAGAACCAACTTTCGCCACGGCCATCCAGCGCTTCCGTGGACGAAGTTCCTCTACTTCTTCGTCTGAAGGGCTCAGGGAGCCCTCAGTATCGCTGGCCGCCCACACCCGATGGACAGGCACCTCAGCTGCTTCTCCTGCCGGGGCGTCGCCCTGATCAGCCGGGGGTGCCTCCTCCAGGAACACCTTCCTAGGCGAATTCTCTGGAAGTGGGGAAGCAGAAAAGTACTCGAAGACCCGATCCTGCGACAGATGAATTGCAAAATCAGACGGCCAACGGACGATTAGATCAAAACCCAAAACCAGCATCAAGATGAATACGCTAAAGCACTCGGAAGAAAAACTTACCGGAGGAGCGGGCCTCTTCAAGGAGAATGGGCGCGGTTGATGCTTCTCCGACACGTGGCCGAGGAAGAACCCGCCTACGCGCGTCTTCATCTCCTCCTTGACCCACCGTCCGGCGGGCCCCCCGGGTGGGATCATCTCGGCCCGAGTACTCGTAGCCCGGGTGCTTCCGCTCCTGGATAGGCTGAACCAGCCGCCGGCTAAAGTTGCAGGCAACGCCGACCGCTGTCAAGCCTTGATTTTTGAGCTCCTTAATCATCGCAAGAAGCTCCTCCACCTCGCGCATCTGCGAACCACTGGGAAGGTCATTCCAGCAGTCCTTGACCGCCGGCCGCGCTCCGGTGTGGCAGGGGATTGCCGGCGCGTGGTTCCCGATGTAGAACCACTCGGCCTTCCAGCCCTTGTTGGAGGAGTTGAGGGCGATGTCGAAGTACTCGTCCTTCCGACCTTGACGCAGCATGAATCCGGCGCCTCCCACCACCACCATCTTCTCCTCACTTGGCTGAGGCTTCAGCCAGTAAAGATACCTCCACAGGTCAAAATGGAGGGTAATCCCCAAATAGGCCTCGCACAGGTGGATGAAGATGGAGATCGCCATGATCGAGTTTGGGTTGAGGTTGATGGCCTCGATCCCGTAGTAGTGGAGCAGGCCCCGGAAGAAGGGTCCAGCCGGCAAGCCGAATCCCGCCTCAAAGAATGGCTTGAAAAGTACCAGCTCGTCGGAGTTCTCCGACGGGAAGACCTCCCCGGCGCTCGGGCGCCACTCCGCCACCACTTGAGGCGGAAGGATGCTCCGCTCCACCATCTCCTCCAGCACCTCCTTGGTCACCGTCCCCCGCGCCCACGCGACCACGGGGGAAGGAATCTTATCTGACTTGGGGACGCCAGTGAGCTTCCTTTTTGGTGCCATGAATTTAGGCACGGGGGACTTCGTTCGCATTAACGAGGCTGCGCTCCCCGTGGTGGCTAATCCCGCGGAGCGGATCTAGAAGCAAAGGGAGTTTTTGGTGGCGGCGGAATGAAGAATGGGGAATGGCGGAACAGATCTGGAAACAGAGGGATTTCCCCGCTAGACCTAACCCTCTCCTTTTATAGCGCACCCCAATGCCCGAAATTACCGCTGGACGGCGCAATTAACGGACGAGAGCGTAACGGTTAAAAGAGTCGTTGGACGCCTTCGCCTTCCGTTAAGCTTGGAGCGACAACGGTAAAAAGAAAAATCGACCCCAAGCACTCGGACGGGGCAAAGAACTCGGTGTGCTGCAAAGGCTCGACCAGCGCCCACACTCGGGGTCTGGCGCCGCATTAAAGACAGTGTGCCTCTCGGGCTCGATTGGCCCCGAACCACTCGGGAGCCGACACTGCAAAGAAGTGGCGTGTCGCTAAGGCTCGATCAGCACTCACACTCGGGGGCTGGCGCCGCATTAAAGACAGTGTGCCTCTTGGGCTCGATTGGCCCCGAACCACTCAGGAGCCGACGCTGCAAAGAAGTGGCGTGCCGCTAAGGCTCGATCAGCACTCACACTCGGGGCTGGCGCCGCATTAAAGACAGTGTGCCTCTCGGGCTCGATTGGCTTCAAACCACTCGGGCGCCAACACTGCAAAGCAAATGGCGTGCCGCTAAGGCTCGACCAGCACTCGGACTCGGGGGCTGGCGCCGCATCAAAAACAGCGGCCTCTCGGGCTCGATCAGCCCCCGAACGCTCGGGGGCTGACGCTGCGAATAAGTACGATAATTGGATAGCGCAGCCGAGCCCCGACTACCCGGGGCCGGCGCTGCCGAGAAGATTCATCCTTGGCACGTTCAAGGAGAAAAATTCCTTTTACAGGTTATACAGTTACAACGAGGCCGATCAAGTGCCGGTAACAAAGATCAAACACATAAGCCGTCATGGTGACGGCCTGGAGCGCCCGCCATTGCCCGAAATGCTACATCAGCAGCAGCTTGGTCCACATGAGCTCGTCGCAAGCTCTCTTGTAGCACCACTGCAGCCGTGGACGAGGCAGCCCAATTGAAGGATGAGAGCGAATGCTCCCAGGTATCCCTTGGTTCTACAAAGCATTTCACCCCACATGGCCCTCGACACGCGGGCATGCAGGGAGTCAATGGGACAGTACCCGGACATTGCTCAACACCCCAGAATCTTCGCAAGCACTCTTCTAGCACCACGCTCTTGAGACTCCATGGATTTTTCCCGGTGGATGGACCCAGCAATGAGCCTCTGGCATATTGGCTACAAGGATCCTATACATACTCGCTTCTGGGTGGCAGCACTAGCTCCCCGAAGGGGTATTTATAGCCTCGGCTTGCCGGGGGACGAGGGACTTCCTCTGCGTCGACAGGCACGTAAGCTCCGAGCCACGCGCCCCTATTCTGCCCAAAGCGCACAGGTCATCCTTATCGCCTTTGGTTTTACTCGACCACGGGAGTGTCCTGTACGTTCACGGGAAGACTGTTCCTGACGCCGCATACCAGAAAGGACAACCCTCCGTTTGTCTTCCCTTGGGCGTATCTGAGAAGGGGAGAATCCTCCAGGATTCGAACCATTCGCCAAGCTAAGTATTAGTCAATTAGTTTCCTCAATTCCGTGAGCTTTTACACAAGTTGCTAAAGTACTCGGGTAGCACACGCCTTAATTCGTGAAACCTTGACTCTTCCGTACGCCTACGCTCCTACGCGTGCATGCGGCCCAGCTCCCTGCGCTACGGACTATGGCTATCAGGGATCAGGTGCATAAACGTAACAGGCTAACTATCCGAAGAAATTAAAAAACTTAAGAGCTGGAAGCGGAGTTCATTTTTATATATATGTCGCCGAATACTTTTTCTCTCTCGAATTCGAGCTTTGCTGCAGGGTATGGACGACTACTCGGCGTGCTCGGCCCTCACGCTCGGGGGCTGGCGCCGGGACGACTACTCGGCGCTTGGCCCTCACGCTCGGGGGCTGGCGCCGGGACGACTACTCGGCGTGCCTCAGCCCTCACGCTCGGGGGCTGGCGCCGGGACGACCACTCGGCGTGCTTCAGCCCTCACGCTCGGGGGCTGGCGCCGGGACGACCACTCGGCGTGCTCCGGCCCTCACGCTCGGGGGCTGGCGCCGGGACGACCACTCGGCGTGCTCGGCCCTCACGCTCGGGGGCTGGCGCCGGGACGACTACTCGGCGTGCTCCGGCCCTCACGCTCGGGGGCTGGCGCCGGGACGACTGTTCGGCGCGCCTCGGCCTTCATGCTCGGGGGCTGGCCGCCGAAATTAACGCCGGATGATTCGGTCAGATGCTCTCCGATTAAAGCCTTGAGCTGATTCCTACGGAATCGCCTTAAGGCTCGGGGGCTACGGCCAACGGACGCACCTCGCGGCGCATCCGTTGATTGTCTGGCGACCTCAGAACAAGGCTACTAACCCTTGGACCGATTCCTCCGGAATCGCTTCAAGGCTCGGGGGCTACGGCCAATGGACGCACCTCGCGGCGCATCCGTTGCAGACGGCTCTCTTTTCTCTCCAGTATCACGCGGTTTTGCTTCCAACCGCAGCAAGCTCGAAGCTCAGCGGATGGCACGACCTCGCCGAGTTGTTGCTCAACCACGTACTACTCGGGGGCTTGTCGGGGATAGACCCCCGGGGGTACCCAGAAGGCGGATTGGCCCAACCAGTAAGGGGCGGCCCAATCCGAGTGCTATCGGGCTGGTTCGATAGACTGGGTGGCCCACCACTCAGGAGGCCCACCAGTCGGACGAGCCGGGACGGTTACGACGGCGCGCGGGACAAGGAAGCAGACGGCGTATCACGCAAGAAGATCGGAGATCAAGATAAACTAGCCGAAATTCTAGGGAAAGATATCTGTAATCGTGATAGGATCGAATCCTTGTATTCCGGGTAGGTTACGATCTCTAGCCGACTTGTAACTCAAGGCAACCGGACTATATAAGGTGCCTTGGGACCCCCCCTCTAAAACACGACAACTACGATCATTCAACCTAGGACAGAACCCAACTACGGAGATCCTTCAGGAACTTCATACACAGCAATACATACACCCCAACACAGGACATAGGGTATTACGTCATCTCGACGGCCCGAACCTGTTCAATCCTTGCGTCTTGTGTTACCATCGACTTCTGATCCTCGATCTGTCCCTCAACAAATCAACCACGTAGGCTACCCTGTGTGGACTGCCGGGCTCATAAATCCGACGCCGGACGATAAATCCGACAGAGGGACATCTTCAGATGGCACTTCAACCAGATCGGACAATTAACGGTCAGGTCGATGTATAAGCATTTGATTAACCAAAATGTCCCCTTCCGACATAAATTAATTTGGAAACTAAAAATTCTTCTAAAGATTAAGATATTTCTTTGGTACCTACAGAGAGGGGTAATTCTAACCAAGGATAATTTAGCAAAGAGGAATTGGAAAGGCAGTCAGAAGTGTTGTTATTGTAACTGTAATGAATCAGTTAAACACCTTCTTTTTTATTGCCATCATGCAAAGACAATCTAGAGGTCTGTTCATATTGCTACTAGGATCGACCCACCCAAATCAGTATCACATATATTAGGGAATTGGCTTCTAAACTATAATCTAAAAGAAAAGAAAATTATTCTGGTTGGGGCTACTGCGATATGCTGGGCTATTTGGCGTTGTTGAAATGATGTTGTTTTTGATGGTGTCAAACATTCATCATTTATGCAGCCAATTTTCAGGGGAACCTATTGGTTGCGGTTCTAGTCGCTACTGCAGCGTGACGAGAAGACAAAGGATCTATTAAAGACGACGAGTACATGTTTGGAGGTTATAGCCTTAGAGTTGTTCGCCGACCATGGATGGAAACATAATAATAGGCTTTGTCTAGATTAAATTATTTCGTTTCAGTTTCCTATTTTGATTCAGCCGGAGATGTTGAAAGTTTGTAATAACCTGGTGGCTTTGTACACGTGGTGTAAAGGCCAGAAAACATTTTCCATTTTTCTAAAAATGATTATCAAGAAGATCAATGCGGTAGCATATGAAGTGCAGTTGCCTGCAACTAGCCGTATCCATCCAATTTTTCATGTCTCTCAACTGAAGCCCGCGGTTGGAGCCAAAGCACATGTCAGTTCTCACGTACCTGATCTTGAGCTTAGCTTCAACTTTCCCATTGCAATTTTGGATCGTCGTTTGTGTTCATGATCTGGTTGAGTAATCCCACAAATTTTGGTGCATTGGTTTGGATGGTCGACATCAATGACGATGAACATTCCATCAAGGAAGAATTTCCATATGCACCAACTTGGAGACAATAAGTTGTTTCTCAAGGGAAAGGAGATGTCAACAGACCATGAGTGTCGTCTTCAAGCTAGGGAGGCGGGGAGTCGAGGAGTACGCATCTGAAGCCAAGAAGCTAGGGAGGCGTAGCAGGAAGCCCAGAAAGAGCAATCGGGCCTATAAGACCAAGGAATGGCTTATGGGTTGAGGGCGAGATGACCCACGTAAGGTGGCGTGTGTGAAGGGGAATGATATAGGCTGCCGGCGGCGAGATCCGGAAGCGTGAACCTGAGTTGTAATCGAGTGAATCCATACACCAGTAAACGATCGATCGCTACTGTTCGACTGTTCGTGGTTCACAGATTGTAGCCTATTAGTTGGACCCACACAAGCAGGGGACGAACGACTCGTTTGTACCTTGCATCTAAAAGTCTCTTGATGAGAAGCGAAAATGAAGGTGGTGTTTAAGATTCAGAGTTATCTCTGATCCAGCACCAGGCTGATGTCCTCGCCGTACCCGTCATTTGCCGCTTAATTCTCCGATCCTACACAGCGCCGGCCGGCCGTCCTCTACGCCGGAGTCGCCAGTATTCAGGAAGACAACAGGTATCTCCAGTAGTATTTGAACTTGGACATGGCGTCCTGGAGCTGGGGACAGGGGTGATTGCCTGGCCTGATTGGAAGAGCGACGGGTGGCCCACATGACATGTCAAGCCTGTTCGGTTGGCTGGTGGCTGGTGCTGATTTGTTGGGAGACTGAAGTACTGCTGGCTGGCTGCTGGCTGGTGGCTGGTGCTGATTTGTTGTGAGACTGAAGTACTGCTGGACAAGCTGTTAACCGGAGGGACCGAAACGAGATTTGCTTTGCGAAAATGCTAAACGGCACATGTATGCTGAGCACGCTCTATCTTGGCCTTACACCTGGCGCATCGAGATTCACATTCGCGCCCCCAGCGATGTATTTCAGTTGTATTCGATGTTTTCCCTTCCATGTGACGTTATTTTATTTGTGGGTCCCGCGCGGCACCACCCATCATCGCCGCCAGGCCCCGCTCCACCGCATCTTCTTCCCCGCGGCCACCCATCGCCGTCGCCGCCCATCCTCGCCCCCTCCCCCGGCAGGTCGCCGCCGCTACCCATCGTCGCCCCCTCCCCCGCCAGGTCGGCATCGCCACCCATACTCGCTTCCCCACCGGCGCAGACACGAGGTCCGCTTCCTCACTCTGTGACGACCTGCGACGACCTCGCTTCTCTCGATCCACCGCGTAGGGTAGGGGTAACCACTCTCCTCGCGGAGCACATCCATCCCCTTGTGAGCTGACACAAATCTGATTCCCCGTCGGCGCTCGACACAGATCCGAATCGAAGCTCCCCCGACACAGATCCGCAGATCCGTCGCCCGCGGCGCATTACGACGGCTCAGGGAGCTTGGATTCGGCCGCTTTGCAGGTACATCTGCCGACTATTAGGAGGTATATATTTCTTTAACAAATGTCTACCTTCCGGTTCGTAATTAGTTTGTACTGCTTGCTCTAATCCCAAATCAATGCTATTTGTGTTCCTGCTGTGTTGATTGGGAGTTCTATAAATTTGGTGATTTTGCCATCCTTGAGTTGAGTAGATTCAATTAATAATCTTGCCTTGTTAACTCACATGCTTGGTCTTTGTTTGGCCTCCCTGTTCCTATATGAAGCATCTGTACCTCTTGATGATTAATCTTCACCCCATAAGTTCTGTTCCTCAAGCAGTATCCTACAAAGGCTTTAGCTCCATTTATGCTGGAGGATTATCAGAAAGTAACGATGGATCAGAGAGGGGAGGAGGAGCAATATAGCTATGAAGATATTCTTAGGTGTATGAAGAAAGGTAACTTAGTTAAGTTTGCAACTTCTATTGCCGGCCTAGTTAAAACTGGTGCTGGTGCAGAAGTAGGCATATATCATAATTCTCTAGTGCAGAAGTAGGCATATATCATAATTCTCTTTTGCTTGATGTACTTGACCTTTCAGTCATACCATTGGACCTGAAGCAGACTATTCAAGTAGACAAAGACCTTGTGATTCGTGCCTATTATGCTGGACATGTAATTCAGCTTATTGTGCCATTTATCTATCTCCAAATTTAGCATGTGTTCTAGTTTGATGAAGTGATTTATTCTGCAAATTAGTGTTTCTTGCTGCGACGCATTGTTTAACTTCAATGAAATATGCACTAGTCTGGTATGGTAGTAGGAGTTGAACAATCTGGGACAATCTGGCAACACACTTCTGATTCAGAATTTATATTTCAATGTAGACTTTTTACAATGTTTATTTGGTGATGACATCTGCCTCAGTACAAGCCATGTGCCTCAATATTACTTAGTTATCAATAACCATTACTATGTATGTATGATTGCCATTTAGATATTAAGTTAACTACTGTTTTTTTGTTTCAAGGAGCATCTGATTCTCCAATGGAATTCCCAAAGCCAAAGTGATTTAGGTGGGTAATAGCAAAGGAGAAACCAGAAGAAATGAATGAGGTTTTTCAATCAGGTTAGATTTTGGTCATTTTCAGTGGATGGACCACCATATTCAACGAATGCGAGCCTGCTGTTTTCCATACCAATGGAATGCCATGCAACAGGTCTGCATCTGCTACTCTCTAATCAAAAAATTATTTGCGCTATCAATTTGTGTATGTTTGCTTACCAAATCACATTTTCAAATGTCTCAGTGGCATTTTCACATTGTTCAGCATTAAAAATTTTAATGGATCAAAAGTTATCTTAGATCCAACAGAGGTTTGTCATGCTGCACAATTTCTTTGTGTCTAATGAGGATGCTTGCCTGCAAATTGCCATGTTTTTGCCTATGTCAGTATGAATTTGAAGAAATAATGATGTTCTTTTGAGGTCACATTTTGAGTGTCATAGCGGTTGAGTGACCTTCATGGGAATCGTTTATTCAGAATGTTCAGAGTTATCATGGCAATTATTTATTCTTAAACTTCCATGTATTGTTTTTAATAATGGATCTTTTCTCCTTTATGTCTCACATATTCTTGAATATTTTCTCCTTTATGTCTCACATATCCGATGCAGTAGTTGCAATCTGCCTTAGATCTACAGCTCTGCACATTTCATACTCTCAAATATGCATGTTACTTGCTAGATTAAAGTTTTGTATGCACGGTAGCTTGTAGTAGTCCTGCTGCCTTTAATTCTTACATTTTTTTGCTGAAATTTCAATTCAGCTATTGCAGTGTTTATGTTTGGCGTGCTCACTCAGTTATTGCTGGCTCTGAGGAACTTGAGAGTTGGAGGTGGTATTTGGCCACAGTTAGGTCTCTTCCTCAGTCCACTGAACCTGAGACTTACCAGGTAAACACCCCTTACTCCACCTTCTATCTAGAAATGCATGGATTTTAAAACCTTGTACATGATTGCAAAAGATGCATATTCCGAACGTCCAAATTACACCATTTTATATGACATGGCTAATGACTTGCATAATGTTTGCACATCTTTTACAGATGATACAAGATGAAATGGTCAGTGTCATGCGCGATGATAGGAGCCTGGGCTGTTCTGAACTTAGCAGGTCTGTGTTAATTCCAGTCACAAAACACTAGTCTTACACTTTGGCTGAAGCATATGAATCATTACTAAGCTGACCTCACTTGCTCTGATATGCAGATGGCTAACAATGGTGCAAATAATTCCCTCGAGCTTTGGCGAGAAGTGTCTTTCTTTGGATCAATGGCAGATGGCGAAGGAGCTTGAGAGGTTTAGAAAGCAGAGGTTGCAATGAGATTACGCCGCATTAGCATGTGTTCTTACACCACTTGATATAGTGGTACGCTGTATGTGTATAGTACTAGGTTGTGTGAGTCAAGACTTGGATTAAGGGATTTCTGTAACAACTATGATCCTACTCAAGCTATGTGATGAGTTATTCTCAAGTTTGTGCTGCACAGGGTCTCCTCAAAAATTTGAATTTTACTTTTGGGAGTTGTAACAACTGGCACGCCACTGAAATTGTATCTCAGAACTACTGGCATGTCGCTGCCAGAACTGTAATTTCAACTTTAGAATTATCAGAACTGGTCGATGCAGTGCAGATGAAAGAAGATAGATTACATATGGGATTCAGGTTGAGTCCAAGTTGGGTGATGTGGTGCTTGAGAGATAGAAGATCGATACTAAGTGAGGGGTGCAAGAACTTTGTGTATGCATGCACTGATATTTATTTTAAGACTAACTTCGACAAGTGATGTAATGATTTAGTTCTTTGTTAAATCTCACCTAGTTATTTGATTCTGGACCAAGATATATATGTGTCACTGTTGTCAAATATGGCAGATAATCATGTCTTTAGTACTAACCCTAAAATCTAGGACACATGTCTTTAGATAGTATCCATAAAAGTATGGATTATTTGTAACGAGGCTTTTATTATCTCATAATTTTCTAGCATATGATCTAAACTAGGACACATGCCTTTATGTCACATTTGTACATGACTTATTAAAAAAATATTTGAGGTACATGTAGTTGTAGTAGAGTTACTGAGAATAAATACCTATAAATTTATTTAATAATTATAAAAATAGCACATCATTCCAAAAGACTCGGAACTCCCCCATGCCAACTTATATGCAGTATAATACAATGCAAGAAATATTTCCATGTAAATGTTTTTCTTTACATGTATGAAAGAGTGTGAGATATGTATTAGGTTGTGTACAATGTGTGTCCTAATTTTCTTAAAATTGTTGAATTTTGTATGAAAAGGTTACACAGCTATAAAGGGACTACATGCAATTTTTTTATATTTTTTGGATTAGTTTAAATATTATGTTTTAGAGCAAAGGTGCAAACAAAAATTGTAATTATAATTTTTGGATTAGTTTAAATATTATTTAGAACAGAGGGAATACACATACCGTGACCATCAATTTTTTTTTCTATTTTGGTTTACTCTTCAAGGTCCAAACGCTTGGTACAAGAGAGAGACTGTAGGGTTTGACTAACTTTTTTGATGCCAGCAACATGTATTTGAACATATCTCTTTGAAATACTTTGTGTATATGTTACCCATGAGACATATGTCTAGATAGCACTATCTCAAGTACCACTACTCATCTCGTGCGAAAACAAAACTTACTTCTTCCTCAATTAACATTTCTTGTTAACTTTTACTCACAACGTTTGACTATTTATGTATTTTTTCTATAACTTGCTTTATCATCAAAGATACTTTAAGTATGACTTATCTTTTTTATATTTGCACTAAATAAAATAAAAGTAGTCATGTTATGTTGTGAACATGAGCAGGGTCGTGCATGCTTTGGTACTGGTGGTTGCTCTGCTGCTACTGGAGCTCTGCTGCTTGAGTTGCTAGGAAGTGAAAATGACTTACAGACTATAAAGTGGTATGTTTAATTATGAAATGCGCTGTGCAAATTTTAGATACTCTTGGTGTTTGCTTATCTTTCACTTCTTGATTGATTGATACTATAACAATTGCAAAATAGTTTAAAATCACACGTCATGTATTTGTACCAAATCAATACTCCAACATCACCAAATATCTTGTTATACAGTTCCGTGGACTGACGAAGAGACCTAACTGTGGCCAAATACCATCTCCAACTCTCAAGTTCCTCAGAGCCAGCAATAACTGAGTGAGCACGCCAAACATAAAACACTGCAATAGCAATAAATGGGGTTTGCTAATGATCTCCCAACAGATGCGAAGATGAACCAGGAGGTGAGGGCAGGGTTTTTTTTACCGACCGCTATCGGTCCGGTTCCCGCGGTAACCGCTCTTACCGGTCCGGACCGGTAGCGGTACCGGCCGGTAACAAACCGCCCAAATTTAAAAATTTGAAATTTGAATTCAAAAAATGAAAAAATAGAGTAAAAATTTCAAAAAATACTTCAAGGTGCGTATAATCTAATGGTGTCAAAATTTTTCAAATATTTGTTCATTTAGTATTTTTGGCGGGCATTACAAATTTAAAAAAAAAGAAAAAACCGGCCGGCCCATTTAGGCCCAACGCTCTCTAACCCCTCCCCCGGTCCCCCCCCCCCACGAACGGCCATTCGGCCTCTCCCTCCCCCTCCCGTGCTCCTGCCCTCCCTGAGACCGCCGCGCGCCGCAACCGCCGCGCGCCGTCGGCTTGCCGCCCCAAGGCAGCGGCTGCCCGGGCGGTTGCGCCGGTTAGCCGGGGCAACCGCGGATCTACCGTCCCCGCCCCGGTTGACCGCTCGCAGCGCCGGTCAACCGGCCCGGAGCGGCGGTTGGCCGCCGTGTTGCGGCGGTAAGCCGGCCGAGGGAGAAGCCCGAAGGTATGAGCTATTTAGTGTTTAGTATGAGCTATTTAGTGTTTAGGACTTTAGGTAGACCGACCGTATGAGCCTATTAGTATTTAGGTATATAGATGTTGCAAGAATTTAGGTATTATTTGATTTAGGTATATTGTGATTTAGGTATTATTTGATTTAGGTATATTGTGATTTAGGCTATTGTGATTTAGGTATGATTTGATATAGGTATGTTGTGATTTAGGTGTATTGTGAGATGAAGCATATGATGAGGAGGCTGAGCTGGAGCATGCCCTGAACCAATCGAGAGCGGAAGAGGAGTTCCGTCGGGGGGTGCAACAGAGAGGAGGTGCATACGAGCATGGAGGGGGTAGTGGTTCGAGGGGAGGAAATCCGGTACAGAGGATTCTTCGAAGGGCAACTTCGGTGAGGGAGACTCCTGGGGTGAGGGACTATAACTTGGCCGCGGGCCTGAGAGGAACGACGCAGCCAAGGATTGACACAGGCTCCTGGACGCAGAAGGGTAAGAATGCAAAGGAAGCTATTGGGAAAGCTTGGTCAAAGTTTTTCCATATTGCGGGAGTACCTGGAAGACAGGCTGACAATCCATACTTTGTCAGCGCAGTCAGGGAGACACAGAAGTGGGGTAAGTTTTCTTTTCATGCGAATGACACCTATGCAACTGCATGTCTCTATCTAAGTTCAACCATTATACAAGTTGCTTCGCTTTGCTGATCAGGACAAGCGGCCCAACTTGTGCGAGGTGATTATGACCTTCCAGAATGTGAGACATGAAATGGAGTCTTTCTTCGGTCAAAATGTTTCCACGTGGAAAGAGTATGAACAGCTTATGCACAGCAGGATGCAGAACGTCATCGTACAGACGTATGCGACTCCAGGTAAGACTGTCACAAAAGTTTCTACTTTCACGTTCCATAGACTTTATGCTCATTGGCGGTATTTCCATTTTGCAGCTTCTGTCCTAAATCCGAGGTACGCCTATACGTATACTCCAACTTCAGAAATGTGGCGTACACTCAAGGATGCATTTCAGCGCATGACGGATATCCAGAGCGCCATCCAAGCATTGAACGAGGCTGAGATGTTTCGACAAAGGCGTGGCGAGTTTGCCTCAGATTTGGCAATGAAAATGGCGCTTGACCCAAAGACAACTGCATCTTCATGGTGGATGGTAAACGGCAACACCACTCCCAAGCTGCAGAGCCTTGCTTTGCGCCTTGTTTCTCAATGTTGTTCGTCAAGTGGATGCGAGCGGAACTGGAGTACTTTTGCCTTGCTGCATACAAAGGTTCGCAATCGGTTGTCGCACAAGAAACTGAACAAGCTTGTCTATGTCAACTACAACCTACGCCTGCGACTTGCGGATGTCGGCAACCCCGTGCGTGATGAAGGTGATTTCATTGACCAGCTGTCCCATCTTTCATTCTATGATGAGAAAAATCCGGTGCGGGAGTGGATGGAATATGGTAGATCAAACGGGGATCCAGTTCTGGACGAGGACGATGATGACGGAGACACCCCGCTCCCGTCCCATATTGTCACGGATCATATAAACCCATCAGACCTCCGGACTTCTACAGGGGATGATTGCATCAGTGATTGGGCACGTCGACATGTGGGTGACACTCACCTAGGGAAGAGGAAGCACCACGTAGGGCCTACGAAGGGTGACCCGAAGCGCCAACGAGGACAGGCCAAGGGAAAAGGCAAAGGCAAAACAACACTAGTGCTGAGCGACGACGACACTGATGATGGCGAGGGTGATGGTAGTCCACCGTATCAGGAGTCTCAGGATAGCAGCTCCGCTGATGATGATGATGATAGTGATGGCGGTGCTGGTGGCGGTGGTGGCGGCGGTGGTGGCGGTGGCGGTGCCGGTGGCAGTGGCGGTGGCGGTGCCGGTGGCAGTGGCGGTGGCAGTGCTGGTCTTCGTTTCACAGGTTTCAAGTGCATGCACGTACATATGCACATATGTTTTTTACTGTGAGTACTAATTGTGCTATATGGTTGGTTGCAGGGGAGACTGAATTCACGCATGCTACTCAGGACGTTGACCATGGAGCACCGGAATCCCAGAGGAGAACGGTTGAACCGACGGATTACAACACTCCACACTTTCCACAGTACTCTTCTAGCTCATACAGCGATTCCTCCCAGTCCAGTTATCACTATCCTATACCTGATTTGAGCACGCAGCCACCGATGAGATGGGTGTACGAATGGCAAGACCCCCATTGGTACAATATGTTACTTCAGGAATGGCAGACGACATCGGCGTGGACGGGCCAAACTTGGCAAGACTGCAAAGCTGAGCTGCTTCTAAGGCAAGGTTTGAATGTGATGTCCACCGCCGAGTATGAAATGGCTAGGCAATACTACCGTTGATCTATTTCTATGCACAACTATTATTTCTATGCACAATTATTATTATGTATCCATGTTTGTATGTATTTGTGGTCATTTTCTATTTCTATGTATAATTATTCAATTATGTCGCAACCGGCCGGCTAACCGCTCCAACCGACCGGCTAACCGCTCCGACCGACCGATCGACCGACCGACCGACCGACCGACCGGCTAACCGCTCCTACCGACCGGCTAACCGCTCTTACCGTCGGTTAACCGCTATGTACCGTTTGTATGGCGCGTTTTGAATTTGAATTTGAATTTGTTCGGTATTTAGCGGTATCCGCGGTTAACCGACCGGTTAACCGCTACCGCCGGCCGGTTATTTGTCGAATGAAGAAATGACCAAACTAAAAGTTCAGCATCTTGAGAAGTTATACAACTTTGTAGTTCAAAACTTTTTAATTTGAATTGATTTACTACTTCAAAATGTGGTTTTAATTATGACTTTGCCGAGTGTCAAAAAAAACACTCGGCAAACAGGACCTTTGCCGAGTGTCAAAAAAAAAACACTCGGCAAAGATATTGTTTGCCGAGTGTTTTTTTTTGACACTCGGCAAAGAATTTGTTTGCCGAGTGTTTTTTTTTGACACTCGGCAAACCATATTTTTGCCGAGTGTTTTTTTTTGCCGAGTGTTTTTTGAAAAACACCGAGTGCCCGAAAAAAAACACTCGGCAAACATGAAGACACTCGGCAAACTTGGGATTTCCCGTAGTGTCGGTAACAAAAACCCTGGGTGAGGGAGGCATCGAAGCGATAGGGGAGACCCGGTGAGGAAGACGGAACGTACAGCACGATGTGAGGGAAAGGAATCTTTTTTACTGCGCTGCTGAAATTTTTTATGCCTTACTCGCTTACACGCTGGTCCCACCGAGCAGCAGCGCCTGGCGTTGCTACAGCTTACAGCGCCTGGGGTGCACATGAATTCCTGGTGTCAAGTGACCCCTGGCGTTGCTACAGGTCACACGCAGCATGCCCCACGAGCAGCAGCGGCTCCCGCTGTACATGAACTCCTGGACTCCTGGTGTCAAGTGACCCCTGAAGCTGGCCACCCATGCCCCACCGAGCAGCAGCGCCTCCTGGTGGAGCAAAACTAATTGACATATATTACAATACAACAAGTTGAAGCTTTCCTCTGGTGAGGTTAGGCCAAGCCCAACGCAAACTCCCAAAGACAGTAGCCTCTAGGCCTGTTCACGGTTTGGTGCGAACCCGCTCAAACCGGCAGACCAGATCGTCGAAACAAATATATTTTAATACAATTCTAGCATAATGTTATATTTTAATATCTTAAAAGTATCAATAAGTAAGATATCAAATAAATATCAAATAAGTAATCGTAACTCTCATGAAGTCTCTTGTGAAGCTCCCTGATCCCTATCTCGCTTGACCTATAAATCAGGGCATTCTTAATCTTGCTCCTAACTCCTCTTTCCTTTCCGCTCGCATCTGCAACCAAGCAAGGTCACCGAACAAGCATGCGAGTGGCTTGATGGGACACAACGCCGACATGAATTTGATTTTGTTTGATGGCCAGCACCTGCGGCTGCAAGTTGATGCACTCCAATTCCAAGTGCGACAAATCTTGCTCGATCCTCAATTTCAGCTGCAGCGGAAGGCCGCCACTACTTCGATTCCTTGCGTTACAGAGCACGTGGATGTTGCCTTCCTTGATTTTAGTCGTGTGACATGCTTCGTCTGGAGCCACGCTTTCAATTCGTGATTTGGATGCTTGATCATCTTCGGTTCTGAACCGCCTAACCCGTCAAAACCAGCCCACCTAACCCGCAGTCACGTGGTTTGGTTTAGCAACCCGCCTTAGACCGTATTAAACCGCCGTTGAACAGGCCTAGTAGCCTCAGCAAATGAGCAAAAAGGTATTGGCCACCTAGAAACCTATGCATCAAGCCACCCTATCTCTCAACGCAGGTATATCCATTGATGGCTCTAGCATCTGTCACTTTTCTCTCCTTTCTTCTGTGGTGATTTGCTTCCGTTAGGGCAAGCTCCCAGAAGTGGTGGCCTCGCTAAAAAGTTGCATGCCAGCTATAGTTTTTAGACTTGAAGCTACTAGCTTCACATCGCAGGCTCATACTGCTGGCATAAAATCATTTAAAATCTGATTTGTTTATATGGCCATGGGCGTGCACACAGTATTTCCTTTTATATACACCGGCAAACAATTTATCTTGCATGAATGCGTGCAGGGATAGTCTTTTTAAATGTTTTATACTAATGTTTGTCCAAGTGGCCAGTGGGCGCCATGTTGCTTTCACTGGCATCCACAAGCATCAGCAGCTGTTGCATCCTCCCTAGTCCCAAGTATCAGCTCTGTCTCAGCAGTTATTGTGGACAGGCCGTAGTATCTTTCTGACTGGATTTACATGCTACGTAATGTACTTGTCAAAATTTTCTTGGACACCAGAAAGCACATATATATTATTATTCAGATGGTTGCAATTTCTCATGGTGTCCTGAGCAGCTTCTTTTTATGAAGCTAATGACCTTCTCCATGCTATGCAGCTGAAATCGGTTTATACCTGTTCATGGGTTCTCTGAGTGAATACTAATTTGAGCCCTAATCTTCATAGCAGGGAATACTAATTTTAGCCCTAATCTCACTAGCACAACGACAAGCCCTTCTGCTTACATGCACTCCAGGACTAGTTGGTAGTGTACTCACGCACAAGCACTAGTACATAGCACAAAATACTAATTTGAGCACTGATCTTACACAATACAAAAGAATATGCACACACTACAGTTCACAACATTTGACAAGACACACACAAGTTCTATAGGTAAAGAATAATCAACAGGTAAAAACCGATGCCGCTATAATATATGACAAAAAAGTTGAGACTTCTCCTGGGGCTAGAGCCTAGGACAAACGGCCGAGAACAAATGCATCTCCGGCTAGCCCCAGGCAGGCTGGCACCATCACGTTTCATCTCTGAACATACATATATCAGCACTTATGGTACTGAATAGGCATATAATCACAATAGATTCCAAGATAAATCTATTGAGATATCTATTTTTTTTAAAAAAAGATAAATATATTGATATTTATTTGGTGTCATATATGTATGGATACATTTTTATATAAACTTTGGTTAAAATTGAAAAGGTTTGACTTGAGTCAAATCTAAAAAGACAATTATTCATAACAGAGGGAGTACACATGTCGT
>CM014275.1:60202214-60221753 GCA_004135705.1 Alloteropsis semialata
CGGCGGCTGTATCTGTATACGAGGTGGTGGAGTTCGATTTTAACGACAAACGTGCGCGACGGTCCCGAGGGACCTTCTCTTCTCACGGCCCTGTATAACTATTACCAGTTATACCTTGTGAAGTTCGGTCACGTAAAAGGCAAGGCGCCTCCATACCGTGAGAAGCATGAACTTCAACAGGCCTTGCGAGCCACACTAAAGCTTAACATGGCCCCAAAAAACAATACTATGAATGACAGTACGCTTTGGAAGCTTGTCTCGCAGTGATTGATATTCTTGGAGCTGAGCACCATGTGACTCCACTTCTGAACAGGTGCAAACAATTTGCATGTCCTTTAATTTTCATTCATATAGCTTGTTGCATTCCAGTTAACTGTTTTGATTCATATAGTTTGCATGCTACTTAACTGTTTTAATTCACATGGTTTGTGTGTACTTCAACTATTTTAATTGATATATCACTCTATATGACTATATATGCTCATTGTAGTGTTACTTCCTTCGAGGATTCATCAACTATTGATTTATTGGAGCTCTTGGGGGTACTGTTTTTGCATGGCTGGTTGGTTAACCCTGAGGACGCAATTATCTATCCATATGTCCAAAACTACTCATATGAAAAACTGCAGAAATACAGCCTGGTGTTGGATGGTTTGAAAGAAGAACCATCAGCAATAGACCGTGGTGTTCTTCGTAAACGTGAGTCTATTTTGTCACCTGTTTGCTCATGAAACTACGGGGCTTGTTTTTATATTCTATTAATTTGTATGCAGGTGCACTGGTTCAAGGTCTCATGGACGCTGAGAAACAATTGACGGAATATGGGTATGTTTTTGGTCTGATAGGACACTAAGGCCTTTGTTAACTAGCATTTAATTTAATACACTATGACCTTCTCAACTACATACATGTATGTTACCTTGTGCCAAATGCTGCCAGAAGGAGAAGTCGTTGTTCTTTACTGGGACAGCAAATTTCATATCATACACAAGGTATATATGAAATGCCCATTTGTTTCGTATATTATCCATTTCAATATATGTTTCAAGGTTTGATCCAATAATGAATAGATTAGCCGGACACTTTCCTCATTATAAATTGTAATATTTTGTTCTTATGATCTGCCACTGGTTACTGCAGCATGCTGGAAATCTTCTCTTGCTTGTAACAGACTCCAATATTCTCAGGGAGTATCCTGCAGTAAGATGGAGAGTTTTTGAAGAGGTATGATGCATGGCATACCCTTCCTTCCCCTCAAACATTATCATACCATTCAATTTATTTATGTTCACATTCTCAATTAACAGGTGCATAGAGAGAACATATATTTGACTAATCATTATTTCCCGGCTGATGGACAACCAAACTTTGAAAGAGTAAGTTGCATACTTGAGGGCACACTCCAATACGCCAATTTCGTACGAGTCTGCTGATCGTTTGTTACTTTCTATCTCACAGGCTAAATCATGGTACCAATCAAAAGTTTCTAGAAAAAATGGAAAAGTTCCTGATTCTGTAACTGATGAAGGATCTTCTGAAACACTCCTATCCAGGAGCAAGAAAAAGCGGCTGAGACAGCGCCTTGCAAGGGAGGCAGCTAAAAAGGAGGCAAAAGCCTTGAACAACCAAGTTTTTGGCGAAGACCATCAAGAGGCTTCCAGAGCAGCACCGGCAGTCTCAGAAGAAAACAGAAGTCAGTTAACACCTGATGGAAACAAAGATAGTCTGGCCTCCAAAGCCTCTCGAGTATCTTCAGTTGGTGAAGGGGAAGCCTCAAATGAGCAAGCTTCTGGGGAAGACCGACAAGAAGCTTCCAAGGCAGCACCAACAGCCTCGGATGATAACCCTCAGGCCTACAATTCCTCTCAAGTATCTACAGTTGATTTAGGATGTTGTTCAAGGGAGGCAGCAAAGAGGGAGGGGGAAGCCTCAAACAAGCAATCTTTTGGGGATGATCGACAGGAAGCTTCCAACACAATACCAGCAGCCTCGGATGATAAGCTGGATGATTCTGGTTGCTCTACTGCAGAAGAAAAAAGAAGCAAAAAAATTCAACAAGACGGAAACAAAGATCATGAGGCAGCAAAGTCCTTGCAGCAATCTGTGCAGTCTCACCTCAGTGTGTGTGGAACTTCATCACACACAATTGCAAAAGATGACGAGAACAAATCTACAGTTGGTGGAGATTTTCTGAATTTCCTTCTTGAGTAAGCTTCTATTTTAGTTATTTACTTATTTTATAATAGACACTTGTCCTAAATTTGACTTTATCGTAATAATAGGTTCAATGATGGCGAGAGCCGATTTAAGGATGGAAGTAATACAGAGAGGGTGCCATTCTTCGAAGGCATTGTGGAAGCCCTAAAATACTCTGGCTCAACAAAATTCTATGTTCAATTTAAATTTATCCAAATGTATGATAGAAGCTTGGCAATGACTATACAGGACAGTTATCCCAGGTGCATTAACCTATAGGCTGTTATCATCCATTGAGTATACTAGGTTCGTGCCCGTGCGTTGCTACGGGAAGGAAACAAAATTGTAGAAGCGATAAAATTGACGCACCCAAAAAATCATGCTTATGTAGATTACCAAATATGAGTGACAGACATGTATATTTTATAATTCAAACGAATACATAATAATTTCAATGGGTTGGATAATATGACTCAAACAAATCATCAGTAATTTAAAAAAGTTCAACCAACACTCTAAATAAATCATCAATAATTTTAAAAAAAATTGCTACAGAAAGAAAATAAAAAATTAGAACACCATAAATTTAGGTTCGTGCCCGTAGAAGGAAACAAAAAATTAGAACACCATAAGGAAAATTACAAATCTATACATACCTCATCCAAAGAAGCCAAGTCTGCAGTGTTACTTGTATAAAAGAATAAACTTTGCAGCACTGATGCCTGAATCACCACAAGGAGGCTTCACAGCTGAATGGTTCAGAAGTGCTGGTGATCTAGGCTGAATGGAGATAGCGCTCAATTTCTGAATCATCATATAAACATATTTGACCAGATTTCAAGAAGAGAACAAGGGCAATTTGTCTGTGCTTATTTGGGTCACTAACAAATTCCATTCCTTAGCAAGATTCAGTGAGAGGCAACACCATCTTACAATTCACTTTTCATTCTCTTCATTTAGAATCAGGACCTATTCATAAACACCAAAATGAAGCTTTAACAAAGATGCAGTTCTGAATGAACAGAAACAGTTAAGTTGCGTTATCCTTGTAAGCCATCAAAATTTTATAGGGAAAAAATACTGGCTCCAATAATGTACATAACAGAGCAACTTTCAATTTGTTTTTAACACGAAATAAGAACACTTTCTGCCTATCTTACCATTTATTGTAAGTGTTTCAGAGTAGCCAATCATAAAACAAGTAGACCATTTAGTCTAAATTTCTCTATTATATTAAGAAGCAAAATATCATAAATGTTAAGGCTCACTGTAATCTTAAAATGGAACTCCACATCATAAAATGGAAATTGTATCTTTTTGACTACTCTATCACTTTATCAGCCTCTCACTTGTACATGGGCCATATACTTAAGATGTCTCAAACATCATGGATACTGTACTAGAAGTGTAAACATTGCAGCGAAAAATCAGTCAAGGCAAACATTGCTACACATCTACACTCGAGCATTCTTGTGAATCTATTCCTTAGACTCTGTTTCCAGTTCAGGTTCATAGTTATAGCCTTACAATTACAGGTTACTTGGCATACTTCATAGTAATCCTAGAAAAATCACATTACAGTTCGATCAATCCTAAAAAAAAAGCAGGTGGCATTTGTAAACTTTGTGTGACATATAGTATTTAACAAGAGTAAGCTTATGCAAAGATTTGTACCCTCTACCATATAGCATCGACTTAAGTATTTAACATATAGCATCTACTTGAGTATTTAACATATAGCATCTACTTAAGTGAAATCATACCTACTGCAAGTATTTAACAACAAGAGTAAAATTATAGTAATTAAAACAAGAGTAAGCTTATTCAAGTATTGAACATATAGCATCTAGCCATCTACTCAAGTAAAATTATACCTACTGCAATCTGCAAATATTTGTACCCTCTAGCAGCAAATTCTTGAAACACTGCACTACAGAAGTACATGATAATTCTGCTTCCATACTCGCGAGCTTTTGGTCTTTGTCAGCAAGTAAATCCTGGTACTTCGCAAGATTTTCTTTCAAAACATCTATAGTGGTCACGTGACAATAAAACATCGTGGCGTCTACATACTGGTTCAATACATCCTCCCATATAAACATCTTGCAGGTCTGAAATAAATAAAATGCAAAAACCTCAATTAAGTACATGATGTCATAATCAGCGTTGTAACAGAAGGAAAACAAATGCATACATACTTGGAATGTAGGCATGGTTGGCTTAGATGGCTCCGCCTGTCTCTAGCAAAGCGAAGAGCAGGACGGCCGCACCCGCAGTGCAGGAATGGTGCATCCATCCCATTCCCTGCTGCGGGTTGACAGAACTCAATTGCTTGTTCAACAAAATTGTTCAGAACATCTTCCCAGATCCACAACATACACGCCTGCAGCAGTTCATTACAAAGGCAGCAACAATTCTATGATTAGCATCTTCGTGAATGACTGATCTGTTTCAACAACTGCGGATGAACATACCTCGCACGAAAATTTTTTCCTGTTTTTGTTCCTTGTCGTCTGTGCAGTCCGCTGACGAACCTCGCGTCCGCAAGCGCAGATAAGAACAGGGGGGGTGGCTGTGCTCCCGGCACTAGGTTCCAGAAGTAGAACGAGGTACGCGGCGTCAGCCCACGTCCTCGGCGGTTCCCTCGCCGGTTTCCGCCACCGGTGGCTGCGACGTGCGAGGCGGCGACCTGGCGGCGGCGGAGCGGGGCCCAGCCGAGACCTGACGATGGGTGGCCGCGGCGACCTCGCGGCGGAGAGGGCGAGTGGGGAGCGAGCGAAGCGAGGTCGTCGCCGGTCGCCACGGAGGGAGGAAGCGCACCTGGAGGCCTAAGCAGCGAGCGAAGCGAGCAGAATAGCTTAGCCTGGAGGTGGATTCGACTGCCCGAGCCGGCGGCGCTTCGACGAGCGGAGGTAGGGGCGAGATGCGTCGCCGACGAGCTTAGCCTGGAGGTGGATGCGACGGCCCGAGGCGGCGGCGCTTCGACGAGCGGTCGCTTGGATGGACGCCGGCGGTGTATGACCTGACCTAGCTCAACCGAAGGAGATTATATACCGTATACCTGTTTGTATTTCAAATGTATACGAAACGTATTGAAACGTATATCGGAAAGTGTCCTGACAACTCCTGGCGCCGCGCGATTATTAAAGCAAGCACCAACGGCCTGGATAGGCCGTGCCCAGCACATACAGACCACCGAATCCGATCCGATCCAGCCGCCTCCACTTCGTCCCCGGCAGCCGCGGATTCACAGCCGCTGCGACCCGCGGGCGTGTGGTGGAGCGGCGATATATAGATCGGCAGCTGTACGTCCTCGCGCTGCCCGCCGGCCACCGCGCCGTTTTCTCCTCCAACGGAGCGCCGGTTATCTCCCCTCTCATCTTCATCTCCTTCTCATCTTCATCTCGTGATTGCCCATGTCACATTTTTTCTCGTGAACCGTAGCTGCTGATGCCAAATTTGCCTTGTGTTAGGCTCCAGCTCGTCCATGGCGGCGGCTGTATCTGTATACGAGGTGGTGGAGTTCGATTTTAACGACAAACGTGCGCGCACGGTGTGCGACGGTCCCGAGGGACCTTCTCTTCTTACGGCCCTGTATAACTATTACCAGTTATACCTTGTGAAGTTCGGTCACGTAAAAGGCAAGGCGCCTCCATACCGTGAGAAGCATGAACTTCAACAGGCCTTGCGAGCCACACTAAAGCTTAACATGGCCCCAAAAAACAATACTATGAATGACAGTACGCGTTTGAAAGCTTGTCTCGCAGTGATTGATATTCTTGGAGCTGAGCACCATGTGACTCCACTTCTGAACGGGTGCAAACAATTTGCATGTCCTTTAATTTTCATTCATATAGCTTGTTGCATTCCAGTTAACTGTTTTGATTCATATAGTTTGCATGCTACTTAACTGTTTTAATTCACATGGTTTGTGTGTACTTCAACTATTTTAATTGATATATCACTCTATATGACTATATATGCTCATTGTAGTGTTACTTCCTTCGAGGATTCATCAACTATTGATTTATTGGAGCTCTTGGGGGTACTGTTTTTGCATGGCTGGGTGGTTAACCCTGAGGACGCAATTATTTATCCATATGTCCAAAACTACTCATATGAAAAACTGCAGAAATGCAGCCTGGTGTTGGATGGTTTGAAAGAAGAACCATCAGCAATAGACCGTGGTGTTCTTCGTAAACGTGAGTCTATTTTGTCACCTGTTTGCTCATGAAACTACGGGGCTTGTTTTTATATTCTATTAATTTGTATGCAGGTGCACTGGTTCAAGGTCTCTTGGACGCTGAGAAACAATTGACGGAATATGGGTATGTTTTTGGTCTGATAGGACACTAAGGCCTTTGTTAACTAGCATTTAATTTAATACACTATGACCTTCTTCTCAACTACATACAGGTATGTTACCTTGTGCCGAATGCTGCCAGAAGGAGAAGTCGCTGTTCTTTACTGGGACAGCAAATTTCATATCATACACAAGGTATATATGAAATGCCCATTTGTTTCGTATATTATCCATTTCAATATATGTTTCAAGGTTTGATCCAATAATGAATAGATTAGCCGGACACTTTCCTCATTATAAATTGTAATATTTTGTTCTTATGATCTGCCACTGGTTACTGCAGCATGCTGGAAATCTTCTCTTGCTTGTAACAGACTCCAATATTCTCAGGGAGTATCCTGCAGTAAGATGGAGAGTTTTTGAAGAGGTATGATGCATGGCATACCCTTCCTTCCCCTCAAACATTATCATACCATTCAATTTATTTATGTTCACATTCTCAATTAACAGGTGCATAGAGAGAACATATATTTGACTAATCATTATTTCCCGGCTGATGGACAACCAAACTTTGAAAGAGTAAGTTGCATACTTGAGGGCACACTCCAATACGCCAATTTCGTACGAGTCTGCTGATCGTTTGTTACTTTCTATCCCACAGGCTAAATCATGGTACCAATCAAAAGTTTCTAGAAAAAATGGAAAAGTTCCTGATTCTGTAACTGATGAAGGATCTTCTGAAACACTCCTATCCAGGAGCAAGAAAAAGCGGCTGAGACAGCGCCTTGCAAGGGAGGCAGCTAAAAAGGAGGCAAAAGCCTTGAACAAGCAAGTTTTTGGCGAAGACCATCAAGAGGCTTCCAGAGCAGCACCGGCAGTCTCAGAAGAAAACAGAAGTCAGTTAACACCTGATGGAAACAAAGATAGTCTGGCCTCCAAAGCCTCTCGAGTATCTTCAGTTGGTGAAGGGGAAGCCTCAAATGAGCAAGCTTCTGGGGAAGACCGACAAGAAGCTTCCAAGGCAGCACCAACAGCCTCGGATGATAACCCTCAGGCCTACAATTCCTCTCAAGTATCTACAGTTGATTTAGGATGTTGTTCAAGGGAGGCAGCAAAGAGGGAGGGGGAAGTCTCAAACAAGCAATCTTTTGGGGATGATCGACAGGAAGCTTCCAACACAATACCAGCAGCCTCGGATGATAAGCTGGATGATTCTGGTTGCTCTACTGCAGAAGAAAAAAGAAGCAAAAAAATTCAACAAGACGGAAACAAAGATCATGAGGCAGCAAAGTCCTTGCAGCAATCTGTGCAGTCTCACCTCAGTGTGTGTGGAACTTCATCACACACAATTGCAAAAGATGACGAGAACAAATCTACAGTTGGTGGAGATTTTCTGAATTTCCTTCTTGAGTAAGCTTCTATTTTAGTTATTTACTTATTTTATAATAGACACTTGTCCTAAATTTGACTTTGTCGTAATAATAGGTTCAATGATGGCGAGAGCCGATTTAAGGATGGAAGTAATACAGAGAGGGTGCCATTCTTCGAAGGCATTGTGGAAGCCCTAAAATACTCTGGCTCAACAAAATTCTATGTTCCATTTAAATTTATCCAGATGTATGATAGAAGCTTGGCAATGACTATACAGGACAGTTATCCCAGGTGCATTAACCTATAGGGTGTTATCATCCATTGAGTATACTAGGTTCGTGCCCGTGCGTTGCTACGGGAAGGAAACAAAATTGTAGAAGCGATAAAATTGACACACCCAAAAAATCATGCTTATGTAGATTACCAAATATGAGTGACAGACACATATATTTTATAATTCAAACGAATACATAATAATTTCAATGGGTTGGATAATATGACTCAAACAAATCATCAGTAATTTAAAAAAGTTCAACCAACACTCTAAATAAATCATCAATAATTTTAAAAAAATTGCTACAGAAAGAAAATAAAAAATTAGAACACCATAAATTTAGGTTCGTGCCCGTAGAAGGAAACAAAAAATTAGAACACCATAAGTTCACATTAAAAAAGCATAGATTTGCACCGCAATAAGCATTATATGTATAAAGTCATATTGTCCATCGCCATTAAATTCCACAAGTACACTAAGAATATATGATGAATGATTTAGTGACATATAGGTTCATGACCGTGCATTGCTACGAGTGACAAATTTCAGTGAAATTTATTGAGTTATTAAGTGCTCAAAATTGCACCATTGTGGATCTTATTCACGTGTTCCTTCATTTTTTCTCTTTTATTAGGCAGTAAACCATTTTCAATCATGAGAAACACTACGATGATTCAAAATTCCCCAATGGTGAATAACTCAAGACACTGCCATCACTCAGGCAGTAAACCATTTTTGGTAAATACATATAAACAATCTGTAGTGAAACTCTCACATTTAACAGAAGTGTAACAAACAAACCAATGGATTAAAGATAATCTATAACAAAGAACAAATACCACTCTTCCTCTATCAAAACTAAAATGGAAATAAATTGATGTATTACACAAATATATAATCATTAAAACATACCTCATTAACTTGTGCACAATTCCTGACACATTTTGCCCTACTTGCAAATTGAAGAGTTCCTTATAGTATAGATCAATGTGGGTCTATGAGTTTATTTTCAGCATAACACAGAATTAAAAAATACAAATAAGTATAGGAAAGTCTGGTACTACAACATGGTGAAAATGTAGAAAGTATGTATACTGACCTCTTCAGGAGCAGCTGTGCAGACTATTGATGTCTTTGCATTGCCTCCTAGTGCAGATTCCAGAATGCGTGTCAACTTGCTGTTGCAATAAGTAATGTGTCCTCTGCATGGATATAATTAGCTACATAAGTGCTCAAAATTGCACCATTGTGGATCTTATTCATTTGCATGTCATTTTTTCTCTTTTATTAGGCAATAAAGCATTTTCAATCATGAGAAACACTACGATGATTCAAAATTCCCCAATGGTGAATAACTCAAGACACTGCCATCACTCAAGCAAGCTTTCGAAAGATTGGAATAAAGCTAGAATAATTTCTTGCTGACGTATCTTTGGATAACGTATTTATGGAGTTTCATGCATGAACCAATGACACAAATGGTTGAGGTGTTGGCTTGTTAACGGAAGATAGACATTATAAAGAAGTAATAGGATACAAGATATCAATAAAGTTGCTTATAATTGTATTGCCATCAGACTTAGCACAACCTAGTTGCTTAAATAAACTTATGAATTAGGGATGTGAGAGAAATTAATTGGATACTCTGGTATACATACATTTGTTTTCCATTCTTACTCAGCTTGTTGATGACAATTCCCAGATGCATCAAGCTCTCGTTTATATGTTTCACCTCCTCTAAACGCACTCCTTCTGCTCCTGTCTTGGAGTTTCTTTCAGACCCAGCTAAATCCACCAAATTCTAATTGTATAGCATCATAGTTATTTTTCTTACCACATCATCTTGTTTTACAACAAAAACATTAGAGTCAGTATCACAAACCAGGATAGACACTCGGATAGCATCCCCAGAGTCGATCTGGTTCTTAGCCCTGCTTTCAATTATCTGAAATCAGAACAACAGCAAAATTAACAATTATATGAATGATTTAATCCAACTGTCCGAAATGGCCATGGAAAAGCTGCAATGGGATCCAGAACTTCGTACCATTCTGAAAATAGTATGGGACCGACTGCTTCGCGCATTCATGTTGGTCTCCCCAAAATGCCTATTTGCTGGAAAGAAGAGAAAATAATCTTATCATACTGTGGGTAAACAATAATTATTAATGAAAACATAGCATGTGCAGAAACAGTGCCTTCTCCAAGCTTGAGGAGCTCAAGTGCCTGTTTAGAGCTTTCCACAACGTCCTCCCGCAGACCACAAGCACAAGCTTCACGCTATAACCAGAAAAAAAAGGAAAATTGATACAAATGCAGTAGTGAATGAGGGAGAATCAGCATCACTTGCATTTACCTCCAAGTTATCATGGATCGGCAGCTTCTGGCTCCCCAGCATCAGGAGATCGTTTATGTCTTCATTATAGAGCTCCATGTAGGAGACCCTGAAAAGGAACTCATGGTCCACAGCCTGCTCCAAAATCGAATCCCAGTCAATCAGTCGCAGCAAGATTAATTGGAGCAACTGTATCTAACCAAAAGCGCCAACGGCGTCGCGCTGTAGAGAGCAGTTAATCAATCACCTGACACGCGGTGTCGAAGAGGTCACGCACGGCGAGCGGGATGATGCCGGGGTCGGCGTCGGAGCCACTCATGGTGTAGGTCTTGCCGCTGCTCGTCTGGCCGTAGGCGAAGATGGTGCCGTTGAACCCGTCGACGGCCGCGCGGATGACGTACCGGACGAGCGCGCCGTACACCTGCGCGTTGGTCGCCTCCCCGTCGAACACATGGTCTGCGTGCGGAGCGGAATCAAGTCAGCCCAACCGGCCGCGAGCACACACGTGAGACGCAGAGGGCCAGAGGGACAGACCATCGACTACCAGACCCAGATGGGATCCGGCAGCAGCCGCGCCGCCCTGGCTGCTAGCCACCGCCGCAACCCCGCTGCTCACCAGATCCACGCCGGAGGATGCCGGATCGAGTCCGCCTCGTCATGAATCGTGTGGGTCTACCTCCAAGAGGCTACCGAGAATCAACTGAATGTTGGGATGAGAGAGGAAGAGAGGGAAGAGCGGGTTACCTGGCTGCGGATGGTGGCGTCCGCGCCCTTGACGGCGCGCATGACGCGGTGGCGGCGCTCTGGTCTGCTGGGTCGAAGATGGACGCCGCGGCGAGGTGGCCACCGTCGGCGAGGCGGTCCATGGGCGGGCGCGGGGCGAGATGCGGGAGGCTGGCGCCGCGTAGGGTGAACGGGACGGCAGTGGCGTCGCATGTGGAGGTGCGAGGGGGCGGCGTTGCGGTCAGGGGGCGGCGGGATCAGAGGAGAGGGCGAGGGATGGGAAGGAGAAAACGCGGGGACCGTAGGGCCCACCTGTCGGCGCGAAACGTAGAGATAAGGGGCGCTCGGGGCGGGCGGACGAAAACCGGGCGTCGGGAGGACCTACGACGGACGCGAAAATGCGACATTTGGTTCTTTTTAGGTGTAGAGAAGTATTGATCTTCTAAGATACATGCTCTCTCTCTCATATGTCTAGCTAGCATATGTTTTTAGTAGGAATAGATCTAATAGTGGTGATTAGTCTATGCCCTGTGGATACATCTTAGTAGTGCGTAGGAAGTCGGCATGATTATCCTCGTGTGGTGACAACATGCGGGAGGGAAAAGGTCGAACGATTGCGTAATGTTGAGTAAGATCGATGGCGAGTACCATGGGAGTTGTTGCACGGCCACAAAGGAGTAGGAGCTTCGAGTAAAGAGTACTTGGTGGGCGTTTGAGGTAAAGCTTTGAAAAACCTTAGGCGTTGACAAGCACCTCGCAAGGGCGCCCATGGGAAAGTTCTTAGAGATGACTCTTTATCTTTGTAAGAGATTAGATTGATTATCGCTTTGGCCGGAGTTGCAACTAGAAGATGGTAGGCTTATGCTACCTTTGGTCGTGTTACCTCGTGTCGTGGGGTTGTGATCCATTCATTACATTCATCAACCTCACACATATGCTTTAACCCCGTATGCAATCTACGCTTCATGATAGGATTAGATCCGTTCGGCTAGATAGAAAACCCTAGGTAGTTCTTTGTCGATCCACAGATTGATAAACCTTAGGAGAATACTCTAAGGGAAGAGCTACGATGATCCGTGCGCTTGCGGTTCACAATTGCTGCGTCTATGGACCGTCAACACACATATAAATTGTTCACACACATGTTTTACACCCCACGAATGCTGAGATTTAGGGGGAGCTCCATATTTTTCTTGAAGATGTGCAAATTGGCATTTTAGGCCGAGTTATTGCATTTCATTCAAATTACATGTTAAGGGGGAGCTCAAACTAAATCTGATCATTCAAAAGCTTTATTGGTATATCCATTGTAAGCTTTAATCGAGTTGTTATCAATCACCAAAAAGGGGGGATTGAAAGTGCATCTAGGCCCCCTAGGTGGGTTTTGGTGAACTAAATGGCAAAACGGTTAAAGGACTAATGTGTTTGTTAAAGATTATGAGCATGAATTAAATTATATATTCACAAGACACTATTGCTCATTGGTTGAATACAATGTGGATGGCTCATGTTGACATGAATAAATAAGTGATTGTTCTCATTATGCATGAATATGATAGTTGGCAAGCTACGGTGCATTAAAGAAAGAGACATGATGACATATGTGATATATTAGTCTCTAACTTGATGAAAGCTTGTTTATCATTGATATAGGATATCTTAGATCATGTTGAATAAAAATGTGGCACCCGTTTTGTGTCAGAAATTGCAACGGCTATTTTGTTTGAATCTCGGTGACACCAGTTTTAGGAACCGGTGGCACCGGTTTTCGCTGAGTTCCCAACGGCTAGTTTTTGAGGAGTGGAGTATTTGTACCCCACGACCTCCCTTGCGGCTTGCTGCTGTTTCTGAGGTTGCTATAGTGCTTTCCTGCTATTTCTTGCTAAGCAAAAGCCATTCTTGCTCTCCCCAACCCCTCTTTGTGAGGTTGTTTGATATTGTGAGATCTGTTGAGTTGGGTAATAGAGAGACAAGCCATTGTGAGAAGATTGAGAGCACTCAAACCCCTTGAGCACTGCTGGACTTCATCAAGCTTGTGTGATTCATTTGTTACTCTTGGAGCTTTGCTCCTAGAAGGCTAGGTGTCGTCCGTGAGCTACCAAGGTGTGGTGAGCTGCGGGAAAGTTTGTGCAGGTCGTGCTTCGCCTCCGAAAGGGAAGAAGCAAACTAGTGGAAGGAGGAAATAGCTTAACCTAGTGTGGTCGCATAAGCTTCCTCAACGGAAAGTAGGATTCACTGTGCCTTAGTGGCTACTTGGTGCAAGCAATGAATTCGAACTTCGGTGAAACAAATCTTGTGTCTCCCTGCTGGTTTGACCTTCTTTGTGCACATATTGTTTTATTGGTGAAGTTGCTCGATATTTTTGTACTTGTATTTTTGAGTGCAGAGACTTGGAGATATACCTTAAAAAGACATTTCAATCATGATCTCCAAGGTTGGTTTGACCCCGAGCACTCTAACATTTCCTATATTTTTGGGGGGTTGTCTGCCAGAGCAAAACCGGTGGCACCGGTTTTGGTGGAAGAGACTTTTATCCGCTGTGCTAGGCGTCTTAATTCTCATTCTTGGAGATTCCAAAGGTCTCTTTAGAAATTCATTTGTTGAATTTCTAAAAGTGGTATTTGGAATATCCAATTGTCGCTAATAAATTTGTTTTAAGTGGCGATAATTTCAGGACTCGCCTATTCACCCCCACGTCAAGATCCTTTCAGAAGTTTAGATTCACTTGACATGTTAGTGAATCCTACGTCCCCGTTGAGGAAGCTAATGCGACCACACATGGTCAAGCTATATCCTCGATCCACTAAGAGAATTCTTGTGGCGGAACCGTCCAGCTTAAACCGGCTCAAGTGCGTTGGATCGTCATTTTACTGACAATCACAGCTTACGCACTTCAGACGGCATAAACCCGGTAGTCCGTCAGATGTCCCCAGAACATCTGAAAACTCCACGAACTTGAGTACAAATCACATACACAGATTTGCATCACATAGGAGCACAACAGACGAATTCACAACACACTTAATTATACAAGGAGTAGAGTTATTACACACATAAGAACAAACTTAAGTATAAGTTAAACTACAGAGTTCCAAAAGAAACAAAGGTGGGTCTTAACAAGAGTAGTTGATGACCCACTGGATCTAAACAAGACAAAACAAGTCAAGAGAACATGTTGGGCTCATCAACATGCCTCTTCTTCTTCTGGAGTCCTTCCCTGCTTTACTGAACATCTTCCGGCGGCTCTGCAACATTTGTAGTATCTTGAGTACAAAAGTACTCAGCAAGTCTGACCCGTCTACTATAACATATAAATACAGACACACAAGGGCATGCAAAGCTTTGAGGCTGTGGATAGGAAACACTTTTTGCATAAAAGCTTACTAAACTTAAATCCTAAACTTTTAGAGTTAAACCAATTAAGTGATTACCTGAAGACTAGATTAGCAGCAGAATTAAATCACTCATGTATTACTTAAGCAAGCCTCAGGTTTCATAAGCATCATCAACATTAACTTGTTCTAAGCTGTCTAGCAGCGATCAAGCTGTATTCATACCGAGAAGTGCGGCGATCCGGACCAATTTTTATCCCTGCAGGGGAAAACCTAGTCATACGCGTTGTGTGGTCCCTAGGGTGGTCCACACAAAGCACCCTTTCACTATGGTCGCTCCAAGCCCTGAATTGCCCTCGCTCAAACCCAGGGACGCCCCCTCACACCGGCCCCACGTCTGGCAGCTCCCGACATGTGAGTTTACGGCCACGTCCCTGCCACCAACCTCAACTAGTCCAGCGAACCACAATTCAAGACCAGTAGCAACCACAGCTACATCAGCTCACCGGATGGAATCTCCGGTATATGACTAGTACGTTCAAAGCTTGATCCCAGGTAAACAACATTAAATCCTAAAACGGTCGAGGTGATGTGTTGGCTTGAGACTCCTTTCCCAACCTTCACCCTCACACCCGACCTCCATTTCATCTTTATGACCTCAAGTACAGATGATAGAGCATAAGCCTGAGCTCACTAATGCTATGATGGAACTGTGAGGAAACTAAGCATACTAAGCTTCACTAAGATCAGGTTGACATCTAGTATTGCCCTAATCAAGGAAGGATTATGCAATCAACAGTTCACACAATTCCTAGCACGTAATGCATGCAATACCATAGTAATACATGAAATAGTACTCAAAATAAGGTTTGGATGCTCCGGTGCTTGCCTTGATCAAAAGCAAGGTTAGTATCAACAGCAGCAACAGCAGCAGGCTCGGGCTCTAGCTCCAACTCGACCTCCTCTGGCTCCTGGGGTCCTTCTGGTGGAAGCTCGACGAACTCGGCTCCGGAAGCTTCGTCTATTAACGTTATGATGCAAAAGTTAGCACAACCAAACCTAAAACAGAGCTAGACAGCATTGCAAAACCCTAAACAGGTGATTTCCTATTTATTCCTATTTTTCTATAATTTTTAGTAATTTTTAAGAGCATTAATGAATTATTCTATACACATAAAAGAATTATCCTATTATTATTATTATTAATTTCTTATTATAAATCATTATTTATAATTTTATTTATACTTATCCTATTTATTTATTTAAATACCCAAAAAGAAAAGGTATTTAAATAAATAATCTAACATTTATTCTAATTTAAAACCATTTAAAACCTAATTAAAAACTAAATCTAAAACTAAAAACAAAAACCAAAACAAACTTGCAGAAAACCCCCTACGCTATCTGCTATTCTAACCCGCGGTCCTTGCCTCCCCTCTCTCACTGGCCAGTGGGCCCGGCCCACTCCTTCTCCCTCCTATGCACGCGCGCGCGCTCGGAAAGGACCGAGCCGCGGCGGCGCTCTGGCCGACCGGCGAAATGGCCGGCGGCGAGTTCTCCGGGTAAAAGAGCACCAACACCAAGCGTTCCACAACCCCGCACACGCACCCAAGGGCCAAACCCCCAAGGATACCGACCGGAGCACGCTAGCCAACGACCACGGCGGCGATGGCGACAGAACACGGCGGCGTGCCTGGACCCGACTCACCCGAGGCACCCCCACGCCAACAAATGGCACGGGCGGCACCAGAGCAACTAGGCGAACTCGGCGCACAACAAAACCTAAGCTCTACGCGACACTACACGGACATCCGCGACAGCGGCCATGGCGGACCGAGCTCCGCGGCGGCGCTAAGGCGTTCCGGTCAAACGAGCTACGAAACCGAACTATGGAGACCTAGGTGAGCTGCGCGAGAGCATGGAACACCCATCCGTGCCATCTATTAAGGAAGAGGACGGCTCGGAAGTAGCTCTCACCGTACGACTCAAAAACAGCCGGCGGCGGCGTCGGAGAAGAAGGGCTCGATTAGGCGGCTAGGGTGGAAGATGTCGGACAGGAGCAGGTGGATTGGGAAGCTTGCGAGCTAGGGAAGGCTCTGGGCGGGCGGATTCGGCCGGACGTGGTTCAACGGCGACGAGAATTGGCGGCGGTGCTTGTGAACGGCGGCAAACAGGAAGAAGAAGGAAGAACCGCCGGCTCGGCTTTTTATCTGGACAACCCGCCGCTTAACCCCTCCATTGCCACCTCCTGTTACAGGCACACATGCTGGACTCCGGCTCTGGCGGCGCATGGCACGCACGGCGGCGAGGCGGTGGGGTGGCGAGCTGCTGCGTGGCGTCGACCGGCCGCGCGCGCGCTCTCTGCTCTGCTCTGCTGAATGACCGAAAAACACTCAAACCCGACAAATTCAACCCACACTTGCTCCAGATTTCACATGCAAACTCATCAAACTCCCAATATGAAAATTGTAGCTGGATGATAAGGCTACAACTCTCATATAAACATCAGAGTCTCATTCTCAACAGATCAAGAGTTACAAGGCCTAGAACTCGGACGAACTCACTGCCAATTCACTGAAACTCTGAATTCCTTTTAAAACCGCCATCTTTCAGTCCATATTTCTCTCAAAATCATATGTAAACTTTCAAAAGTCCAAATGTCAAAGTTGTAGATGATATATAGGTCTTCATTTCTCCTTATATGCACTCGAGCTAAAACTTCCTAGATCTGGAGTTATCTTGCACTGATCTTGGCCAAAAAGAAGGAAATTCAGCTAATTTCAGTTTCTCTTTTCAAAGCTGCCACCTTAAGGTCAAATTTTCTCCAAATTCCAAATGTAAACTTTTGATTCTCCAAATACCAAAGTTGTAGTCCTAATATAGGGCTACATTTCTCTCAATTGGACCTTGGGCTAAATCCTTCTGGTTTGAAAGTTACAAGCCATTGATTTTGGACCAAAACTCTCATCACATTGAGTTTAAACTTAACCAAAAATTCAAACTTTAAGTTTGATTTCTTTTCAAACTCAAACATTCCAAGCATTTGGATTATTTGCTAACTTTTGGCATTGTTGACACCAGATTTTCGCACCAGATATGCTGAGTCATGAGGTGACGTGGTAAGGCTGGTGGACCCATTGACTGGTCAAAGCCGAAGATGACAGAGAAGGAAGCCGATATGCAGAAGAGATCCGATGAAGCAGGAGTCCGACCCGATAACGAGTACAAGAGGAAAGNTTTCAGAAGGCATATGGGAGTCCCGTTTTATGTTAAGCTTAGTTTACTTTATCTGCAAGTTAGTCTGGTCCGATCAGGACTCTCCATGACCAGGGTATAAATATGAACCCTCGTCCATTGTAAAGAACTATTCTCACAATCAATACAACCCGGCTTCACGCCAAAAACCCTAGTAGTAGTTACCGACGAAGCTCATTGGTGGACGGGCTGCATCAGTTCTGATCTCCGGCTTACCAGTAAGTTAGTCAATTTATCGAACTAGTATAGGCTTTGAATTGAGGCGCATCGCCCTTTCTCGTTTATACTGTTCAGCCGATTTATCTCTGGATAATCAAGATTGATATAGATTCCCTATGTCGGAGCTAGATCAATATTGATTATTCAACAGATTATCGTTTATCGGACTGCACTTTATGTCTAGATTCCCTACGTCGGAGCTAGATCATCAAGATTAGTCTAGATTCCCTACGTCGGAGCTAGAGTAATCTTGGTTATTTAAAGGCAGTTTTTGCGGTTTGTTTGGAGTTGCTAGATTGGTTTAGATCTACGCCATGTGAATCAATTCTACTTCTTCAACGGCTTTGAGCATTGGTCTTGGTCCGATTTAAGCAATATTTATCTTACAGCATCGTTCTAGGTCCGATCCATGCTTTGTGGTTTAATCTGGTTGTTCTTTGAGTATTGCGCTGGTGTAGATTCCCTACGTCGGAGCTGGATCTTCGCAATACGATTAGATTGATCTTTGATTGTCATGCTTGGTCTAGATTCCCTACGTCGGAGCTAGATTCATCTTGATTAGTCAAAGGAAGCTTTGGTTATGCCTTATTGCTATTTGAATGTTAAGTGTGGTTTAGATTCCCTACGTCGGAGCTAGGTCTTGCTTGATTATTTGATAGCATATCTTAGAATCAGAACGACTCTATTAATGTTTTATCTGCTTATTTGCTTAATCTGATTAACACCTGTGCGAGCATCTTGTTTAGTTGTCAGATTGGTAAGTTGAATTTGACTATCTAGCTATCTGATTTGACCATAGCTGGAGAAATCTAGATTCCCTACGTCGGAGCTAGATTTCTCTGAAAAAGCTATGGTCCGATTGGCTAGTTAGATGGTCCGATAAGATGAGTCAAACTGGCAACTAGGCAAGGTGGACAATGTATCGGCTTACACTTTGATTATTTGATATCTTGTTTAAAGACACAGCTGATCCATTACTTTACATATTGGCCTTGTTTTATGCTTTATTTTATTATTCAAAGGCTGATCTGTTATATCAATCAAGGTCCGATCCTGATTGGTCCGATTCTGAGGTCCGATTCGGTGTCTGATTGAGGTCCGATTACTTGGTCTGATTGACGTCATCAATGAAGTCCGATTTTGAGGTCCGATTGGTATCGGCCGACACGTGCCTGATTGGGTCTTGGCTAAAATTCGACGTTACTCCATCGTCTGAAATAGAGCCGGCACAATCAAAGAGTAATTTAACTATTTTATCTCCTTGTCAATTTCAGGTCAAATTGACTGGCACGCTGCGAACCTAAACTGGAGTGTGGGCTGGCACTGGAGTGAAGCAGATCTCCCTGGTCTTCGTGTGCTGCACGCAGAAGATACAACCGCCGATTTTTTGCGTCAACAGTATGCCATTTTTTTTGATGCTAGTTCATTTTCTCACCAAAACTGTGTCTCTGATTTAACGCCACAGGTTAGGTGTGCACCTTAGAAAAGTATATAAAATGGAGTCTACACAAACATAAGCGAGGCCAGTATA
>CM014275.1:60231446-60271092 GCA_004135705.1 Alloteropsis semialata
GAAGAAGACGTGGCTGAGGAAGAAGACCCCTGAATTTGCATATAAGAATTCGACACTCGGGGAACAAGATAAAAGTCAAAACGCTGGCTCTGACAGAACCGGTTTAACCGGTTTGCCTAACCGGTCTGACCGGTTTGCATCTAGGAATCCTGATGGTTCAAAGAAAAAGAGAAAGTCCGAGAAACGGCCTTCAAATATGAGGTTTGCACCAAATCATCAAAATATTGGGATTTATATCATCCATTTGCTTTACAAATGTCACACATACCTATGTCATGGAATCCATCTTATAACATGTCTGATTATCCTTTATACTCTAATTTTGATCCTTGGATGCTGCATGGATCATTTTATCATGGAGGATTACCACCAGAGTGCTATGCATGTTAATTGCAATCATGTTGCTATTAATTTGAAAGCCGGAGTACTTATGAGCTTATCATGATACTTTTATATTCATAATACTTCTTTAGTTGCTTTGGTTGTTTATACTCTTATGGATGGATTCTACATGGCCGGTATTGCTATTATCGACCTTAGCAGCGTGTATAGCTGATGAATATTCTTGATCATCGTGTTAGGATGATGGTTCCCCAGCAAGATTTCAATTGTAGTTATATCGATGGTTTTGATGCTTGGGGGGCAAAATGTCTAGATATGATATTGAAATTCATGAATTCATCATTTATCATATGTTTGGATGTGCCAATAATAAAGCCAGTACTTTGATACATCAAACATCAGGCTACGTGATCACAGAAGTCACTCCCATTTCAGAAAGGCCAATGTTTGTTGCTATCAAAAATGTATTCTCTGGACAGACCGGTTTAACCGTTTTCTGAGACCGGTCTGACCGGATTTCAAGGCTGGTCTGGCCCTAGTCATTCATGTGAAGAACACTATATCAGCTATGATAGCTCTAAATCTTAATGCGGCCGAGGTTAGTGTTTGGAGAAAACCTTTAATTGATTATCAACAGGGTTCTAATGGCATAGACATCGGTATTGCGTTCAATTATATCTTGATAATGGGCTACGCCATTGAAATACCGAAGGTATATTCTTGACAATAATTTAATCTTGGCCATTTGCATCTTGATCGTGGCATGTTTATGGGGCCGATTATATTATTGGTAAAGAGAATGTTCTATATGTCATTCTTGCTTTGCTTATGATCACAATGGAATACATAAGTTATATCGGATTATTTGATCTCCTTCTTCATGCTAAATTGAGGAACATTGCAAAGACCAATTGTTTTAACAATGATTTGGTCGATTTATGCATCTATGGTCATCTGAGGGTGCGAAGATGGTTTAACCATTGCATTGAATAACTGTAGCCGAGATGGTGTGTACTTAGGCTTGTTATCCACCCATGATGTACGAAGGAGAACAGCAAGGATGAGATCATCGCGCTGGTTAATATCAAGTGACATGGCCGATGAGGTTTTATTGCCCTTGAGAATAGAAGCATGGACAATGAGCTAAGGATAGTCATTCTATAGTTTTGGCTAAAGAGATGTTTCTTGGTACACAAGCTTTACCAAGAAACAGGGGGGCATATGTTGACAACCAAATTTAGCACAGACCGAGGCAAACCGGTCAGACCGGTTAGCCCAACCGGTCTGACCGGTCCTGGACAAGAAGTTGCGGTGGTGTCGAGGACCGCAACAATTGGTCCAAGTTTGAGAAGGCGACATGGTCTCTAGAATGACCGACTATTGCGGTGCTGGTGCAAGGATAGGACCGCAAGAATCGGTCGAGAAGCTTGAAGGCGGCAAAGCTACTGATTTGACCGGATGTTGCGGTGCTTGGGACCCAGGAGGACCGCAATAGTCGGTGCAAGGAGCGAGACGATGGATTATGCGCAAGAAGAAGAGCCGAGCCCAGACCGGTCTGACCGGTTTGGGGGACCGGTCAGACCGGTTACCCTGTGTAATTCGAATAGGATTCTTAGTTTGGGTAGATTATGAGTTGTAAAACTTTTTTCCACGGGTACAGACCTCCCCACCCTATAAATATAAAGGGTTATGGCCGATTGATACACACACAATCGAATCTAAACAAAACATGTCTTTATTTTTTACTTCCAAACCCTAGATCCCTTTTCCAACCTCTCCATGCTGTTCGTCTACTGATCTCCGCGATCAAGATGGCGTCCTAAGCTTGCTGGTCAACTTAGGGCACGTCCGCCGACGTCCACGCCCTGACGGGGTCCCTCCCGAGCGAGAGCTTCGACAGCCTTTGCTAGTTTGCTTGTAAACTAGTCGTTCTTCGCTACGTAAGTGCATTGATTATCTCTTTGCTGGTTTGCTCATAAACCTTGCCGTCCTTCACCACGTAAGCGTGATAGTTACCCTCTCGAAACGATCGATTCGGCGAAACTGAAAGTGCATCTAGGCTCCCTTGTGGGTTTTGGTGAATTGAATGACAAAACGATTAAAGAACTAACTTGTTTGTTTGAGGTGATGAGCAGGGAATTATTCGTATAATTCACAATAGTAAATTAGCTCATCAATATATGTGGTTATTCATTGATGCAAGCAAGCAAGTGCGGAAGTAAATTATACTCAAAGCAAAAGATGACAAGGCATTAGTAAATTGAATGACAAAACGATTAAAGGACTAACATGTTTGTTAAAGATCATGAGCAGGAATTAAATGATATATTTACAAGACGCTTTTGTTCATTAGTTGAATACAATGTGGATGGCTCATGATGACATATAGAAGTGGTTATTCCCATTATGCATGAATATGATAGTTGGCAAGCTATGATGCAACAAAGAAAGAGACATGAGGAAGTGTGTGATATATTGGTCTCTAAAATTGATGAAAGCTTGTTTAATATTGATATGGGATATCTTAGATCATGTTGGATTAAAATGTTGCATAATGCAAGTTTGGTTGAATGGACAAGAGACATGGTGATATGGCTCATTCTTGGTCTATATTTAAAGAATGACTTGCAAACAAGACATGATGACTTTGATAGAGATGAAAGGTCAAAGTAAAGTGGATATATTGCATATCAAGAAATGGTGTTCATTGTTGATACAAGCTAATGTGAAGCTATATGCGATGCAAGGGTGAAGAGGTGGAGTTCGGGATAGTGTTTCTAGGTACTAAGCAATGTGTGATCAAGTTGCGGACTTGGGTCATGTACCTTTGCTAGGGTGACGAAACTTTCTTTGGATTTCAACTTGATGAATCTTGGTCACATGTGGTGTTCATATTGGCAAGTATCAATCTTTCTAGAATTATGTTGTGAAAAAGTGAATTGGACTAGAAGTGGATTTCATTCAAAGACAAAGGTTCAAGTCACTAGCTCAAGATTGAAGTGCTCAATTCAAAAAGACAAGGTTGGATGCAACTCTCAAGCGGATACATTGAAGAAGTATGGCTTGGTTCAAAATGATGAAGCTCAAGTGAATAAATAGCTTTTGTATTTATATTTAATCTTGAGTATAGGTATGCCGTACTATCAAGAGGGATGCATCACAAGTAGTCTTGAAATTGTCTAAGTGCTCAAGGAACCCATGTGAGTTGTTGAGAGACACAAAAGCCACACGTACACTTCACTGGTTTTGCCAGGGCAAAACCGGTGGCACCGGTTTTGGGAAACCGGTGGCACCGGTTTTATGTCAGAGTGTTCCAACGGCTAGTTGGTTTGAAATCTCGGTGGCACCGGTTTTAGGAACCGGTGGCACCGGTTTTCACTGGGTTCCTAACGGCTAGTTTTTGGGGAGTGGAGTATTTATACCCCACGACCTCCACTGTGCTTGGCTGCTGTTCCTGAGGTTGCTATAGTGCTTCCCTGCTCTTCCTTGCTAAGAAAAAGCCATACTAGCTCTCCCCAACCCCTCTTTGTGAGGATTGCTTGATATTGTGAGATCTTTGTGTTGGGTAGTAGTGAGAGCAGCCTTTGTGAGAAGTTTGAGAGCACCAAAAGCACCTTGAGCACTGTTGGACTTCATCAAGCTTGTGTGATTCATTTGTTACTCTTGGAGCTTCGCTCCTAGACGGCTAGGTGTTGCCCGTGAGCTACCAAGGTGTGGTGAGCTGCGGGAAAAGTTTGTGCAGGTCGTGCTTCGCCTCCGAAAGGGAAGAAGCAAGCTAGTGGAAGGCGGAGATAGCTTGACCTAGTGTGGTCGCATAAGCTTCCTCAACGGAGAGTAGGATTCACCGTGCCTTGGTGGCTGCTTGGTGCGAGCAGTGAATCCGAACTTCGAGAAAACAAATCGTGTGTCTCCCCGCTGGTTTGAGCTTCTTTGTGCTTGTATTGCAAATTGGTGAAATTGCTCGATATTGTTGTATATGTGTTTTTGAGTGCAGGGACTTGGAGATATACCTTAGAAAGACATTTCAATCATCATCTCCAAGTTTGGTTTAATTCCGAGCTTCCTAGCATATTCAATCTATTTCGGGGGTTCACTGCCAGAGCAAAACCGGTGGCACCGGTTTTGCAAAACCGGTGGCACCGGTTTTGGTGGCAGTGTTCTATATCCGCTGCGTTAGGCGTGCTATTCTTTCATTTGGAGATTCTAAAGATCCTTTTAGAAGTTCATTTATTGAATTTCTAAAAGTGGTATTTGGAATACCCAATTGTTGCTAATTAATTTGTTTTAAGTGGCAACATTTTCAGGCCTCGCCTATTCATCCCCCCTCTAGGCGACATCAAGGTCCTTTCAGAAACCCTAGCTAACCGGTCTGACCGGTCTGTCGAATCGGTCTGACCGGTCTGTGCAGCATCCCTGTTGTTCGGTCCGTTTGCGGCCCGCGCGATCTAGCGCTCTCGTATGTTGACCGTATTTTGCGTCAACAGAAAGCATATGGAAGTCTTCTAGGCTGGGTCTTCAAACTTTACTTGGAGATAATCCATCAATAATCCTCCAAAAATATCACTGGCGGTCGTTTTGCTTAACTCATAAACAATCCATTGTTGTTCTATGAAACCGCACAAGGAATAATCGAAATACTCATTGTTCCCCTGTCTATCATATTAATATGATAGTGTCAAAATAATTCATTATGTTCACTCTCAATGGTTATAAATTACCACATTTTAAAAAATGAGAAAAAATTCTACACCGTTGGATTTTAAGATCATCAAACAGCCCGTATTGAACCAAAGAATACAGATCAAATAAAAATAATAATAAAGAGACAATTTGAAATTTAACACAAATAGTATTAGTTTGACTCCATTAAGCAAAAATACGTTGACAATGCTTAAGCACAAAAATGTTGTACCACAAGCGCACATATCGTAGCTTTCACTACTACAAAACATAGATTTAGTAACACCAACTTGTGTTATTATAGCTTAATTAATGTGTTACTAGGTGTCCTAGAAACACATCTTGTTAGCGCTACCATTTTCAATGTTACTACTATGTGATCTATTGGAACACAAGACATGTGTTCCTATACATCAGAATAAGTGTTAAAATGATTCTCTTGTGTAACACATTTTTTTTGCTCTTGTAACACTTCCACGTTGTGGTAATAACGCTTTTGAAGAACATAATTGGAGTTCATGGAACATATAGGTTGTAACACATGTTTTACCTATTGTAACACATTCAAATTTTCAAAAAAAAAAACAATTGCATATGACATGTAATGCAGATATGAGAGTTCCTAAGGAACCATGGCACACTGAACTATCACACAAACCCAAATTTTGAGAATAATTGGTTGTATGAATGAAATACACATCATACTTGGTCGCATAATTTGATAGTGTATAGATATTATTACATAGAGGAAAATGTACATAGAAGTGGATACCACAAGTTTGTCTACTGGAATGTTATCAAAATCTAGTACTCTTGAAATCATTGCTTCTTGGTCAATGCAAATATATGAATTCAACCATTGATCATTTGAACCTGCACAGAGAAAGCTAGCTGTAACATTACATATTCAGAAAGTTAGCTATAGCATACTCAAATCAAAGGCCAAGAAATTGGTACTCATTTTTCATGGACATCTCCAATGGTGTTGTAGCCGGTCACGGACCTTACTAATGGCTCATATTCAAACTATATGATGATATACACACTTTGTAGAATTGCATTCATCTAACAAAAATAATGTAAAGTACCTAGTTCAGATTTAGATCCTTCTCTCCTAATGAAAGACGTCATTTACACACCTCCTTAAGTACAGCTATGGTGGTGAAAATACGAAGAGGAAATCTCAACTAACCTCGTGCTTTCTAATTGTCGCTGCCTCTTGTATTCGAGCCTAACTTGTCATTCTCCCCTTTATCTATTTCTGTAAGAAATAGAAAGTTAAGGATGAATAATAGGTACCTTCAGGAATGATAAAATCATTCACCACAATTTCAAAAAAGGAAAAAGCACCGAAGAACACCATTTTGAACTAAGATGTTGTGCACATATAATTCAGACTAGTAGGACCGCTATGAGAATCATGAACACATAAGAAACAATTCAGACTAGTAGGGCGCACATGCAGAGGGCAGATGTTTTCGAAAACCTTGTATACAAGAATTTATTTTGATATGAAATCTAGTGGACAATAATTTTATTTTATCAAAAAAGATGTATATATATGGGAAGGAAAGGACATATTTATGTCCAAAACTAAATAAAAGAAAGAATGTTCAATCCCCATGACAGATGAATACCTATGAATAAAATACATAAATATTTGACCTCCAGAAGGAAAGGCAGCTTTACACCTGAATCTTTGACGTTCTGTGGCAGCTTCAAATCTTGAAGAGCATCCGAAGTTGTTATCAATGATATCTTGCCAGATCTTGCAGAGCTGACACTTGTTGATCACGACCGCACAACAATTAAGCAGCAAGGCAAAAGTTCACAGCTTCTAATTCGAGGGTGTTTGACCAAATCTGTCACCACATTGTTTTTTATCTATACTATAAAGAGGGAGAGATTTGATGTCAAAATCTACACAACCGTTGATCCTACCCTCACCTCACTAAACACCTTTTTGGGCCCACCCGTCAGGTAGGACGAAGACGAAAAGGGGGGAGAACGATCTTGGGGTGGTTTCCCCGTTAAAAAGAGCGGATGCAGCCAAATTTTTTTCACCAGGCTTCTCTCTCGTACCCGCCGGGCCCACAACACCTTCCACCGTCCTCCTTCCACACCGCGCATGTCACCCCCGCCACCAATATCGTCCCTGATTTACGTCCTCTAATCACGTCCCTGATTCACGTCCCTGATTCACGCCTCTGATTCACGCCCCTGATTCACGTCCTCTGATCACGTCCCTGATTCACGTCCTCTAATCTCGTCCTTGATTCATGTCCCTGATTCACGTCCTCTAATCACGTCCCTGATTCACGTCCTCTAATCTCGTCCCTGATTCACGTCCTCCTGCTTTCCTTCCTCACCACGGCAAGATCACCGCCTCAGGCCTCACATCTCGTCCGCAATCTGTATCCGTCATTCACGCCTTCCTTTCAAGGCGAGTGAAGGCACCGCCATCTTCTGGGCTATAAGGCTGTTTGCACCATGGCGTGCCGGCGCATGACGAGGCTGTCGTCCAAGCGACGGAGCAACCCTGACCCCACCTCCGCACTGCCTGTCACACGGGGCCACGTGCAGAGGCGGAGCCACTGCTTGGCCGCCGGATAGAGAAGATGAGGAAGGGAGCAGTGGCCGAGCCCGTGGAGCGCCCTGGCGCCGGCGCCGGCGTCGAGCAGGAGCAGCGCGGGGTGGAGAGGAGCGAGGGGCGGCGTAGGGAAGAGCGAGGAGCGACCGGTGTGGGGAGGGAACAGGGGGCGACGCTCCTCCGTGGCCGCCCACCGGGCTGCAAGTCAGCCGCACGCCGAGGCCGCATGCCCGATCCGCTCAAGGAAGGAGTGGATCCATACCAGCGAGGGCCCGCCTCCGCCGGAGCTGAGCTACTTCGCCGCCACCTTCTCCTCCTCTTGTGGATAAGGAAGCCAGCATGGCACGCGCAACGCTGGATGCCAGAGAGGAGGGCCCCCTGCTCCTCCGCCGGCGCCGAACGCGGGGAGGAGGGCGATGAGGCAGAGGCGTGCCGCGCCATGGCCGCCGCGCAGAGCTTGGGGAGCCCAACCACCGGAGAGGGAGCGGTGGCCGCGGCTCACCGGCGGGAGAGCAGGGCGCGCACGCAGCCGGCACGAGGGGAGAAGGAGGGCGCGCACGGATGGAAGGCAGACGGTGGCGGACGAGTCGAGGTGGCGGCCATCGGTGAAGGTGGTGGCGAAGCTGACCGAAGGGGGCGCGGGCAGGGGTAGCAAGGGAGGGAAAGGGACCGGCGGAGAGAGGGAGAGCGGGAGGGGAGCGTGGGGGTGTGGGGTTCGAGTGGATAAAGGGTGAAAAAGGAGAAAAAAAGAAAAAGAAATTCTGACATGTGGATTTCACGTGTTGGTTAGTTGGTAGTTGATATAGAGGACCTCTTTGGTATAGATTCGCCCAGCTCCATGTGTTTTGAGGATGTTGACGATGGATTGTCATATGTGTTGCTTGTCACAAGGAATAATTTGCAAAAAAAAATTGTCACAAGGAATAATTAATTTAAGAAAGTTTATATCATTAGCACGAGAAACAAAAAATCAACTGTGACCTGTGTAGTCAGTTCTCAGACATGAACGGGAGGGAGAGAGGAATTATGGTATGGAGTAAGCTATTATGTTATTGAATAGTTCTAATACATGTAATTATAAATTATTCGCTTTATTGGTTTTTTAAATATAGGCCTTGTTTAGTTCAGTCTAATCGATCGAATTTTCTGTAAAAAAGTACAATGAGAAGTGTGTCCTGTGAGAGAAAGGCACGTTTTTTAATACGTTACTTTTGGTTGAATTCACTGAAGCTAAACAAGGCCACACTCTTGTCATAGGTACTATTATTTATTTTATTTTTATGAATTTAAATTTTGATTTCTAAGTTTTTTTAAAACACGTGCCTGGGCACGTGCATCTCCACTAGTATATATAATACTGAATCAAATTCCTCCCACAAAAAATATATAGACAAAGAGTCACAAGCGACAAAATCTGGTCGATGTTTCAGATTAGCTTGTTCGTACCTGACGGCGATTTCACTCCTTGGCCCTGCTTCAGCGTCTCGTTGATACTGCATGAAACCCCGAGGGCCAGTCGAACGATCAGATTCACAGGTGATCCGTTTTGGTCGGAGTTGGCTTAGCTTTTGCTGGTGAATGAGGCCTCTAGGAGACGTGAAGAGTGATACCTGGCGGCGACGAGGCGCAGATCGACGCGCAGTAGATCCGTCCGTCCGCCCCGGCGATGATCGCTGTGCCGCAAGTCCGGAGAGAGGATGGAGACCTCGATCCTAGGCCCGCCGCTCGAAGCCGCCACTCTCGAGAGAGAGGGATCGAGGGGCCCGACTTTGCAGCGTGTAGAAACTAATCCCGTCAAAACGATTGTGTGGTGGGCATCGGGCGATGGGAATGGTTGTATTTCAGATTTAGGCGGTAAGATATATACGGACTTACAGATACGTACATTATTGTCACAAATAAAATAGATAGAAAATAAAATGCTAATTTGATGTTTTCTACAGTTTTTAATTTACAAATACATTTACGTAATAAAATATATTTACGTCATTGCATAAACAAAGTGCTTACAACGTTTTTCAAAATTTCTTCTCATTGACATACGGTAGCTAATTAAATGGGTGTTTGTTTGCCGATCAAATTATTATATAATCTAAATTATAGTGTAAGGACAACATACTAAAAAGGACCATTAAAATGATATGTGTATGGGTAGCTTATTGTTGATTATTTTAGTGGTTCATGGTGCTTTTTTACTATATTACCTCTGAGCATAAGCTATATTATATATTCTAGAAGCAAACAAACATGCGCATTAGACCATGTTTGTTTGTTTTCAAGATTATATAATCTAGCTTATATTGCCAACATCTCATAGGATATTTCTCTCTACTTTATAATAATACAGATTATATAATCCATCACGCATAAGCTAGATTATAGTCTTGGTTCTAAACAAACTGGACATATGGTTAAAAAAAAGGGCTCGTCTTCTATTAGGTCATTAATCAATTCAGGGTAGCTCTAGCATAGCGGTCCACTGAAAGGAATGTATGTCACAATGGGCCCACCTGGCAATCACATGGAACGATGTGCGATGTGACCACTACCACTACCGGTCCATGGTGACTACAAGTCGATGCACACCTTCTAGCTTGCATTGGGTCCTCGATTTCGTTTTCAATTTTATTCGGTTTCCATTAATTTTGTAATTTTTTAGAATATTTGCTTAGATTTGGAAAATTTAAATATTTAAAAATTATTATAGATGATACAGAACCAGTAGTTTAACTAAAAAAACATTTGTCTCGTACTGCAGTGATTTGGCTTGTATTTTAAAATTACTGTACTTAGCGTGCTTTGAAGGTTGTTTATTAAAATTACGTTAAACTTATCATACGTTGAAGTAAATTTCAGTAAAAATATAGACTAAGAGGAGGATTCGATCTATTGAAGTCTGGCTCCAAAAGGACGATCCTCTACCACTGAGCTGCGTGTAAGAATTTGTATATGTTGGCTTATACAAATAAAAATAATAGTACTGAGCGGCACTAGACAATTTCAGAGTACTTTATGTACACAAGATATAGAACTTTATGAATGCATCATAGAACAATGGCACAATATGTTACTTTGTAACCCTTTAGTTGTAACATTATTTTGTATGTGTTACAAAAGATTACCATAATTGTAACATTTTAGTTGTAACATTAATTTTGTGTTACTGGAATTGTTGATTGTAACACAATTTTATAAAACAGGCATGATGTGTTACAATGGCTATCTGTAACACATACTTTTGTGTTACTAGAAAACGTTTTGTAACACATTGGTGAATGTGTTACAGAAATGTGTTTACAATATCTATGTTTTGTAGTAGTGTTTCCCTTAGAGTGTTCACCCAAGGTTTATCAATATGTGGATCGACAACGAACTGGCTAGGGTTTCCCATCTAGCTAAACGGATCTAATCCTATCATAAAGCATCAATTAGACATAAAGGTAAACAAACCTAATAGATATGAATGATATGAATACAGGTTGTTCACGTCCACATATAAGCAGAGATAACACAACCGAGGTGGCAAGAGCATGTCTCTAGTGCAGTTCTAGTCAAAAAGACGATCAAAGAATATATTGCATCTCTACTAAAGGTACTGTAACCATCTCTTCGAAGCGGCCTACTTTCCCATAGTCACCACTGCGAGGTGCACGCTAATGTCTAAGGTTTCCAAGCTTTGCCACAAACGACTAGCAAGCACTCTTACTCGAAACTCCTCTCCATGATAGCTGTTGTAGCGACTCCCACAGTATTCGCCATTGATCCAACTCCACACCACGTCGTCGCTAGAACTTCTCCCTCCAGCATACTGTCACCACACTAGGGTAATCGATGGACTAGTTAAACGCCTACTTCAATGTATCTGCAAGATATAGAATAATCACCATAATTAGATAATCCTACTAAGAGCATATGATGGCCATACATACGAATATAAAGCATGCAATGGATTAGATCAAAGTTGGAAAAACCTAGAATAACTATTAAATAGATATCACTATCGTCAGTACATGCCCCAATGAATCTTGAGGCTTGACTTTTGAACTCCACATGGCTTCGCCATGCAGGGACGACCATGGTGGCTACGATCTAGCCTAAGCCATCTCCTAGGCACCTTCTAAGACTTGCAACCGCTCTAAGCTCTCTGCGGTGTGTCTTCTAGATTTCGTCGAGTTATAGTGGATTGATGCGAAAGCCCTTGGGGGAAGGCCTATTTATACCTCAGGGAGGTTGTCATGTAAAAGAGAAGGCAAACCGGGATGAAAAGTCCGTGTGCCGATCGGCACGGGCCCACTTCGGGTCCACTTCGCTACCAAGTTGCTCTGTATCCCTTCTAGATAGTTCTTGAAACTGTTTGTGGACCCTTTCTGATGAGTTTCTAAAGTCCAAATTTCCAGAGATCTCTTCCATGTATTCTCGTAGTTAACTTGCCAAATCTTTGTGAGCTTTGCCCATAAGTAACTTGCAGATGATTCTTGAAGATTTTTTTTTGGGGGGGGAGGGGGCATCCTCCCAATGCCGATTGGCACAAGGGCTCATGCCGATCGGCACGGGGCCCTTTCGTGGCCCATAGGCCTCTGCATTCGCGGTGCTTTGAGTGGATTAAGGGCTTGGGGTCATACATGATCCAATTTATGCGAATTTTCTATCAAAACACAACATAGGCCAACAATATGGAGTGATTGTAATATATAATTAATTAATGTTAGTGATTTCATTCTATGCAAATAATCAAGGTAAAATATGGGTAAAAAGGTGTCATTAAGGAGCGCCAACACACCCATAAAAATACAATTATAAGTACCTAAAATTGAGAATAACACAATGTGATTAAGAAAAGAATACATCTACAACACAATTAATTAAAACTAAATTTTAGAATTACATAGTAAAAAGATGTAATTTGATTTCCACACAAACTAGGGGACCAAAAAATACCAAATTAAAGAGTCCATGCAAAAAAATAGTAAATAGCTATGATTAGTAATAGAACTATAGAAGGATATATAATCTAACATTATCATGAGTTGTGAAAATCACATTGAAGTAAATTGTAAAAAACAACTTGATTTTCTATGGCCGTCAAGTAAATTATGAAGTAATACGTTAATTGACTCTTTTAGAGATTTTTTCCCCATGAGATGGTCGATTACATTGCTATATATGTTTTCCTCGTGTTGTCTACCCTAGACAACGTAGTAGCCCAACTATGGTATGCAAACCAATGTTTAAAATAGAGGGTTAAACAGAAAGGTGGACATCTCTAGATAGTGCACCAACTTTAGTGGGCTATAGCGCCTGCTAAATACTTTGAAATTATTTTTAAAAATAAATAGAACAAGCCATATATAGTATTGAAATTATGGATTTTCAATAGACATGCATTTCAACAGAATACTTGTGTAGAGACTGGTACCAGTACATAACCGCATGTTATAAGGAAAATGTACAAGTGGATTACACAGACTCTAGGTCCAAAAGCAAAAAAAGCAAAATACATGTGAAAATTTACTCCCAAGCGCATTCAATATGTCGTGGATCTCTTTTTTTTTTCCTTTTAAGCATGACCTTGAAGAAATATCTCCATGTCTTGGCAAACACCCGGTTTCTGGTAGTGCCATTCGAGTATAATTTTATTCCTATCATTTGGTATTTTTATGCAGTTTTTTATATGGTTTTTGAAATTATTTTCTCCACCGATTCAGGCCACAAAACCAGCGGTGAAAATTGATATTGCCACCTCCGATGTTTCACCAACGCCCCTCAAACCGGATGGGAAAATCATTATGTGGCCGTGTTTATCATGAAATATACTACATATGACATGTTGTGTGGAAGTTTCAATATTTTTTACCTGATTTGCTATTTTTATAGGTTAAATGATTTTTTTATTGTCGAAGAGAGCATGCCGTTTCGTCTTGATTTGTGCTGGCGGTCGCTTACGTGGCCCGCCAGCACAAATCTATCGATCAGTGCACACCGGCGGTTTTTAAGGCACCGCCCCCTGATCCTTTTGTGATAATAAATCAGGGATGTCGTCACACGTCATATATATGTACCCGTGTGCGATGCGAGGTCGGTAAGTGCAGGTTTTGCCCGCCCTCCCTCGCTGCTACGCCTACGCTATATATGTAGGAGCGTGCCGCTAGTGCTATGGATTGTTTGTGCGCTAGCGCTAGCAGGTGCGTCTTCAATTCGTGCAGGGGTCTCTTCTTGGGTCCTCCGTGCCGTCCATGCATCCAACTTCAATTCAAGCAAGCAACAAGAGCTAGCTTAGCTATCCATCGCGTATTCGTATCGATCCATCCACTTCTCCACTTATATATCCATGAAGAGCTTCCTGTTCCCGGAGAGGGAGGGGGAGAGGGAGAGGCGGCAGCAGCAGCAGCAGCAACGCGACGAGGAGGAGGGGGCGGCGCTGGTGCCGCCTCCGGAGGCGGAAGACGACATCAACCATGGAGACGGCGTTGAGCCGGCGGCGGTCAAGGAGCAGCAGCAGTTGGATGGTGATGAAGAGACGGGGGAATCGCGGCAGCAGGCAATAGTAGGTTCGTCAAAGGAGGCGGCGGCGGCGTGGTGGTGGTACCGGTGGAGTCGGCGGGCGCAGAAGGTGGTGCCGACGAGAAGCATGGGGCTGGTCATCGGCGGCCTGGTGGTGCTGTGCTTGCTGGTCGGCAGCAGCAGCAGCTGGTGGATCCACCTCGACTATGCATCGGTACGACATGACATACATACTACAGTAATCTCCTTGCTTTTTGCTTGACTCGTCATCATCTGATTAATTCATTGATATATATATATATAGTCTTAATAATTATATATATATATTAAAAGCTAATAATTAATTAATGAACTGCATATATATATGATAGACACAATATGTATGTATGAAGATCCATGCATGACATATTGATGATCGAATCGATAGATGTAAGGAGCTGAGATCCAACGGCATACATACACAAGCAACACGGCAAGGCAGGCAGTTAGCTTACATATTAGTATTCATGTACTACACAGGAGTACAGCAGGACGACGTGGAGAAATAATGGTTCGCTAGAAAGAAGGAATTTTAAGAGAACCTTTTTTCAACGCATACCACCAGCAGCCAGTTTTTTCAGCGCCTGATCGATGATGAATTCAACAGCATAGAAAAAGAAATCTCTCTAGCTAGCCTCCCAGCAAATCCAAGGCAACCACGTACGCATGCATGAGCTATCTGCTGAGGTAGCCCCGGTTGACCACAGACTCGATCGATCGATCGACTTGTTGTATATATGCATATATACATACACGTACATGCTGCTGAAATGCATCTTGTTCTAGCTACACCTATATATATATATATATATATATATATATATATTATATATATATATATATATATATATATATATATATATATATATATATATATATATATACACACACACACACACACACACACACACACACACACACACACACACACACACACACACACACACACACACACACACACACACACACACACACACGCAACTGCAGGATGGATGATCGAGTATGCTACCACAAGCTGCTTGCTATCTCGACAGTTTGACAGTTGAATCAACAAATTAATTTATTTCATCCTAGCTCACGAGGAAAGTGCCGCGCCCAGAGGATACGGCGGGATCCCGATCGATCGATCCGTGCATGGATACATATGATCAACCGAGCTAGCTATACCACTGCGAATTGATCAAATTAAGTGCGTGCGTGTGTGGCCGTCACTACCAATACCAGCTATCGATCCGATCCCTCAGCTTCAGCTAGCTCCATTTTTTCTTTTGTATATATACATATATATAAATCTATATGTAGTAGTACCAGCAGCTGGCTTATATTAATTTAGACTTGAAAGTCGAAACTGCATGCGTACCAAATTTAAGGTCTCATCGATCGATCTGGCCCATGGAATAAGCTAGCTAGGTACTAGTCCTTGTCAAGAAGCGATCGATCCAGATGCATGCAAATTCCATTGTTTTGACTTCAACTCTGACTTTTGTTGTGTGCACTGACAGTGAATATATATATGTACGTGGTTTGGCACACGTACGTATAGTTTCTCTTCGAAAAAACGAGGCAGGACGGAAGACTAGCTAGCCAACCTCTTCTCTGACTCTTCACCGCATCGTCACTCTCTAGTAACTATTTATTGGAGCTAATTAGCTCTTCAACACTCCTATGCGGTTAATTGGGCAGAGGTAGTTGTCAGCTGCTTAATTTCCAAGTCAAGTCAATTGCCAAAGTGCTAGGGTACGTAGCAATTAAGTGATGGATCCACCCACCCTACGTCGAGACAAATACTTGCACACCATCATCCCTTACTTTCTCTTTCTAGAAAAAAATAGATTTTTTTAAAATAAAGTAGAAAAAAATACATTACTCCCAGTCCCAGGGGTCAAGAATTTCGGCCGGTTTTCGGTTCTACCGCCGGTGACCGGTAAATAGTCCTACCGATGACTTTCTGGCTGGAATTCAGTTCGATTTTCAAATTTCAGTTAAAATTTGTCTAAATTCAAAAAAAAACTTGCCGAAAACTGGTTCCCTCTTTGAATTTTTTTTTCCCTATCCGGTAGCCTGAACATTGATTAGTCCTAGCTAGTCAATTATTGCTTGAGTTGCTCTTAATTAGAGAGAGAGCTGTTAATTGATGCCGCATGCGCCTTAACCTCTGTACGTGCTTGCCTTGCAGTCGTTCCTGCTGGGCAGCGGCGGCGGCGTCAGGCAGCACCGACGGCCTCCTCACCACCTGCCCTCGCCTGCAGGGGAGCTGGTGCCGATACCCTTCAGCTGCCGCGGCAACGCCACAGAGACATGCCGCCGGCGCGCAGCTGCAGAGGCACTACTAGTGTCCCCGTCGCCGTCGCCGTCGTCGCCGGTGGTGCAGTGCCCGGAGTACTTCCGGTTCATCCACTGGGACCTGTCCCCGTGGCGCGAGACAGGGATCACGCGCGAGCTGGTGGAGAGCGGCCGCGACCGTGCCGCGTTCCGGCTGGTGGTGCTGGACGGCCGCGCCTACGTGGAGACGTACCACCGCGTGTTCCAGACGCGCGACACCTTCACGCTGTGGGGCATCGCGCAGCTGCTGGCGCGCTACCCTGGCCGCGTCCCGGACCTCGACCTCATGTTCAACTGCGAGGACATGCCCGAGGTCCGCGCCGCCGACTTCCCCGTCGCGTCCAAGGCGCCGCCGCTGTTCCGCTACTGCAAGGACGACGACACACTCGACATCGTGTTCCCGGACTGGTCCTTCTGGGGCTGGCCCGAGGTCAACATCCGGCCATGGGCGCCGCTGCTGGAGGAGATGGCCGCCGAGACCGACCGCCTGCCGTGGGCGGACCGGGAGCCCTACGCCTTCTGGAAGGGCAACCCCAGCGTGTCCGGCGAGCGCGGCGACCTCTTCCGCTGCAACAACTCGTCCAGGGACGGCGTGGAGTGGAACGCGCGCATCTTCGCGCAGGACTGGGGCGCCGCCGCCCAGGCCGGCTTCCGGGACTCCAACCTGGCGAAGCAATGCCGGTACAGGTACAAGATCTACGTGCGGGGGCGGTCCTGGTCGGTGAGCGAGAAGTACATCCTCGCCTGCGACTCGCCGGTGCTGCTGGTGGACACGCCCTTCAAGGACTTCTTCTCCCGGGGGCTCGTCGCCGGCAGGCACTACTGGCCCATCGACCCCGCTAGTAAGTGCCCCTCCATCAAGCTCGCCGTCGACTGGGGCAACGCGCACCCGGCGCAGGCGCGGCGGATGGCGGCGGAGGGCAGCGCCTTCGCGAGGGAGGACCTCGCCATGGACTACGTCTACGACTACATGCTGCACCTGCTCACCCAGTACGCCAGGCTGCTGCGCTACAAGCCCAGCGTGCCGGACAAGGCCGTCGAGCTCTGCCCCGAGACCGTCGCCTGCCCCTTCTCCGAGCAGGGCCGCGAGAGAGACTTCATGATGCAATCCCGGGAGAAGTACGTCGCCGATTACGAGCCTTGCGACCTGCCGCCGCCCTTCACCGCCGACGACCTCAGATCCATGGCACAAAGGGACAAGGACGTGCGCGCCCAAGTACAAAAGATGCTGATGACGAAGCAGCACCATGCATAACACCGCTGACTCCATCACTAGCTTCTTCTTCTACATTACCTTATTCATTCTATCCATGCATGGATTCAAAGAGACTAATTTGTTACTAGTATATATACTACTGGTTATACCTTAAATATTACGACTTTACTGATATTATTCAATTTAGAATCTAATAAAGTTTGACGATACAAACGTCGTGATCATTAATTATATTGTTGAACATTATATTTCACCGCAGCTGAGATCCATTTATGAACAAATGTAGGGCCCCTTTGGTAGAGCTTATAGTGGCTCAGCTTCATCTGTTTTACGCAAAACGAGGCACTGTAGCGTGAAACTGTTTCAGAAAACGATGCAAAAATGAACTAAAAGCTGTGCAAAGCTAGTTTTTTCAGCTTCACCAAAACAGCTTTACCAGTGAAGCTGTTTTTGGAGAAGCTGTACCAAACGGCCCCGTAGTATTATATATATGTTCTATCTATCAACAGTAGAAACATCATGAAACTTTGTATGTCATTGTATTGCCCTCAATACATCAACTATGGATGAAGATATGAGTTTCTTAAAAAGTTTTAATGACCTCAAGTAGTAGCGGCCAACACTCTAGCCAGATTGACTTTGTCCTCACAAGAAGAGGGGATAAAAAAGTATGCGCCATTACAGGCGATACCTGGAGAGTGTGTGGTTTCTCAACATAAGCTTGTGGTGGATGAATTTCGCTTTTAGGTGGCGCCTATAGGGATAAACAAACCAAGATTGCAAGAAAAAAAAATGGTGGAGATTGAATGGGGACGCTAGAGGTCTTCAAGGAAAGGGTTATCTAGGAGGGCTCTTGGAAGGAAGAAGACGATGAAAATACCTTAGGTGGGAGAAGATGACAACCTTTATTCAGAAGGCCGCTTTAGAAGTGTTTGGAGCTATGACCAAAGGAGTGGATACAAACGTAAAGATAATTGTTGGTGGAGGATGTCCAAAGGGATCTTAAGGACAAGAAAAAAATGCTATAAGCACTTGTACCAAGACAAGAGTGTGGTAGAGAAGTACAAGGTGACAAAGAAAACCACTGACTACAAAGGAAGGAATGGGCTTACGAGGATCTTTACCAATGGCTAAGTATGAAGGAAGGAGAAAAGATACTACTTGTTATGCCTTAAATATTACGACTTTACTGGTATTGTTCAATTTAGAATCTAAATCAAATTTGACAATAGAAACACCCTGATCATTATATTGTTGAACATTTTACCGCAGCTGATCCATGAACAAATGTAGTATTATATATGTTCTATCTATCAACAGAAATTTAATGCGCTGAAACTTTGTATGGCATTATATTGTAACATCAAATATGGATGAAGATATGAGTTTCTTAAGAGTTTTAATAGCTTCCAATCTTTGGCCGTTTTGTTAACTAAAAATGCTCCTTTTGCATGTCGCTTCCTTAGTGGCCTGGTGTGGTGAAAATAACAAAGGGTCTTCATATCTGACTCGACGGGTATGAAGGGTAGGAAGTTAATCGAGACAGATATGGTTCATTCATGGTAGTTGGAATGTATGGTCATGTTACAGCTAAGAGAGTTACTAGTTGATACAATTAAAGATTATTATACATGCATGGCAGGGGTCATAAAAGAAGGAGGTGGAAAATACTGGCTTTAAGCTCTGGTACATATGGACAACTGCAAATAGAAATAGAGTGGGATCATTGATTGCTAACAGCTTTAAGAATGGTGTGGTGGATGTAAGAAGGCAAGGAGATAGGATCATCTTAGTCAAGCTTCTCATTGCCATATGGCCGTGAAGATTAGTGTGTATGCCACCCCAATTAGCCACAATGAAACCACTAAGAAGCGGTTTTTGGAAGACTTATTAGATGTCTTGGTTAGAGTTGTACCTATTAGTGAGAAGTTTTTCAAAGGAGGATATCTCAATGGTTATGTAGGTACAACAAGTGTAGTTTTGCGGTGGAACATGAAGGTTTTAGGTATTGGAATAGGAATTAGGAGGATGGGGGAGCCTTGGACTTGGTTTCTTTTGACATGATGATAGCTAGCGCCTTCTTTAGAAAGAGGCAACCCCCATATAGTGACCTAAAGTAGTGGGCAACATTCTAGCCAGATTGACTTTGTCCTCACAAGAAGAGGGGATAAACAACAGCATTATAGGCAATACCTGCAGAGAGTGTGGTTTCTCAACATAAGCTTGTGGTAGACGAATTTCGCATTTAGGTGGCACCCATAGGGATAAACAAGCCAAGATTGCAAGAAAAAATGGTGGAGATTGAAACGGGATGCTAGAGGTCTTCAAGGAAAGGGTTATCTAGGAGGGCTCTTGGAAGAAAGAAGACGATGAAAACATCAGGTGGGAGAAGGTGACAACCTTTATTCAGAAGGCCTCATTAGAAGTGTTTGGAGTGACCGAAGGGAGTGGATACAAACGTAAAGATAATTGGTGGTGGAGGATGTCCAAAAGGATCTTAAGGACAAATACCAACTACCAAGACAAGAGTGTGGTAGAGAAGTACAAGGTGACAAAGAAAACCACTGACTACGAAAGAAAGAATGGGCTTACGAGGATCTTTACCAATGGCTAAGTACGAAGGAAGTAGAAAAGAACATCTATAGGAGAAAAGGAAGGAGACGAGGGCCTTCAACCAAATTAAGTGCATATTAAGGATGAGAGGGAGTAGCTCTTGGTGAAGGAGGATGAGATCAAACATATAAGGCAAGAGTATTTTTTGAATCTCACAAATGGCATGGAGTTTGGCTCTCCTGATATTTTGTATGGCATTATATCATAACATCATCTACGGATGATGATTTCCTTAAGGTTTTTTTTAATAACTTCTAGGTATGATTTTTGATAGAGTCTTCAAGTTTCCAAGGTTTAACCTTTTTTTACCAAATATGCTACTTTGCGTGTACGCTTGCTCCATAAAATAGGTTGTTTGGATTGAGAATGGTTATGGAACAATGGCCCGACAAGAACTCACCACGCTAAACCTTAACCCAGGTTTTATAGATACCAAGAATGCAAAATGAGCTCCAAATTCATACATTTTCATGGAAGTGCAAATATCATGAATGAAATGATTCACAATGTTGGTTGTCGGTAGGAACACATGTGGTGACACAAATGCGTGGTAATAGGTTAGCCAGCTAGTTCATTTCTCTCTTGCTTTCAAATCAAAACTACTTCAATTTAATGAGTTTCCCGGTTGAACCAATGAGCCTGATGAAGCATAACTTATATCTGCGCCTGTTGGTGTGGCATTTGCATACGCACAAAAAGTATATTTTTTCTCTTAAACCATAGTTTCATTTTTCCAGTCGTTTGAACCATGGATTCATTAAATTTGATGTAATGATATAATTGGATATTCTTATTATCCGGACTCTGAAAAATCAACAATACCAGATTATTGATTAACAAATTTAAGTGTACAATTTAACAAATTTATTTGTAATATGTAGTGCTTCAACATTTTGTTAAAGAGTTGTAAAGTTTTTGTTGACACCGGATTTTCGCACCGGGAGTGCTGAGTCAGGCGGTGACGTAAGCAGCGTTGGAACTGAGCAGTGGGCCCGTTGACTGGTCAAGCAGATGGTGCCAGAGAAGGAGGCCGATGCGGGAAGGGGGTCTGATGACGAATGAAGAAAGGCGCGTCGGCTAAAAAGGAAGCGTATCAGATGTGGGGGCTATTTCCTTTTTGAAGGTTTATTTAGAGTACCATTCTATCTTAGAATAGTTTACTTTATCTGCAAGTTAGTCAAGTCCGATCAGGACTCTTCATGACCAGGGTATAAATATAAACCCTCGTCCATTGTAAAGATTATTCACACAATCAATACAACCCGGTTTCACGCCAAAACCCTAGGAGTAGGTTAGAGTAGATCTCGACGAACTCATTGGTGAACGGGCTGCATCAGTTCTCGATCTTCGGCTTACCAGTAAGATTGTCAACTTATCGAATTAGTATAAGCTTTGAATTGAGGCGCATCGCCCTTTCTCGTTTATGCTGTTCAACCGATTTATCTTTGGATTGTCAAGATTAGTTTAGATTCCCTGCGTCGGAGCTAGATTTCTCTTGATTATTCAGCGGTTTATCGTTTATCGAGTTGTTCTTTTAGTTTTCGAGTTTGATTTAGATTCCCTGCGTCGGAGCTAGATTTCTCTTGATTATTAGAAGGCAGCTTATGCAGTTGTTTGAAGTTGCTAGATTGATTTAGATCTGCGCCATGTGAATTAATCTGATTCTTTAACAACTATGAGCATTGGTTTTAGTCCGATTTGAGCAATTCTTATCTTACAATATTGTTCTAGGTTCGATTCATCTTTACAGCTTAATCCTGCGTCGGAGCTAGATTTCTCTTGATTATTCAAAGACGGCTTTGAATATTGGAACGATCTTGTTACCGTTTTATTGCTTATTTGCTTTAATCTGATTAATTACCCATGCGAGCATCTTGTTTAGTTGTTATGTTGGTGAGTCAAGTTTGACCATTTAGCTATCTGGTCCGATCATAGCTGGAGTATGTGCGCTGCATCCGTCTGTGAAACCGTGTCGAAACAGTTCTCATTTGATTGGCTAGCTAGATGGTCCGATGAGATGAATCATACTGTCAACTAAGCAAGGTGGATGATGTATCGGCTTTACTTTAATTATTTAATATCTTGCTCAAAGACATAGCCGGTCTGTTAATTTTGTATTTAGACTAGCTGTAAGACTATTATTTTGTATTAGATCTGTTACATTAATCAAGGTCCGATCCTGATTGGCCCGATTCTGAGGTCCGATTCGATGTCTGATTGAGGTCCGATTATATTGGTCCGATAGAGGTCATTTATGAAGTCCGATTTTGAGGTCCGATTGGCATCGGCCGATGCAAATCCGATTGGGTCGTGGCTAAATCCAACGTGCATCTACCGTTTGGAAAAGAGCCGGCACAATCAAAGAGTAATTTAACTTTTTATTCCTTTGTCAATTACAGGTCAAATTGACTGGCACGCTGCGAATCTGGACAAGGTGCAGGACCAGCACCGGAGTGAAGCAGATCTCCCTGGCCTTGTTGTGTTGCTCGCTGAGAATACAACCGCCGATTTTCCGCGTCAACACATTTTTGGCACGCCCAGTGGGACACGTAAGACAAATTCCAAGATGTCGTCTGATGCTGAAAAAGAAGTTGCTGCTAAGCTCGCTGCTGACAAACTAGCAACTGAGAAGCTGGCGGCTGAGAAAGCCAAGGCTGACAAGAACAAGATTCCTGACGCAACTATTCCAGTTACGAAGGCCGATCTGTCTAAAGCCCAGTTAGATGCAGTTCAGGCCCAGATTGAAGCATTTGAGAAACTCTGTCTTGGCCAATTCGGGCGTAATCGTTCAGGCCCTGTGCTCAAAGGTGCTCTTCTGGACCCAGAATTGATCGAGAAGACAACTGATGCCCGGGAGTACCATGTCAACATGACAGAGATGATTCATCAAGCTGTTCATCATGCATTGATTAACCAGTCAGGCACTTTGGTGAATTCTTTGGACAATCTCATCAAGAAGGCGGTGGATGATACTATTTGCTTAAAGGGACCAGTCTTTATGCCAGAGTCTGCAGGGGCATCAGGGTCAAGGAAAAGGCAAAGGTACTGAAGACTGCGCCATGACTGTTGCTCCGCAAATTCCGACGACTCCACCACCTATTCAGCTGGCCAACGGTTTTCTGTTGATTGCCGATGGATCTATTGTTGGCCCGCATGGTGAGAAATATGCTAGGACTCTGAACGAAGAAGAAAAGCAACCTGCAGCTGCAAGGATACGTACAGAGATTCCTACACATCAGCGTATGGTCGATGATTACAATAATTACATGACGGATATGCATCAAGTTGGTGGGATACCTCTCGGAGGAGATCAGTCCGATTGTTCATAGAAAATAGCCGAGGTGATCCAGAATCAGTTCGGTTTGAAGCCTAAAGATGAAGCGAGGTTGTATCGGCACCCGTACCCATCCTACTTTGATGCAGTGCCGCTTCCTCTGCGCTACAGAGTGCCAGATTTTTCCAAATTCTCTGGGCAAGACGATATGACCACCATTGAGCATGTGAGCCGATTCTTGGCTCAATGTGGTGAAGCTGCTTCTGAAGAGGGACTCAGGCTCAGATTCTTTCCTCTGTCACTGTCAGGGCCGGCGTTTACCTGGTTCAAGTCGTTGCCGGCAGGATCGGTCGCAGGCAGTTCCGATATGGAGAAGCAGTTCCATAAGTACTTCTTTTCTGGTCTCAATGAAATGAAGATTTCTAATTTGATTGCTATCAGGCAGAGGAATGATGAGTCCATCAAGGAGTATGTTCAACGGTTCCGTGATATCAGGATTCGGTGCTACAGCTTGAAGCTATCTGACACGCAATTGGCTGAGCTTGCATTCCAGGGTTTGCTCGCGCCGATCAAGGAGAGGTTTTCTGCTCAGGAGTTTGAAACATTGGGACAGCTGGTGCAAAAGGTGTCAGCCCATGAGGTCCGATACCAGGAGGTCAGGCGCACAAAGTTTTCTAAGCCAAGTGTCCTATCTTTCTGATTCTGAAGAAGAGGCTGATATCAATATAGCTGAATGGACCAAATCCAAAAAGCCGGTATCATGCCCATGGGTCAAGCAAAACCCTGAGAAATTTGGGTTTGATATAACAAAGGCCGACAAGATTTTTGACATGCTACTCAGTGAGAAGCTTATCCAACTTTCTGCAAATCACTCTATCCCATCGGCCGAGGAGTTAAAGAAGCGCAAGTATTGCAAATGGCATAACTCAACTTCTCATGAGACGAATGAATGCAAGGTGTTCAGGAGGGAGATCCAATTGGCTATCGAATCTGGCAAGATCAAGTTCGAAGATAACAAGAAAGCCATGAAGATCGACGGTCATCCCTTTCCTAATAACTTTGTTGATTTCGCCTTCTCTATTAATATGATTGATGCTGGTGGAAAGGGGAAGTTCAAGGTGCTCACATCAGACCACGCCAAGAGTTCTGGTGCCGTTGATCCTGCAGTTCAGGTCACTGTTGAAGAGCTGCGAAGGAATCATCAGGCATTTGGGCGTGAATCTAATGCTCCTGGTGGATATCGGCCACGCGTAACTTCCCAGATGCTGATTAACAAGCATAAAAGGCAGCAGCCCGAGCGTGGGAAGAGCGCGAGGAACAACGACGTCAGAGGCGTGAATATCAGGCAAGGCGGTTTGATGAAGGGCTTGATGATCAGCGCCGATGTGATGACAGGTCCGATGGTCGATGCCGGTTTGATGACAGGTCCGACGATTGTCATCAGTACGGCTATAGGTCCGATTGGCATATGGACAGGCGTCAAACTTATGAGCAGTACGATCAAGATGATGGTCACTGGAGATGTCCTTTCTTCGTATTCTGCTGGAACGAGAAGCTCAGATTGCCGTCCAAAGCAGATTGTCCTGAATGCAGCTTCCAGTATGAAGAATACAGAGTTTCTAAGAGAAGTCGACGATCAGTTCATGAACGGATCGGCATTAGGATTGATGATCGTCATCAAGGAGATGAGGGCCGGGTTGATACTCGTGGCCGTAAAAATAATGAAGGCCAGGTGATGCTCGTGGCCCTGAAAAAATGGAAGAGAAGGCTCCAGTTCAGGATCGGATTAGAGAACCTCAAATGAAGCCTGGACAGTGGTGCCCATCAGGGATTTCTAGGTCCAAAAGGAGACGTGTTCAACGGTTGCGCCATCATGAGCAGATTCAGGAGCAAGAGTTAGCCAAAGAGAAGAAAACTTGGCGCGTCAAAATGGCCAATGACGATGAAGCAAGCGCATTGGCCCCGGTAAACATGGTTTTGATGTTGCCTTTTGATTTTGCTGCTCCTGATGTACAGGATGATGATGAAATTGATTATGAATTAGAAGAAGCCGCCGCATACTTAGTTCTTGATTCAGAGAAGGCCGTCTTTGAGAAGCCAAATGCGAATGGATATCGGCATCTGAAGCCTCTGTACATCAAGGGATACGTTGATGGAAAACCGATGACCAAGATGCTGGTTGATGGGGGAGCTGCTGTCAATCTCATGCCCTATTCCACATTCCGCAAGTTGGGTAAGGGGATTGATGATCTGATCAAGACGAATATGACGCTCAAGGATTTTGGCGGTAATGTTTCAGAACCTCGGGGGGCAATTCATGTAGTGTTGACCATCGGCAGCAAGACATTGCCGACCACTTTCTTTGTGATTGATGGACAGGGTTCCTACAGCATGCTTCTCGGGCGAGATTGGATTCATGCCAACTGCTGTGTCCCATCCACAATGCACCAATGCTTGATTCAGTGGCAAGGCAACAATGTGGAGATTGTCCCAGCTGATGATTCGGTTAGTATTGCAACAGCCGAGTCGACAATTTGGGAGTTTGAAGGAGTTGAATGCCTGTCAGGAAAGGTGTGGGATGGTGACTTCCTCAAGGTGTCCGATCAAGGACTAAAGCCGATCCAAGCAGTCGGCTCTGAGACTTTGTTTTAAATGGATTATATAGAAGATTATGAGGACCGAAGTGAATTCAGTAAGTTAGGATTTGGGTTTACGTCGGCCGATGAGTTAGAAGAGATAGACATAGGATCTGGTGATAGACCAAGGCCGACGTATATCAGTGCTAAGTTGGATCCCGAGTATAAACAAGAATTAATAAAACTTTTGAAAGAGTATTCTGATTGTTTTGCTTGGGAATATTATGAAATGCCAGGTTTAAGCCGTGATATTGTTGAGCATCGGCTGCCCATCAAACCAGGATATCGGCCGCACAAGCAGTACAAGGCTGAGATGTACGAACCAATTAAGGCCGAAATAACGAAGCTATTTGAAGCTAAGTTTATCAGGCCATGTCGATATGCTGAGTGGGTGTCAAATATAGTTCCTGTTTATAAGAAAAATGGAAAGCTGCGTGTTTGCATTGATTACAGGAACTTGAACAAGGCGACCCCGAAGGATGAATATCCGATGCCAGTGGCCGATATGCTTGTTGATGCAGCATCGGGCCATAAAGTGATGAGCTTCCTGGATGGTAATGCTGGTTATAATCAGATTTTTATGGCGGAAGAAGATATCCCTAAGACTGCATTCCAATGCCCAGGTGCTCTCAGTTTGTATGAATGGGTTGTTATGACTTTTGGTTTAAAAAATGCCGGTGCTACTTATCAACGTGCTATGAATTATATTTTTCATAAGTTGATCGGCAGGATAGTTGAAATCTACATTGATGATGTGGTGATCAAGTCGAAAGGCTATCAGGAGCATTTGGCCGATTTGAAGGAGACGCTGGAATGCACAAGGCAACATGGATTAAAGATGAATCCGCTCAAGTGTGCTTTTGGCGTATCGGCCGGCCAGTTTCTCGGTTTCCTGGTCCATGAGAGAGGAATCGAGGTGAATGATCGGAACCGCAAGGCGATTGATGATATTGAGCCTCCAGTGAACAAGAAGCAATTGCAGAGTTTGATTGGAAAAATCAATTTCCTAAGGAGGTTTATATCAAATCTATCGATCCGATTGGAAGCGTTTACTCCTCTGTTGAAGCTGAAGGATGGAGAAGAATTGGTGTGGGAGCCTCAACATCAAAAGGCGCTGGATGAAATCAAGCAATATTTAGCATATCCGCCAGTTCTTATTCTACCACAAGAGGGTAAGCCGTTCAAGCTTTATTTATCGGCTTTTAATCATGCAATCGGCTCTGTTTTGATTCAAGAAGTTGATGGGAAAGAACGAGTTATATTCTATTTAAGCCGAAGATTGCTGGATCCTGAGACTCGGTATTCGTATGTGGAAAAGCTTTGCCTTTGTCTATATTTTTCTTGTACAAAATTGAGGCATTATTTGCTATTGGCCGAGTGCACTGTGGTCTGCAGGGAGGATGTGATCAAATACATGTTATCGATGCCAATCATGAAAGGGAGAATTGGCAAGTGGGTTTTTGCTCTAACAGAGTTTGATCATAAATACGAATCGGCCAAAGCGGTAAAAGGGCAAGTGATGGCTGATTTGGTTGCTGATCATTGTGGACCTAGCGTTGATGCTATTGAGCAATGCACCACGGAGTTTGATATGACTGGTCCGATGAATACGGGGGCCAATGTGGTTGACGCAGTTCCCTGGACCATGTTCTTTGATGGTTCGTCTTGCAATGATGGTTGCGAAATCGGCCTGATTATTATTTCGCCTCGGGGGGCAAGGTTTGAGTTTGCTTATCCAATTGAAAAGTGCACAAATAATATGGCGGAATATGAAGCATTAATGAAAGGTCTTCGGATTCATAAAGAAATTGGCGCTCAATTTGTTGAGGTATTTGGAGATTCTTTGTTGATTATTAATCAGCTGCTCGGCAAGTATGATTGCAAGATGGATGCTTTGTTGCCTTACTTTGAAAAATGCCGAGGTTTGATTGACCAGTTCGCCCTAGTAACTCTTAAGCATATTCCAAGACATCATAATGAGGAAGCAAATCGGCTGGCGCAAAGGGCGTCTGGCTATCAGCCTATGTCCGATGTGATGGTACAGGAGATACCAGAAGGAGATTGGAGGAAAAAATCGTTGAATATTTGAAGGATTCTTCTGTCAAGACGTCCAGGAAGTTACGCTACAAATCAGTCAGGCATGTCTTGGTTGAAGGAGTGCTTTATTTTCGCTCAGTTGATGGAGTCCTGTTAAGATGCATCGGACCTGAAGAAGCCAAGGTCTTGATAGGAGAGATTCATGAAGGCGTTTGCGGGGCTCATCAATCGGCGTTCAAGATGAAGTGGATGGTCAGGAAGAACGGATATTATTGGCCGACGATTTTGGAAGATTGCTTTGAATATTATAAAGGATGTCAAGAGTGTCAGAGATATGGAAATATTCAGAGAGCTCCAGCATCGGCTATGAACCCTATCATCAAGCCATGGCCGTTTAGAGGTTGGGGAATTGACCTGATCGGCCAGAATTTTCCACATTCAAGCAAGGGACATAAATTCATATTAGCGGCAATATATTATTTCACCAAATGGGTTGAAGCTATTCCTTTGAAGGAGGTGAAGTCCCAGAATATTATTGATTTTGTTAGAGAGCACATTGTCTACCGATTTGGAATTCCACAGACGATCACAACGGATCAAGGTACGATGTTTACGTCTGACGAGTTCAAAAATTTTGCTGCTGATATGGGTATCATGCTCCTCAATTCATCGCCATACTACGCACAAGCCAACGGTCAAGCTGAAGCCTCAAATAAAAGTTTGATCAAATTGATTGATAGGAAGATTGAGGAGTATCCGAGAAAGTGGCATATTGTGCTTCCTGAAGCTCTATGGGCATATCGAATGGCTTGCCATGGATCGATCAAGGTTTCTCCGTATGAACTGGTTTATGGGCATGAAGCCGTTCTTCCATGGGAAATTCGTACTGGATCAAGGCGTATCGAGCTTCAGGATAAATTAAAGGCCGGCGAATACATGGAACTCATGAATTGTGAGTCCGATGACTTGGCTGTTCGTCGGCTACGCGCTCTGGAAAGCATCGAAGCTAACAAGCTCAGAGTTGTGAGGCATTATGATAAGAAAGTTAAGGGAAAAGAATTTAAAGAAGGCGATCTCGTGTGGAAAGTTATTCTGCCAATTGGTTCTAAGGATCCCAGATACGGCAAGTGGTCACCAAACTGGGAGGGGCCCTATCGAGTCGTCCGATGTGTTCCTGGCAATGCTTATATTCTACAGACGCTTGAAAGAGAAACATTTCCTAAGGCAGTGAACGGGAAATATTTGAAGAAGTACTACCCTAGCATTTGGGTAAATTCGTAAAGCCGATGCTGCGCGTCAAGTTTGGAAGCCGACGGAAACATCGCCTCAAGAACAAAATATAAAAGCCGATGCGACATGCATCGCCTTAAGGGCTATATGCAGCAAAAGAAAAGTATATTACATCATCAAGCTGCTCGATGGCGGAGCAGGCTACCAGTGTATCAGACCGCTTGGTATCGGGTCANTTCTGTCAAGACGTCCAGGAAGTTACGCTACAAATCAGTCAGGCATGTCTTGGTTGAAGGAGTGCTTTATTTTCGCTCAGTTGATGGAGTCCTGTTAAGATGCATCGGACCTGAAGAAGCCAAGGTCTTGATAGGAGAGATTCATGAAGGCGTTTGCGGGGCTCATCAATCGGTGTTCAAGATGAAGTGGATGGTCAGGAAGAACGGATATTATTGGCCGACGATTTTGGAAGATTGCTTTAAATATTATAAAGGATGTCAAGAGTGTCAGAGATATGGAAATATTCAGAGAGCTCCAGCATCGGCTATGAACCCTATCATCAAGCCATGGCCGTTTAGAGGTTGGGGAATTGACCTGATCGGCCAGAATTTTCCACATTCAAGCAAGGGACATAAATTCATATTAGCGGCAATATATTATTTCACCAAATGGGTTGAAGCTATTCCTTTGAAGGAGGTGAAGTCCCAGAATATTATTGATTTTGTTAGAGAGCACATTGTCTACCGATTTGGAATTCCACAGACGATCACAACGGATCAAGGTACGATGTTTACGTCTGACGAGTTCAAAAATTTTGCTGCTGATATGGGTATCATGCTCCTCAATTCATCGCCATACTACGCACAAGCCAACGGTCAAGCTGAAGCCTCAAATAAAAGTTTGATCAAATTGATTGATAGGAAGATTGAGGAGTATCCGAGAAAGTGGCATATTGTGCTTCCTGAAGCTCTATGGGCATATCGAATGGCTTGCCATGGATCGATCAAGGTTTCTCCATATGAACTGGTTTATGGGCATGAAGCCGTTCTTCCATGGGAAATTCGTACTGGATCAAGGCGTATCGAGCTTCAGGATAAATTAAAGGCCGGCGAATACATGGAACTCATGAATTGTGAGTCCGATGACTTGGCTGTTCGTCGGCTACGCGCTCTGGAAAGCATCGAAGCTAACAAGCTCAGAGTTGTGAGGCATTATGATAAGAAAGTTAAGGGAAAAGAATTTAAAGAAGGCGATCTCGTGTGGAAAGTTATTCTGCCAATTGGTTCTAAGGATCCCAGATACGGCAAGTGGTCACCAAACTGGGAGGGGCCCTATCGAGTCGTCCGATGTGTTCCTGGCAATGCTTATATTCTACAGACGCTTGAAAGAGAAACATTTCCTAAGGCAGTGAACGGGAAATATTTGAAGAAGTACTACCCTAGCATTTGGGTAAATTCGTAAAGCCGATGCTGCGCGTCAAGTTTGGAAGCCGACGGAAACATCGCCTCAAGAACAAAATATAAAAGCCGATGCGACATGCATCGCCTTAAGGGCTATATGCAGCAAAAGAAAAGTATATTACATCATCAAGCTGCTCGATGGCGGAGCAGGCTACCAGTGTATCAGACCGCTTGGTATCGGGTCAGACAAGTTTAAAAAACTGTTCAGGGCTACAAATATCTAACTATCAAGTCAAGGGCGGCCTGACGAATCTTGTCTACATCTGCGATGATCCAGGCGTCGGCTTCAGCATCCCCTTCTACAGGCTTGATTGATTTATGGATCTCTTTGGCGGCCTTGATATGAATCTTGTAATCTTCTTCGGCCTTCGCCTTCAGAGTTGGGAGGTCATCAAGTTCTTTTGCTTTAGCCTGGATGATTGATCGGACTTGGATGAGTTCTTGTTCTAGCGCTTGTTCCCTGGCTCGCAGATTTTCAAGTTCTGAGTTGATGGAAGCAGGGAGCGCCGATAACTCTTCGATCAGTTTTGTCGATTCTGCAGCTTGAGCTCGTTTTTCATCTCTGGCCTTGATCAGGTCTTGCTGGGAGGTCCGATTCGTGATCCGGCGGCTGGCTTGCATCACTGGGAAGGAATGACCCTCTATATAAGCCGCCGGTATCAATGCCTCCTCCAAGTCCAATGGAAGCTGACCTCGCAGAGTCTTGACGATCTGACGAAGCGGCTCTGCATCCTGGACGAGATCGACGATATTTTGATGAAGAAATGTGGATATGTCAAGCAGCTTCACCTTCACCTCGTCAGATAGCAAGCCTGGCCCGGAATTGATTTCTTCTTCTCCTATTACCGGCCGATCAAAGTTAATTGATGTAGTCTGGCTGGATTGAGGAGTATCTTGAGCCTGTGAACAAGGAAATGGTCAGATACGATATCAAAAGAAGCCGATATGAGTGTGTCAAGCTAGGATACTTACTTGCTTCCAGGCCGATTCCTGCTCAGGTCCAGGTTGGGAGATTTCGATGTTGCCGCCTTGAATCTCCCTTTGTGCAATCTCCAGATCCATCAAGACATGCTGAATAATTTGCTGGGAGAGAGAGAATAAGATCAAGCTAGTTTTCAACTGTTAAATAGATCGGCTGATGATTACCGTTGCATCTGTAGAGTCGGTTGATCGAACCTGTTGGGGAGATGCTGGACGTTCTTCTTGAAGCCCTTGGCCTGTTTGTGCTGGTTCTTCTTGAGGTAGCAGGCTTGATTGACGAGGCGAACCAGTTATGGTCCTCTCGGATGAAGGCGAATGAACCGATTGTGCCTGGATGGGGCTTGATTGCATTTGGATTGGGCTTGATGACCTTTGTGGGTCCGATCCTGAAGCCTCCTTAGCCGATGAGCTTGAAAGTGTTGTCAGGCTTGGCTGATGCGAAGATTGTCCGATGATCTGGGTTTGCAAAAGGAGGATTAATTTCGATAAAGAGAGTAGTGGAGTTTGATGAATATTAAACTTACCAGAGCAGTCTTCTGACGCTTGACAGTTTTGGAGGACGTCGGCTTCTTCCTTTTTCTGCTGTCACTAAGAGCCGACAGGAGCTTGCCGATGGTGGGGGAATCGCAGCCGATCCACGGATCTGGCGAGATGTTGCTGTAGACGACTTGCTTCCCGGATCGAGTCACCGATGGAGGAGAGCGATCGACGTGCTGACAAAAAGAGAGATTGTTTGATAAGCTGAAATAATGCAAAGGAAAGAAGCAAATTCACGGATATTACCTCTAGTTTACCCTTGAAGGTAGGGTGTAGCTTCCGGACATAAGTCTTGCAGGCAATGCAGAATAAATGTTGACGCCATTCGGCCCACCATGTATTGAAAGTCCGATGAGCTACAAGGCCGATTGCAAAAGTATCTAAATTTGTTTGGTCAAGGGGAGGCTCGAGATTGAGGAGACGATCCCACTCAACACTTGTATCAATCTTTCCCCTTGGATAGATTTGATCGGCCAGGACCAAGTGAGGGGGAAGTTGGCCGATGCCAAACTGACGGGCGGCCAGATTTGGATGATAGTACTCATAGGTCGATTGCCCTTGCTTGCTCAGGCTAAGGCCGATTGGGAGGAATTGGGCATTGATACAAGTCCGGAAGATGGCGAGGGCTTCCGAATCTGCCTCCACAATCATGCCAAGCTTGAATTTATAAGGCAGCTCGTATTCGTCAGCATCCTCATACAAGAACCAGAGCGCCTTGTCATCGGCAATGCCTCTGTAGAGGAGTGCGAGGTACTTGGACGATTCTTTGGCCGATAACTTATCGGCGGGGAAACCCATGGCAGCTTCACCAAACGAAGTGCATCGGCGCAAGGTGACCTCTTCTGATTCAGGTCTGCTCTCTGGGAACTTATGTCTCCGGATATTTACTTTGAGGACCTTGCTCAAATGTAGCATCAGCCACATCTGGATGAACCACCATGGCCCGCCGAGATTGGTAATAGGTGATCCGGTCCTCAGGCGCTTGGCAACTTGATGGAGCAAGTTGTATACTGACCCCAAGAGATATTGGCCGAGGTTGATGATATTATTACTCGCCAACAACTCGGCCAAGTGCTGATAATTTGCCGTCGGACCGAGTGTAGTGCCGCAGAAGAAAAATCTGTCCAGCCACATATTCAGGAAGGCTGCGTGTTCACGGTCGGTGACAGGTCCGGTCCGATGATTGCTATTCATATATACTGTCCAGCCACCAGAGTTCTTGGTCTTGAAGTGATGACTGAGTTTGATATCAAGCCTAGGGGGCGCTTATTGCTGGTGACATTGAGACCAAGAAGCATGACCACGTCGAGCAGTGTTGGGGTCATCGGACCATGACCGAAGAGGAAGGCGTTCAGTGCATCGGACCAGAAGTGTGATGCGGCGATCAGGAGGTTCTCGTTCTTGATAATGGGTCCGATGCTGAGGCCGATGCATTGAGCAATGTCTAATTTGTCCCAGATTGCGGACTTGGAGGCCGATACTCTCAGATACCAGTCCTTCCATCCGGGGAGAATTGTCGGCCACGAACGGAAAGCATTCTTCCAGTCATCGATATCAAATCCCAAGGTCTTGAATGGAATTCGAAGAGTTTCCAGATTGATAAACTCGGTGGGGTCTGGATCTCCCATTGGACCAAGGAAATAAAGCCCTCGGACATCATTTGCGGGGATTAGGGTTTGGGCACGAATAGCCTAAAGTGTAAAAATGCGAAATGAAAACGAGTTTGAAAAGCCGAATCTCGGAATACGAAAATGAGTTCGGATTCAGTAAAATACCTCTGGGATTGGATGGCGCGCTTCTCCTACTGATGATCCTGCGGGCACCGAGGAAGAGCCTGAGGTGAAGAAAGGCGGTGAAGAAGGGGCTGAGGAGCTCGCTGCAGCCGCCATTGTTGAGGTCGTGGCCGCCGCCATTGTTGAGCTCGCTGCTGCCGCCATTGTCGAGGTCGTGGCCGCCGCCATTGTCGAGGTCGTGGCTGCTGCCATGGTGGAGAGCGCTGCCGCTGATGAACTTGCCGGAGTGGAGGCGGAAATAGATGCGGATGTAGAAGACTGAAGGGCACCCATGGAGGATGATTCGGCCATTTGAGTGGATTTTGGTTTGGGATTGAATGAATACGAATGGTCGCTCGGAAGAGAGAAAGAAGAAGATGAGCAGTGCAGGTGCTTGGCGAAGGAGGAGGAGTAAACAGTGTGGCCGCCGGCGGGGGTTTTTATAAGGAGAAAACGGCTGTGGCCCGAGAATCGAGGAACCGCACAGTGCAAGGATGGGAAGTTTCGGCATGAAAATCGGTGAAGGAGTTATGATGACAGATACAAATTTTGGAATAAAATATATTTTATCCCAAAATTGGGGGGCATGTGTTGACACCGGATTTTCGCACCGGGAGTGCTGAGTCAGGCAGTGACGTAAGCAGCGTTGGAACTGAGCAGTGGGCCCGTTGACTGGTCAAGCAGATGGTGCCAGAGAAGGAGGCCGATGCGGGAAGGGGGTCCGATGACGAATGAAGAAAGGCGCGTCGGCTAAAAAGGAAGCTTATCAGATGTGGGGGCTATTTCCTTTTTGAAGGTTTATTTAGAGTCCCATTCTATCTTAGAATAGTTTACTTTATCTGCAAGTTAGTCAAGTCCGATCAGGACTCTTCATGACTAGGGTATAAATATAAACCCTCGTCCATTGTAAAAGATAATTCACACAATCAATACAACCCGGCTTCACGCCAAAACCCTAGGAGTAGGTTAGAGTAGATCTCGACGAACTCATTGGTGAACGGGCTGCATCAGTTCTCGATCTCCGGCTTACCAGTAAGATTGTCAACTTATCGAATTAGTATAAGCTTTGAATTGAGGCGCATCGTCCTTTCTCGTTTATGCTGTTCAACCGATTTATCTTTGGATTGTCAAGATTAGTTTAGATTCCCTGCGTCGGATCTAGATTTCTCTTGATTATTCAGCGGTTTATCGTTTATCGAGTTGTTCTTTTAGTTTTCGAGTTTGATTTAGATTCCCTGCGTCGGAGCTAGATTTCTCTTGATTATTAGAAGGCAGCTTATGCAGTTGTTTGAAGTTGCTAGATTGATTTAGATCTGCGCCATGTGAATTAATCTGATTCTTTAACAACTATGAGCATTGGTTTTAGTCCGATTTGAGCAATTCTTATCTTACAATATCGTTCTAGGTTCGATTCATCTTTACAGCTTAATCTGGTTATTCTTTGAGGGTCGAGCTTAATTTAGATTCCCTGCGTCGGAGCTAGATTTCTCTTGATTATTCAAAGACGGCTTTGAATACTGGAACGATCTTGTTACCGTTTTATTGCTTATTTGCTTTAATCCGATTAATTACCCATGCGAGCATCTTGTTTAGTTGTTATGTTGGTGAGTCAAGTTTGATCGTTTAGCTATCTGGTCCGATCATAGCTGGAGTATGTGCGCTGCATCCGTCTGTGAATCCGTGTCGAAACAGTTCTGATTTGATTGGCTAGCTAGATGGTCCGATGAGATGAATCATACTGTCAACTAAGCAAGGTGGACGATGTATCGGCTTTACTTTAATTATTTAATATCTTGCTCAAAGACATAGCCGGTCCGTTAATTTTATATTTAGATTAGCTGTAAGACTACTATTTTGTATTAGATCTGTTACATTAATCAAGGTCCGATCCTGATTGACCCGATTCTGAGGTCCGATTCGATGTCTGATTGAGTTCCGATTATATTGGTCCGATAGAGGTCATTTATGAAGTCCGATTTTGAGGTCCGATTGGCATCGGCCGATGCAAATCCGATTGGGTCATGGCTAAATCCAACGTGCATCTACCGTTTGGAAAAGAGCCGGCACAATCAAAGAGTAATTTAACTTTTTATTCCCTTGTCAATTACAGGTCAAATTGACTGGCACGCTGCGAATCTGGACAAGGTGCAGGACCAGCACCGGAACGAAGCAGATCTCCCTGGCCTTGTTGTGTTGCTCGCTGAGAATACAACCGCCGGTTTTCCGCGTCAACAGTTTTTTAAAAATAAATTAGGTTTCAAGTTTTTTCTGAAAATATCTAGTGAACATAAATATGAAGTTTCAATAAATATATTTCAAATTTTTGGATATGTCAGAGAGAATTTGCTGGATTTGGGTTCTTTTATATTTAAAAATAAAAGCTTAAAATGTAGATCTGTTGACGCCAAAAAGATCAGATGATGATATTCTAGAAACAGCACTGCGGCCTGAAAGATTTGCTTGAACTTCAGTACAAGTCCGAAATCTTGAGGTTCGCTGCATGCCAGTCAATTTGAACTGAAATTAACAAGGTAGAGTTTAATCAGTAACTTCAACAAAACTCATCGGCCAAAGCCCGGATTTGTTCCCGCAATCAGATCAACATAAAAATAAGTCCGATGCAAGCATGAACCATCGGCTATGAGTCCGAATCGTGATGATGTAATATGTAATAAAACGAGCCATCGACTATAAGAGCTGATTTGATGATAAATCAGGTTTAATCAAACTCATTATTACACATGTTTCTAAAGAACTTTGATAAACTAGAACTAATGTCACTAACAATCGAATCGGACTTAAACGTGACAGCATTGAAAGCAAGGCACCGATTTAGCCTAACAAGCCGATAGATCTATATGCACTAGAGAACTTGCTTAAACTTAATTTATTTATGACTTGAGAATTAAATCTAAATTAGCTTTATGACTGTCGGATGTTTGGACCCGGCAGTCCACACAGGGTAGCCTACGTGGTTGATTTGTTGAGGGACAGATCGAGGATCAGAAGTCGATGGTAACACAAGACGCAAGGATTGAACAGGTTCGGGCCGTCGAGATGACGTAACACCCTACGTCCTGTGTTGGCGGCGATTGTATTGCTGTGTATGAAGTTCCTGGAAGGATCTCCGTAGTTGGGTTCTGTCCTAGGGTTGTATGATCGTGGGTTGTAGCGTAGATGTTGATCGTGGGTTGTAAAGGTTGTAGTTTTTCGTAGATGTTGTTGTGCTCTGGAGGGGGGTCTCAGGGCGCCTTATATAGTCCGGCTGCCTTGAGTTACAAGTCGGCCAGAGATCGTAACCTACCCGGAATACAAGGATTTGATCCCATAACGATTACAGATATCTTTCCCTACAATTCCGGCTAGTTTATCTTGATTTCCGAGCTTCTTGCGGGATACGCCGTCTTCTTTCCTTGCTGCGCGCGCCGTCGCGCTCATCCGGTTCGCCCGACTGGTGAGCCTCCGACTGGTGGGCCAGCCAGTCCGACAAACCGATCCAGATGTACTCGGATTGGGCCGCCCCTTGCTGGTTGGGCCAATCCGCCTTCTGGGTACCCCTGGGGGTCTACCCCCGACAAGCCCCCGAGTAGTACGTGGTTGAGGGACAAGTCGGCGAGGTCGTGCTGTCCGATGAGCGTCGAGCCTGCTGCAGTTGGAAGCGAAAACGCGTGATACTGGAGAGAAAAGAGCCGTCTTCCAACGGATGCGCCGCGAGGTGCGTCCGTTGGCCGTAGCCCCCGAGCCTTGAAGCGATTCCGAAGGAATCGGTCCAAGGGTTAGTAGTCTTCTTCTGAGGTCACCAAATGATCAACGGATGCGCCGCGAGGTGCGTCCGTTGGCCGTAGCCCCCGAGCCTTGAAGCGATTCCGAAGGAATCGGTCCAAGGGTTAGTCAAGGAGCATCTGGCTAAATCATCCGGCGTTAATTTCGGCGCCCAGCCCCCGAGCGTGAGGGCCGGGTCGAGCTGTCCGAGGCACGCCGAGTAGTCGCCCCGGCGCCAGCCCCCGAGCGTGAGGGCTGAGCACGCCGAGTAGTCGTCCTGGCGCCAGCCCCCGAGCGTGAGGGCTGAGCACGCCGAGTAGTCGTCCCGGCGCCAGCCCCCGAGCGTGAGGGCTGAGCACGCCGAGTAGTCGTCCCGGCGCCCAGCCCCCGAGCGTGAGGGCCGAGTCGAGCCGTCCGAGGCACGCCGAGTAGTCGCCCCGGCGCCCAGCCCCCGAGCGTGAGGGCCGAGTCGAGCCGTCCGAGGCACGCCGAGTAGTCGCCCCGGCGCCAGCCCCCGAGCGTGAGGGCTGAGCACGCCGAGTAGTCGTCCCGGCGCCAGCCCCCGAGCGTGAGGGCTGAGGCACGCCGAGTAGTCGTCCCGGCGCCAGCCCCCGAGCGTGAGGGCTGAGGCACGCCGAGTAGTCGTCCCGGCGCCAGCCCCCGAGCGTGAGGGCTGAGGCACGCCGAGTAGTCGCCCCGGCGCCCAGCCCCCGAGCGTGAGGGCCGAGTCGAGCCGTCCGAGGCACGCCGAGTAGTCGCCCCGGCGCCCAGCCCCCGAGCGCGAGGGCCGAGTCGAGCCGTCCGAGACACGCCGAGTAGTCGCCCCGGCGCCCAGCCCCCGAGCGCGAGGGCCGAGTCGAGCCGTCCGAGGCACGCCGAGTAGTCGCCCCGGCGCCCAGCCCCCGAGCGTGAGGGCCGAGTCGAGCCGTCCGAGGCACGCCGAGTAGTCGCCCCGGCGCCCAGCCCCCGAGCGCGAGGGCCGAGTCGAGCCGTCCGAGGCACGCCGAGTAGTCGCCCCGGCGCCCAGCCCCCGAGCGCGAGGGCCGAGTCGAGCCGTCCGAGGCACGCCGAGTAGTCGCCCCGGCGCCCAGCCCCCGAGCGCGAGGGCCGAGTCGAGGGTCCGTCAAGTCTTCGTCTTCCTCGTCATGCGGTAGCGCCAGCCCAGTACTCAAAAGCACTCGGCTAGCGACCGTCGTGGAGTGTAGCGCCAGCCCGAGTGCTGCAAAGCACTCGGCTAGCGACCGTCGTGGAGTGTAGTGCCAGCCCGAGTGCTGCAAAGCACTCGGCTAGCGACCGTCGTGGAGTGTAGTGCCAGCCCGAGTGCTGCAAAGCACTCGGCTAGCGACCGTCGTGGATTGTAGTACCAGCCCGAGTACTGACTGATTCGAGTACTCAGCTGGCGGCGATGCCGGAGTGGTCCAGGCCCCGAGCGTAACAGGCAAGCTCGGGATCTAAACCTGTGCCCTGCAATGAAGATATAAAGGATAGGTAGTATATGGTGTAGCAAATACTAATTCTGGAGAAAAACATTCGGCGCTGCATGTAATAGAATTTCTACTTCCAACTCTTTAAGTCTATTAATTTCCTCGGGTAGTTATCCTGTTACGTTTATGCACCTGATCTCCGATAGCCGTAGTCCATAGCGCAGGGAGCTAGG
>CM014275.1:60289137-60301094 GCA_004135705.1 Alloteropsis semialata
TTCACATTTACTGAATATTCTCCAGTTTGCATATGAGAGATTGGAGTGCAAATCATCACTGGTATTATGGCTTTTGTACTATTTCTAGTCAAAATTATGGATGACTATTCTTTCCTTGATAAGTAAATGATCATGTTTTTTTTATTTTCAGCACTATGTTTCTTCTTAGCAGCCTAGAGCATATCAAAGAAAAACAGAAAATATTTGAAGCACAGATTACTAGCTATTTAGAGATCATGGGAACAATGCACTAGAACAGATTTGGCTCTACCTATGATCACAGTCAAAAGAGATCAAATAACACCTCCTTAATTGTAGTTCCATTCCCTGGCAGCATGCTGATTGAATATGTCATAGTGGATTAAAAGTTTAGAAATAAACATACCAAGTTAGCTGCAGTTTCCTGAACAAATGCATCATAGTCCAGTCCTCCTTTGGCAGCTAATGCCTGTCAACACTTAGAGATCAGCAAATTGTATTACTTTTACACATATGGTTAGAACAATAATTCACATTAGTACCCGGAGAACATGTTCCATTCCACGAAGACGACTATTTTCATTCTGCAACTTCTCGTTTTCTCTTTCAAGTCGCTTCTCTCTAGCAGAAACATGTGGTTGTGCACTTCTCTTCCTTGTCTTAATTGCTTCCTTCTCATCAATGCTAATTGCCTCATCACCAATCCCCAGTTTGCCATGTGGCATTCTACCCACAGACTCATAGATGACAGCAGCATCGAAATTGGGACACACATCTTTCCAATTCGGTCCATATTTTTTTGTCATTGCTTCTTCATATTGTGCCTTTAGCAAGAAAAAGAAACAGAAGTAAGAAGCTAAAATTAGTAACAGGAGGCTACAAGAGTTATGAAATAAATAGTTAGTATGTAATTAACCCATTTATCAGTAGCCCTCTGGTTGCACAGACATCCATCATTTGTCCCTGGATGCAATTGATGATTATGCAGCCAAGCTCCACCAAGTCCTGGGTCCACACCAGTTTTGCTTTCCTACATTTAAAGAAGAGTAAGTATGCATGGCCTATGAATGCTACAAAATGTTTTCACTGGGTACTTATTACCAGAAATTGTCGTGTTGCTGGCAAGCTTCTTGAGCCGCCGCGATGGTAGGTTTCTTCGCCACCAGCTTCCCTATTTCCCTTTCCTTGTAAGGATGCCTGTCGAAATTTTGGTGTACTCCAATGCTCACAGAGCAAAGCCCAACCTTCAGTAGTTGTAAAGTCTTTTGGCTTAGCATTAATTAATGCTTCTTTTGTTGGCCACCTTATGCCATTTTCATCAACATTTTCTGGCGGCACCTTACCATTCATGTACAGCTTCTTAGTTACTGCTTGCTTCTCTTCACTCAACATGTTACGCACCATGTTTTTGAATTTTTTCTCCAAAACTTTATCTGCATCAGCTCTATCCTCTGGATGACACTTGAAACGCCACTGAATGCAGGGAACATTAATTAATTTCACATTGCAGCAAATATAAATTCTAAATGGTAGTAACAAATGCTCTTAATTTACAGCTAATTTGCACATGCAAAGCATACCCAAAACTCTTCCAGGACTCGTCTATCATTTGGTATTCCAAGCGTGCTGGTCTTCTTGAAATCTTCCCATGTTAATACCGGTTGTGGGCCATTTGCAGTTTCAACAAAATCAGGATACATCTCACGAACCAGGGCACCAATTACTGTTGGGGGTTTCCGAGAACCTTTGTATGGATGCACTTCCCAGTGCCTATAAATGTTATAATATACATTGGCTAATTTTTTTGAAATGAAGAATGATATACTTAGGTGATGTGTAAAAGTAAAGTAAACAAAAATATTTTTCAACCAGAAATTGCTTACTCGCCACTAGCTTTAATGGTAGGTCTATCTTCCTCCTTCAGCCTTTCACCACTATCTGTCCTTGATCGAGTTCTCTTTTTATCATTAGGCTGTTGATTTGCTGAAGCCAATCCATTGCTTCCCCTTTCAACACTTGGTGTGGATTTCTTTGATCTGGATGAAGAGACAGGTCTATGCTTCAGGCGCCCACTCATCCTGCTGCAGGCATAATAAATAGTATTGGTGTGTAAATTACTTAGAAAACAGGTTGTGTACACAGAGATAAAACAAGGTGAACTGCAAGTAAAGTTACTCATCGAAACCACCACTGAACCCATGTATATATTATATAAATAATCATAAGTAAGCACATATATTGAATAAACAATATCATCAATGTAGTCCACAAAATAACTCAGGTTCTGCATGTAAACTAAATAGCATTATTGTACATAAAAACAAAGCATTTTAATAGTCATCATAATCATATTCCAAGATATCCTCAGGTATGTTTTCCTCTTCATCATCGGTATCTTCCGGGTCACTATTTTCTTCTTCAGGTAATTGTAGTTCCTCCTCAGTGCTACTTTCATCACAAGAAACATTGTCTAATGGATCATCATTGCTGCCTTGCTTTTCGATTGTTTCAATCTCATGGGGATCCAGGACATCATCTGACTCATTTGTAGATACAGCAACATCATCAAGCCAGTCATCAACATCTCCAAAGGAGTGCCCATGTATCCTATCTTCTTGGAAATAAACATCTGCAATAGGTGGCTCATTTGCGTCATCCGCATCAGGGTTGCTGAAGGTGCTTGGCTGTATCTTGTAAACAACACACCAATCACGTAGATCACGCCTCTGAGATGGGCACTGCAAGTAGTATACTAGTGTGGCCTGGTGAGCCATGGCAAAAGGCTCAAAATTCACAAGCCTTGAAGACGGCTTCACCTCCACCAAACCTAATTTAGGTTCAGACCTAAGACCCTTAACTGGGTCAAACCAGCGGCATTTTAGAAGAACCATTTCAATTCTATTTCCAGCATTAAATGACAATTTGAGAATGTCCTCAACGACACCATAGTAGTCGAGTTGCTGATCATCTGTGGTAAATGAAGAGACACAAACCTCAGTGTTAACTGTGGTGAGCCTCGCACGAGAGTTCTCATAACGCTCTGACCTAAACCTATAGCCATTGACATCATATGAGTTATACGACAGCACTCTAGATTTGCATCCATTGGCTAAATTCCACAAATCTTCATCTGCGTTGTTATCGTTTCGACACTAGAAAAATCAAAGAATTTCATTTAGTTAGCAGAGATATTATTATTGATGTGAACATGAAATGTGTGTAAGTAAATAGCTCTTTACAGTTTTCTTAAACCAATCCACGAATTCTCGTGTCATCATTTGATCAAGGGCCTCAACTGACAAATTGGGATTCTCCGCCTGCTTCTGGTCCAAATATGCTCTATGCAAATATACAGAAGTTAGAGAACATGTGGCAAGCATGGTTAAAAATTGTATGTGGGCATCACTTACTCTCAAAAACGGTCTACAGTAGAGCAATTGGTCAAAATGTATAGCCTTGCCGCATTCAACTCTTGTTCCGAGAGGTCACAAGGAACACCCCTACCGTGAAGGGTTCCTTGATATTGGAACACATCTAAGGAGCAACCATCATTGCACACCGGTGTTCCTCTATTATTGTATCTAACAACCCTTTGCCATTTAGTACGAACATGGTCACCAAAGTATCCAGAAAAATAATCAGTTGTCTCTTTCACAATCTCAGCCTCCACAATAGAACCCTCTACTCTAGCCTTGTTGTGCACTTTTAGGCGAAGGTCATGCATGTACCTAACATATTGTTGTACTGTTTAGTGAAATAACATATAAAAATGACACTAGTACAGTAGATTTGTTAGTAATGTAAATAAATACCTTTCATGTTGGTACATCCAACGAAATGCTACAGGACCACCAACTCTCGCCTCATAAGGAAGGTGCACAATCAAATGTTGCATTACATTAAAGAAACCTGGTGGAAACATTTTCTCTAGCTTGCATAGCAAAACTGGAATCTCCTTCTCAAGTTCACACATTCGCTCTGGATCTATTTCTTTAGCACACAATTGTCTATAAAAGAAACACAATTCTGATATATCATTCCATTCCTTCTCAGCAATAAAACGCCGTAGTGCAACTGGGAGGAGGCGCTCAATAATTATGTGAAAATCATGGCTTTTTAAGCCAATAAATTTTTTCTGATCCAACTTCACAGAATTACTTAAATTAGCAGTAAAGCGATCAGGAAACTTCAATTGTTTGAACCACTTCAATATAACCAATTTATCATCCTTACTAACACAATACTTTGCTCTAGGTCTTTTCCATGTGCCTTTGGGATCCTTAGTCAAGTGAAGAGTTGGACGATCACAAATCTCAGCCAGGTCAAGACGTGCTTTAACATTATCCTTACTTTTTTCTGTGATATCTATGCACATGCTTAACATTGTTTCAGCGACATTTTTCTCATTGTGCATTACATCAATGTTATGTCGAAGAAGCAATTTTTTCCAATATGGCAATTTCCACAAACCACTTATATCTATCCAATTGTGTGACTGCCCAAACCCTATATATTTATTCTTACCTTTGGGATCAAGAGTTAGACTATTAAGCTGTTCATATACCTCATCACCAGTTAGCCGCTTTGGTGGAGGATCAAAAACTTTTGTTTTCTTACGAAAACACTTTAAACTCTTGCGGAATGCATGGCTGGCTGGAAGGAATCTCTTATGGCAATCAAACCAACAAGGTTTACCCCCATGCTTCAAAGTGAATGTTTTTATGTCAGATCCACAAATAGGACAAGCTAGTTTTCCATGTGTGCTCCAGCATGCTACTAAGCCATATGCAGGAAAATCATGAATGGTCCACAACACAATTGCCCTCATCATGAAGTTTTTCTTTCTATAACAATCATACGTTTCAACACCTTTGTCCCATAAATCCAAAAGCTCATCAATCAGCGGTTCCATGTAGACATTAAAATTCTTCCCTGGGTGATCTCGACCAGGAACAACAAGTGCAAGGATGATGTTGCTCTTTCTAGTGCACATTTCAGGCGGCTGATTATATGGAACAACAAAGACAGGCCAACAGGAGTATGGGGATGCATGAGCACTAAAAGGTGTAAACCCATCAGTTACCAAACCAAGGCGCACATTCCTAGCCTCTAGAGCAAAATCTTTAAACATTTTGTCAAATTCCTTCCAAGCTTCTCCATCCGAAGGATGAACCATAAGATTGTTGTCACGGGGTTGCGCATGGTACCCCATGTGCTTTGCTGTCTTTTGTGACATGTACAACCGTTGTAGCCTTTGAGTAATTGGAAGATAACGCAAAACTTTTCTTGGTACTTTTCTATATTTATTTCCTATGGCTGGCTGCTCATATCGGGATTCACCACAGATAGTGCAACTTTCCTTATTTGCGTTATCTTTGTAAAATAGCATGCAACCATTTGGGCATGCATGTATTTTTACATATGGCATGCCCAGGCTATGGACAAGTTTCTTAGACCTATAGAAGTTTGTAGGCAGATCATTTGCAGCCTCGGCCCCTACAACTTCACGTAGAAGATTAATTGTTTCATTGTAGCAAGCTTCTGGCATATTATACTGTGTTTTTATAGTCATAAGTCGTGCAACGATGGACAAAGGGGATTGAGATGTATTTCCATGGAGTGGCTTGTCTGATTCCTCTAGCAATTTGTACAACTCTTTTGCAGCTTGTGTTGGCTCCTCACCAGGATTAACCTCCTCTGCAGCAATGGCATCCAGTAGCATTTCATCCATCCTATCTAAGTTAGGTACAGATTCATAGTCTAGTTGCTCAGGTATGCTAGCCTCCCCATGGTTAGTCCACCTCTCATATCCCAACTGAAACCCATTGCGGCACAAATGCATCTCCATTTCATCCCTTTTACGCTTGTGACGGCAATCACACTTAGTACATGGACACTTAGACTTCCCATCTATAGCAGCTCCTGGCAATGAAAAGGCATGGTCCAGAAAAGAGTCCAAACCATCTTTCCATGCTTGATTAATCAAGCTGCCCTTTCGCTCACTATACATCCAACTACGATCCTCACCCATGGTACTTCACCTAAGTATTACATTACATCCAATTGATCCGGCACATCAGTCATATACCCGAAAGGCAAACACTACTGTCAGACACAATATTTAGACTACAACTAAAGTTCAGAAATTAATGATTGGGTTCCCAATCGAAATCATGATCTGCAATCTTTCAAATTATACTACCATAACCTAGGATAGGATTTTGTTCTCAACATACTGGCTAACACGCCCATCTTATAAACAGAATTGTGGTAGAGACTAGAGAGAGGGATCCGAAGCATGCTGGGCCAGGACCAGGAAGATAGAGGTTGTGATAGATAATAATTTGATAGGAAAAGGGTGAAGTTTACCTAGTGAAAAAGACGACCACTCGGATGTTCGAAGGCGGTGCAGCTGCAAATTGATTCGAATCTCCGGGACCTGGACGTCGACGTGAGGAACCTCGTCATGCCAACCACCCCTTCACCTCCTTTACGATCCCCAAAGATGAACAGATCCGATTGGCTGGGTGCACGTCCGGTGCGATTCCCAATCGCTAACAGATTGGATCGGCGGCAAGCGATAAACCCTTTCAGAGATGGAAAGGTTTGCCCCTAATCGTGGTTGCGTGATTTTAGGCTATGTGGAGGCGTGGATGCCTGGTTGGGCGCGCAACTTTTTTCCGTTTCGCGCTAAGATTTGCTGCGCCTCCTCCACAAATTTTTAGATGAGAAATAACCGTTAAAATGTAGATATTCAGAGATATAACACATCAGTAGCTTTACACCAATTGGTAAAGAGCTTTGTTTAGAAGCTGTTGGTCCCAGGTTCGATTCTAGTTTTGGTATTTATTTTTTAAACGTATTTTATTTTACAAATAGGCTCCTACAATGTCTAACAACATTTTCTAGTGCTACGATGTTATCAGTAAATATTTATGTTTTAATTGAAACATCAAATTTAAAACTTAAATTTAAAGTTACACGTGAACCACATTTATGTTACGAAATGTTTGAAAAAGTAATTCCAAATATAGTACTTTGGTCCCAATTTGGTTCTATATGAGATGGAGAATCTGATTATGGAACGTGGCTTTGATATTTGAATACTTTCACAATATTTCAATTTGAAAATCATAATTGCACAGTACCACAAAGAATTTTGGTTGGAAATTATTTGAGCTTAGTTGTTGAGCAATCACATTGTTCCTCGCATGCTTACGCTTAATATAAAATGCAATTCGCTTGAGAGCCAGCTTCATCCCCTCAAATAACAACAGCATGGTCTTGGGGGAACCCACTATGCACGTTTGTGGAAGGCGTGTATGGGAACACATATAAATGTGACGCGCACAAGGAGGCAGTGATTCCCGTGGTCATGCTAGTGTGAGTGAGCTGCGCAGAGAGATTCGACCCAAGTCTTGTAGTAACTAAATTCTTCTCGTACAAATAATAAATCAAGTGGAAGTGGTTGCATTACTCTACTGCATTCTATATGTATCCACAAATGAATTTGCCTTAAAATTCCAATTGTGCATAAGAAATGTGGGATCAAGTTTCTTTAAAGGAATTTTTCTTTGTTGCAAAAGTCAAAAATAAAAAAAATTATAACAAAATTATATGATGTATGGTATAAGTGGTTTCATGAATGTCCTCCCATAATTAAGTTAATGACATATAACTTATCTTAAAATAATTTTTGTTTTATAAATTCAAATTGGTAATATCAAAGTAGTTTACTTTAGACGTTATTTTAAATGAAAGGATGTCCTCTAATCTAATGGAAATTGACCATATACCATGAAGCCAATTAATCCCCGTCTGTTTTTTCTAATACCATGCTAAAAATATTGAACTATCGGCTACTTGGTACAAAAGCCAACAGGCACACCAACCACCGTTGCCTATGGTCCCATGAATAGCCAATTGTCTCGATAATCTGGTCGGTAATTATCTAACCGATGGCTATTCTAGTTATTTGCCGTGAGTTTTATTGGAACTATTGGACAATACAGTGTCCAGTCGGCCATTTGATCTAAATTCCAACTGGTCAACTTATAACTCTTGGAAAGACTGTGTACCGTTGTCTATCTGATACAAAGACCGACCGGCCAACTTGTAACTGTTGGTAATACATTAACTGTTGGCAATTCACTATCTCTCCGACCGTCTGTTGGCTATTGTGTACCACCGTCGTCTTAGGTTGTGTTTCTAGTAGTGTTTTAATGAAGTGAATATATTTGTCTCATGTAAAACACATGCATATATAGGGCGCTTATTCCAAGCAAGCATATTAAATGTGATATATTCCTCAAATCATGTGAAATCAGCATAATGATGTGTGCTATTTATTTTGGTAGTAGTTATAAAATAATATAATTGATTATCAAAGTACGTAAAGAAAGTTATATGATAAAATGTTCAACATTTGATTTGTATAACATTAGCACATGGCAAGTGCCAAATCGCAATCCTCTTCAGAGTTCAGATTTATTGTTTCTTGACAACTGAAGATATGAATTATTTGTGGAGCGCATATATTGCATCTTGTTTCTACTGCACTATGTTCTCTGCAGAATGTGTGGGTATTCTAATTCATAATCTATGCTTTAGTGTCTGATTTCTCCCCTTTTTCTACTGATAGTTGGAATATATATATATTTGTCCTTATAAGCACCTTTCTTTTTCCAGATTCTGACCATTATTAAACTGTTGTTACATAGACTAGTGGAACCTTGTAGTTATGGAATGAATGAACGTGATGGGGGGAGATTCTCCGTTTTTGCCTTTTTCATTCAGGATCTTTCTACTTCAAATTTTAATCATGCTTCTCAAAGTGGATCTTTAGTGATTACATGTACTTGCATGATGAAATTTGACCTTTGTCGTTTGGCTCTATGTTTTACCAGCAATGCTCTCTTGTGCCATTGCTCTGAAGGATGAACTCTTTGATAGGGTGAATATTTAGTGTGGTTTATAGGGTTCTAGAGTATCCATTGAACGCCCCTAACCCTTGTAAACATCACGACTCCTCGTTCTGGCAAAAGAACTTGAGGTGAACTCATCTGGCCGATTGATGTATCCAACTTTTGTACCTGGTGATGGGTGTTTTCCCTAAGAACTATGATTTTGTTTTGTGGTAAGTTTCTATATTTAGTTCATATTTGGACCATGAGTGTCTCTATAGGAATCTTTAAATTCAGTTGAAATTTGAACTGCTCCCTTATCATGAGTTCTTGAGAAGTTCTCAAGAAATGTAGATGCTTGAGCGGTCTGTTTTCTAAAACTCAAAGCAATTGCATTCATGAATTATGTGACATTTGTTTGCTTTTGTTCTATGTCAGCACCCAATTGGATTGGCTTACATGTACTTCTAATAGCACATTTTCTTCTCTATAGCTGAATTTCTAATTGACCGTTGCAACTTTTGCTCGTAAATATTGTACTATCTCCAGTCAAAGATTATTTGACGTTCCAACCTAAATCACATTTGTTTCTTGAACTAGCATCTCTGGCTGGCAAAGTCATCTATATTAGACTGGATAGGGAGTCCCTGCTTTTGAGAGGTACAAACATACACTGCGTTATTCAACCAGAAGTTGGCTTTATAATCCTCCACTCAATTAAAAAAAATCATCAAACTAACTTGATTATTGACCGTTGTACATTACCTGGAGTATGGAACTTTCCAAAGATATTGATTTGTTTCAAAAGAACCGGGCAATAGAGGCATGTTGCCGCCATTGCTGCGGGCGGCTACCACGTGTCGGCTGCCACGCGGCAATCTCGCCCCCCTTCCCTCCACCGGCTTCTCTGCAGAGGAATTGCCATGTTCCATGTGTCATTTTCCTAGTGGCCGTGGTGAAGCCGGGAAGGTCGGCTCCTTCCTTTCCTCATCGGCTTGGCGCTTGGGGACAACAACAACAACGGTGCGTTCCTGGTTGGGTGCTGCGACCTACGAGTTTCCACAGCATACCGCCTCTCCATGGCGCCATATCCCGTTAGTCCATTGCTTCCTCAAGTCACCATGTAACTTTCGCTAATCTTCACCATTTATTTCGCTCGTTCCAATCTACGAGCATCTCCAACCATTTCCTTTTTTTCTTTTCCTAAATATTGGGGAATTCTCTTTCATAATTTGATGATATTAAGGAGAGGTGCTAGCATGCTGCATCGGATCCCCCTTTCCCCTTTGTATACCGTCTGACATAAGGAACTCACCTGCGAATGGCTCAGTCATCTTTTTTTCCCCTCTTCTCCTCCATCTCTCTAATGCCTGCCCAATGTGACCAGTGGGTTGGACTTGAAATTTTTGTGAATTGATCCTTATGTTTGTTCCATATGTTTGTGGCTTGCATAATGCAAGATTGATCTAAAGAATGCTTATAAAGCAAATCTCAAACTATTAAAGCCTGCACAACTGATGTTGAGCCATCCAAAACTATTGTGCAACCCTCTCCAAGCTATTCAAAACCCTTTCTAGTTCCTCATTCAAGCCAGTGAGTGTTTTTAGCAAGTTTGCATAGAGTTAATAGAATGCTAAAAGGCTATAACAGAGCAACTAATCTATGCCATTTTCTCAAAGCCAAACTTTTACATGGCATTTTTCTAAAGTTTGGTTTTTATGGAACCATATTTAGTGGATTGTAATGGCATGGGTGGATAAATATTATGAAGTTGGATAGGTAGATTGGTCAGTAGCCCAAAAATAAGAAAGGGTAAGCTAATGTAGTTTGCAAGGCAAGTGCAGTTGACGTAGTTTGCAAGTTTTGTAAAAAGGACAGCCATCATGCATCATATCAACACATAACATATTTAGAGAACAATGGCTATGTTAATAAAAGATTTTGTGATAGTTGAGTTAGGGAAAATGGACGCTTTTCCTTTATGGCATATGCTTTTATTTGTGGGATTTGACTTGCCTTCAGCCCATTGTCTTGGTTTTTTTTTTCATTTTTCCTTTTATTTTTGGACTTTGAAAATGGTTTGGGGTCTTTTTTTGTATTTTATTGTTCTATTCTTTGAGTTCTCTTAGAAGTCCATAGAGATGCCTCTTTTGCAACCAAAACCCTTATTTTAGCCCAACTTTTGCCTTTCCCTTCTTTCTTATTGGCCAACGACAAGAGCCCAATGCCACTTCATGGCACGATGACGCCAGTCTAGCCAGCGCTGAGTGCTGGAAAAACGTCTTCTTTACCGAAAGAAAAATGCCAGCAACTTTTCTCTATTCTCACAGGCACTAACCAGTGGGCCCAAGGGTATCTTCCTCCACCGTTCGACGGCTTCGGTCTTTGCCAGCATAGCCAGCACGTAATCGGGAGACGCTGGGCTATGATACTGTTGGTGCTCGTTATTGTGACACTTTTAGTACCATTTAGGTGGAGATTTTGGACTAATTTGTATACTAACCCACCACTTGACATGTGAAATAACCCTGTTTTCATATATGTGTTGTGTTTTGAGGCATGTGTTATTGCAGGAAACTGGCCCAATTTGGGGCATTTATATTCAAGGTCCAAAACCAACGCCATGCCCGATGGAATAAGACTTAATTATATCCCCAAGCAACCGACGTCTTGGGCCTACATGCATTGAAAAATAAACTCTAGAACGATCAATGAGCTCACACATGAAAGATAGGACTGAGGCAGGCCAAAAGGGCCCTAGGCCAGCCGGCCTGGTCCTTTCTGGCGCCGCCTCGCCTTCCCTTTTGGCCTAGGGTTTCTTCAGGCTATATATAGTTCCCGTACACAGCGGCACGATCTTCAATCCACGAGAAGTCGGCGAAATCAAGGGACACACACCAAAGGGAGATGAGGGTCGTGCAAGTAGGGGTGGGCACATTTTTACCGATCACCGAAAACCAAACCGAACCGAGCCGAAACCGAACCGAAGTGTCGGTTTTTCGGTTTCTCGGTTCGGCTTCGGTTCCAGTTTTTTTAAACCTCGGTGATCGGTGTTGGGATCGGTTTCCATCTCTG
>CM014275.1:60301302-60329869 GCA_004135705.1 Alloteropsis semialata
TGATTTCCATGTGGCGTCCCATCAGCTATGTCCATCACATAGTTATTGTAATCTCCGACCATACGCTGATGTGAAGGAACCTCTGCGCGTAGCCTTGCAGCTGCAGGTTGTTTTTCTTGTTCGCTCAGAGTTCTGGCATACTTTTCACCATGTGGGCCGACTATAGTTCCATCGGCAAACCGTTGGCCAGTTCAACAGGAGGTGGTGGAGCGATCGGCATCTGTGGAGCAACGGTCATTGTATTATCTGCAGTCTCTTTGCCTCTTCCTGATCCTGATGCTCCTGCAGAATCTGCTATAAACACTGGACCCTTCAAGCAAATAGCGTCGTCCACCGCCTTCTTGATCAGGTTGTCCAAAGAATTCACCAAGGTGCCTGATTGGTTGATCAATGCATGATGAACAGCCTGGTGAATCATCTCCGTCATGTTGACTTGGTGCTCCCGAGCATCAGTTGTCTTCTTGATCAACTCTGGATCCGGGAGAGGACCTTTGAGTATAGGGCCTGAACGATTACGCCCAAACTGACCAAGGCAGAGCTTCTCAAACGCATCAATCTGGGTCTGAACTGCATCCAACTGAGCTTTGGACAGATCGGCCTTTGTAACAGGCATGGTCACCTCAGGCGTCTTGTTTCTATCGTTCTTCGCCTTCTCAGCAGCTTCTTTCTCAGCAGCAAGTCTTGCTGCAGTTTCTTGTTCAGTATCAGATGACGACATCTTGGATTTGTTTCTCGTGTCCCACCAGGCGTGCCAAAAATGTGTTGACGCGGAAAATCGGCGGACGTATCTCCCGCGTGCAGCACAAGAAGACCAGGGAGATCAGCTTCGCTCCAGTGCCAGTCTACACTCCAGTTCAGGTTCGCGGCGTGCCAGTCAATTTGACCTGAAATTGACAAGGGAATAAAACAGTTAAATTGCTCTATGATTGTGCCGGCTCTATTTCAGACGATGGAGTAACGTCGAATTTTAGCCAAGACCCAATCAGACACGCATCGGCCGATACCGATCGGACCTCAGAATCGGACCTCGATGATGACGTCAATCGGACCGAGTGATCGGACCTCAATCAGACACTAAATCGGACCTCAGAATTGGACCAATCAGGATCGGACCTTGATTGATATAACAGACCAGCCTTTGAATAATGAAATAAAGCATAAAACAAGGCCAATATGTAAAATAATGGATCAGCTATGTCTTGAAACAAGATATTAAATAATCAAAGTGTAAGCCGATACATTGTCCACCTTGTCTAGTTACCAGTTTGACTCGTCTTATCGAACTATCTAACCAACTGATCAGACTATAGCCTTTTCAGAGAAATCTAGCTCCGACGTAGGGAATCTAGATTTCTCCAACTATGATCAGATCAGATAGCTAGATAATCAGATTCGATTCATCAACCTGTCAATTAAACAAGATGCTCGCACAGGTGTTGATCAGATTAAGCAAAATAAGCAGGCAAAACATTAACAGATACGTTCTGATTCTAAGATATGCTACCAAACAATTAAGCATGATCCAGCTCCGACGTAGGGAATCTACACCACACTTAACATTCAAATAGCAATAAGGCATAACCAAAGCTTCCTTTAACTAATCAAGATGAACCTAGCTCCGACGTAGGGAATCTAGACCAAACATGACAGTCAAAGATTAATCTAAGCTATTACGTAGGGAATCTAGACCAAGCATGACAGTCAAAGATTAATCTAAGCGTATTACAAAGATCCAGCTCCGACGTAGGGAATCTACACCAGTGTAATACCCAAAGAACAACTAGATTAAACCACAAGGCAAGATCTGACATAGAACGATGCTGTAAGATAAATAATGCTTAAATCGGACCAAGACCTATGCTCAAAGCCGTTGAAGAAGTAGAATTGATTCACATGGCGTAGATCTAAACCAATCTAGTAACTCCAACAAACCGCAAAGACTATCTTTAGTAACCAAGATTACTCTAGCTCTGACGTAGGGAATCTAGACTAATCTTGATACCTAGCTCCGACGTAGGGAATCTAGGCTTAAAGTATAGTCCGATAAACGACAATCTGTTGAATAATCAATATTGATCTAGCTCCGACGTAGGAAATCTATATCAATCTTGATTATCCAGAGATAAATCGGTTGAACAGTATAAACGAGAAAGGGCGATGCGCCTCAATTCAAAGCCTATACTAGTTCGATAAATTGACTAACTTACTGGTAAACCGGAGATCAGAACTGATGCAGCCCGTCCACCAATGAGCTTCGTCGGTAACTACTACTAGGGTTTTGGCGTGAAGCCGGGTTGTATTGATTGTGAGAGTTATTCTTTACAATGGACGAGGGTTCAAATTTATACCCTGGTCATGGAGAGTCCTGATCGGACCAGACTAACTAAATAAGGTAAACTAAATTAAAGACAAAACAGGACTCTCATAAGCCTTCTGAAAAGGAAATAGTCCCTGAATCTGATACGCCTCCTCCTTAGCCGACGTGTCTTCCTTCTTGAACCCGTCGTCGGATTTGACTCCTGCTTCATCGGTCTCCTCTTTAGCATCGGCTTCCCTCTCTGTCACCTTTGGCCTTGACCAGTCAACAGGCCCATTGCGCAGTCTCAACCTCACCACGTCATCATCTGACTCAGTACGTCAGGTGCGAAAATCTGGTGTCAACACATGCCCCCCAATTTTAGAATAAAATATCATTTTGTTCCAAAATTCATATCTGCTATCATAACTCCTTCACCGATTTTCGCGCCGAAACTTTCCATCCTTGCACTGCGCAGCTCCCCGATCTTTCTCCTGGGCAATAACATCTCTGACAACGAACAGATATGGATCCCTATATTTACCTCATGGGTATCCATACGTCTTCTGACCCAGTCGATACGACTTTTCAATGCAGCTCCTCAAAAGACGCTCCTCCTTCAATTACGGCAGCTCTGAATCAATGCCACATCTCCACGAGAATACTGTCCTTCATTTGGACGGTTTCCACGAGCGCCCCTTGGATTCCATTTCTCTTCTAATGCGTCCATCGACCACCGGCTATAAATACTTGCCTCAAGCCTTCTTCTTCCACCATCCCTTAGCCATGGCGCAGCTAATATTCATGGTAGAACATAAACTCCTTCTGTTTGATACAGGATCCGACTCAGTACGTCAGGTGCGAAAATCTGGTGTCAACAACACGTTATGCAAAACGTTATGCATAGTGCGTGAACTAAAGAGGGCCTTAACCTTTCGCAGCAAGCATCCTGACTGCGGCTCCCCACGTTTGGCGACAGGCGGAACCGATTAGTAAATGCCGGGATTCTCCGCTTCTCGGAGGCCGGCCAACAAAAACGGGAGAGCTGCAGTCTTGCAGATAAAAAGCGTCAGAGTTCACTAGGTCAGCCACGTGCGGACAACGGACATCGATTCGATCCTCCTCCCACAACAATCAACATAAAGATTCATGGGTCGATTTGGTACCTTGTCCACGCCTAAATCGAGCAGAGAGATCAGTAATCTGGCGCAGTACATTTCCATGTGACAGCGGCCATGTGGGGGAGGAATATATTGGATGCCACTAAACTATGAGATAATATAGCAGCAGTGACCTCGGTTGATTTGACGCAGAGTACACATGTGAAGCAGTGTGGTTTGCAATAAGCCTCGTGTAAACGATCCGGCCGGCTGGCTAGTTCGATCTGTCTAACCTCTCTGATGTTAACTACACATGATGGATTCATTCTTTTCTGACTGGTGCCTGCTTTTGCCATCACAAGCAGATCCTGCGTCTGTGACTCCTCTGCATCTTCCTCCAATAATTCTCGATCCCCTTTCCCGCTTGGCTTTCCAGGGAGCAATTGTACTTGTGACAAACCCTTTATCGCGACGGCATTCTCATCATCACCGTCAGAGCGAGATCACGGACAGCACACGGGACAAAAGTAAAGGCTAGCTGCTCATCGCGGGCGCCGGCCCCTTTCCCTCTTTCCTCCCAAGAATCATTGGGAGAATCGATCTCGGCCGCCGCTTTTTGTGGGGCAGATGGCCATCGAGCTTTTACGGAAGCTGTCCCTGTCGGGCTCGGCTGTCGCCGCCGTGTCGCCGTCGCCGTCAGCGCAACGCTGCGGCGGTACGGACAGACTCTTGCCACAATAATTCCGGCAACCGCATGCAACCACCGCGGCCGCAGGGCGTCGAAGAGGGGAAGCCAAATCTTCCACAAATGGAAAATCTTTCCCCAAAGGGTCTATTTGTGAAATTCTTTTCCGAAAAGGGCCAAAAAGCAAAAAAGTCGGAAAACATTCCGTTGCTGACTCCTGGGTCCTGTCTGAGAGGTGTAGGTACCAACCACCAATGACCAAAACCACCATAGCTCTCTTGTCCTTGTATTCCATTCCATCCAAAGTCCTATAAATACACACACTTCAACCCATCATTCATGCATGCAAATGTGCACGTACAGTGCTATTCTAAGTTCCAGCTCGAACAAAACTGTTCATTGAATGAATGCAGAGCTTCATATATTGTGACCATTTTCGGATTTTTTTTTAAGATGAAATCCAAGTATCAGAGTAATCTCTTGATATATACACATGAACTTAAGAAGTGAGAGAGAGGGGTATTATTGGATGTGCAGAGATAGTTCCTATTATTAGCATCACCGAATTATTCAGGCAATTGTGTCAGCACGGATCCACACAATAGCTAATAATATATCAGAATATTGTTCAGTCGGGAATGATTGGTATATCGGTGAGGAGAAAGATGCAATGATTCGCGCTGCCCCATACTGTGGTGTGCCTGAGCTAGACCGGCGTGCAGTGCATGCACGAGGCGATCCACCGAAAAGCTACATCCCCTATACCTTGCTCTCTGTCCAACGCAAGAGAGACAACACACAACCAAGCAGCCAGCCAGCAGCAAGCACGAGCTCGGCGAGGAGCTAAGCCGCACAGTGAGCTGCTCATGTAAGCCAAGCGCTACACGGTCACGGGCAGCAGGAAGGCATATTTTGCCAAAGAGATCAGCATTATGGTGTGAAGATCAAATAATTAAAGTATCACATGTGCAGCTAGCAAATTTTAATAGGAGTTGATCCTTGTCGTGTAATATTACATTATAGTGTACCTTGCAGTAGTGCTATTACTATACAAATAAAATGTTGGAGAGTACTGCGAAAAAAATGAACCTATCTAGTAGTTATATGCATGCCACTTGCATTTTATCAAATAAGTTAAAAAAATTCCTGTAAAAAATGTATGAGAGTGCCGGGCAGATCGAAATTAAACTTGCAGGAGGACTCCACAACTATAAATATACTACTGTTCCTAATTAATGGGATTATGGGAGCAGAATCTCTCTTGATCCTCTAGCTTTTCATCCACTTGAGATATCCTACTTTTTGTCTCAAAATTTGTATCCTAATTTTTATTTGATTTGAGGACCAAATGAACTCTACAAATTCGTTTTTTAAAAAAATATAAACTCTACCACTTCTAGACTTTTAGCTGATCTAACATATATTATGAAAAGAGAGGCATTAGTTAATGTGATAATATGTTTCTAAATTATAAGATATCTCATGTCTGAAGTGTGGGTAATATAGTTGGGAAATTATCGTAATACCACTATAAGAAACATATGTATTATTAATATTTTTGTAGAATCCAAAAGATTTGACTCATTTAAAAAGAAAATATAGTTTCACATTCTGATAACTATATATCATGCACGATGCCAAGTCTTCTGGAGAAATAAACTGTGTGAATACTAACGAAGTAGCTAGTATTTACTCTATGATATTCAAGCAGAAACTATATGGATTCAGAATATACTGTGAAAAGTTATCAACTTTCATACTGCATATGTATGCTAGAATGTATGATCAAATGAAGCAGATTTGATGCCCATGTACAATTAAAATGAAATTAATAGCTCAGAAGCTTCAAGAAATTAATTCCATTTGCAGGGGAGGTATACCCAATGAACAATAAAAATGAAATCAATATTTCAGAAGCTTCAAGAAATTAATTCCTCGGAGGTATACCCATGCACAATGGATGCTAGCTATTTTCACTACCGGAAACTCGAAATACGCCGTGTGCCCGGATCTTTGCCGTGTGCATTATGTCGGGCACACGGCAAAGATACAGTTTGCCGTGTGCCAAACCTAAAACGCACGGCGAAACTACAACACACGGCAAAGGCATAGTTTGCCGTGTGCCGCGAGGAAGACACACGGCAAACACAATCTTTGCCGTGTGCCGGAAACCAGACACACGGCAAAGATCCTCCACGTCAACGGCGCTGTCTCCGTCTTGACGGCCGTTAGGCTTTGCCGTGTGCCCGTACTTGGCACACGGCAAAGGAGTGCTTTTGCCGTGTGCTTTTTCTTAGCACACGGCAAAGGAGTGCTTTTGCCGTGTGCCAGCTCCAAGCACACGGCAAATTGCAATTCAAATTTTGTTCAAACTCATCCAAACTTTTTCACTCGTCGTCATACATTACTTGGTACATCATGTTAAATTTTGGTACATTTCTCGGAATATTTCCTATATTTAACTATTTTTTGTCGTTTAAAGGAATTTTTTCGTATAAGTCAATTTTGAACTGCAAGTGCATGAAATAATAGAACAAAGTTAGTAGAAAAATGATATTCAAGTTACTGTGACCTATGTGAGGCCTTATCCAAGAGTTGAAACGAAATTTTGAACATTGTGTTAACGAAATATTACCACAAACGTGGATCAGCATAGTTTTAAAATTCTATAAAATCCAAACAAAGTCTGAAAATCCTGAGATTTGACGATATCTCATGATATCATATGAGGAGGTTGTGATAAAAAATGTAGATGATTTTGCACATTTTCTTACGTATGTTGCTTTCAAACCGAAGCATCTCACGAGAAGTTTCGTAATCTTCAGAAGTATGTAGTCAGGTTTATAGAGGATTTGATTTTCGAATTTGGGTTTGACTTCCAAACTTTTTCTATAGGGAATAGACAACATAGATTGTTTTATGTTAATTTTTGGTAATTTTTTGGATCCGTTTGATATTTTTAATGTATTAACTAAAACTATAGAATTTTTATTCATAAAACATGATTTTGTCCTATAAGTAAGTAATATAATAGGAAAACTTGTGTGAAAAAAACGATATTCAATTTATTAAGTCCAATGTAAAGCTTTGGTAAAAATTTTAGTGCGTAGTTTTAGTAAATTTTGTAGATAATGAGTGAATGGAAATTATTTACATGAAATGTTAAACACACTTTGCCGTGTGCTGCCTGACATGGCACACGGCAAAGTCTTGGTTTGCCGTGTGCCGTAGATCTGGCACACGGCAAAGTATTGATTTGCCGTGTGCCGTAGATCTGGCACACGGCAAACTCAACACACTTAACTACCCGCCGCTCGGTCACTCTCACTCACCCACGCACAGACCGGCCGCCCGCGCCCGCCCCACCGCCCCGCCCCCCCGGCCCTGACCGCGCCCTGCCCCGTTGTCCCCGGCCCCTGCAGCGCGCCCTCGACCTCTCTGCCATCGGCTCCGGGCCCTCGGTAATATTCGAATTCCATTTGTGATGATATGAATTGAATTTTATCCATGTTTGTGATGATATGAAATTTATTTTGAGCTTTAGTTTAGTTAGTTTAGTTAATTAAGTTATGTAGTTAAATTAGTTTAGTTTATATAGTTGAATATATATTTAGATATAGAATTATAGATATAGAATTTTAGATATTGAATTGTAGATATAGAATTTTAGATATATAATTTTAGATATAGAATTGTAGATATAGAATTTTAGATATAGAATTGTAGATATAAACTTTTAACTTGTTATGCGTCTCAACTTGACTTGTCATACTTGTCAATTTTAGAGGGAGAGGAGGCCTTCTTTGTCGCACTCGCTACCGGAGGAGGAAGAGGAGGAGGAGGAGATCGTCATCGAGCCCCTAGGTGAGCCTGGTGGCGTGCGGCTCTGTATGCCATATGTCCGGCCATCGAGCCGTGGGAAGAAAACTCTTGTGTAGCCCGACCTTCGTGTCGTGGTTTGTTTTGCAGGTTTTGGAAACCTCACCGTACAGGGGAGGTGCTGCCGAATTTTTGAATAGACACTAAGCATTGATCTATTTTTTGCAGGAAAGCTGCCATCGCCGCAGCCACCGCCGAAGGAGGAGTAGGAGGCCGCGCTGCCATTTTCTCGAAGGTGTCGTCGACCCCCGTCTTGCCGCCTGCCCCCGCCTAGCCATCAAGTTACAAGGTGAGCACGTGCAAAATGCCCCATTTCCGTATCGTGTTTGTAGATCACGTAACCTAGTTAGGCGTCTCCCGTTCGAAAGAGATATGGTTGGAAATATGCATATACTTGCATATCTATGACCGTATCTGTTTCGAATTGTCCACGTTTTTTGGACAGCCCGAGGATGTGTAGATGGCTTTAGTTTCCATGGTCTGCTCTGATCTGGGACAGAGTTTCGGCATCACCTCTCCGTTGTTCTCCGGATACACAATCTCCTTGGCAGGACGTGTATTTGGAGAACAGCGGGGAGGTGCTGCCGAAATTCTGTCTCGGATAGGAGTAGAGCATGAAAACTAACCCCATCTACACATCCTCGGGTGGGATTAGGACCTATCTTTACCTATTAGAGCATGATAGACATCGTGTAGATAAACTGTTTGTTATATCACTCGCTCATATGTTAAAGGATGGATGACCGTGAGTGGATGTACACGGGCTGGCGGGGTAAGCGTGACTGGACCGAAGAATTCGTTCACAAGGTCGAAGATTTCTTGAAAAAGGCATTTCAGAACGGACAGAGTAAAGCGCCGTGTCCCTGTAGCAAGTGTGCAAACAAGATACTTCAATCTCAGTTCCAGATGGGTAAACACATTTGCACCTATGGGTTTGTGGCAAACTATACCCGGTGGATCTGCCATGGTGAGGCCCATCGTGCGAGAGACGAGGTGGTGCGACAACGCATCGAGGATTTTGATGGTGATGCCGGTTGCGGGGACATGTTAGATGACTTTCATCAAGCCCAGTTTGATGAAGGACCCAGTCATGTTAGGGAGGATCCGCCAGAGGCAACCGCAAAGGCCTATTACGACATGTTGTCTTCGGCGCAGAAACCATTCCACGACCATACCGATGTTTCTCAATTGGATGCCGTCGGACGCATAATGGCCCTAAAGTCTGAGCTTGGCATAAGTCGAGACGGCTTTGATAAGATGTTGACAGTTTTTGGCAGCCTGCTTCCGGGTGGTCACAATCTGCCACGCAACCTGTATGAGGCACAGAAACTTCTTCGTGCACTTAAGATGCCATACGAGCAGATACATGCTTGTACAAAGAGATGCATCTTGTTTAGAAAAGAACATGCAGATGAAAAGTATTGTCCTAAATGCAAATCATCTAGATATCTGGAGGTAGACTCGGGCGATGGTCATAAGAGGCAGCTCGAAATCCCCGTGAAAATCCTACGGTATCTTCCGTTCATACCGAGAATCCAACGGCTTTACATGACCGAGGAGTCCGCGAAACAAATGACCTGGCACAAAGAAGGCAAGCGATACCGTCCTGAAAACATGGTACATCCAGCCGATGCTGAAGCATGGCGACATTTTGACGTGTGTCATCCAGTGAAAGCAGTGGAGGCTCGTAATGTACGTGTTGCGCTGGCAACTGATGGGTTCAATCCTTATGGAATGTCGGCTGCACCATACACTTGTTGGCCCATGTTCGTTATTCCCCTCAATCTCCCTCCCGGCGTCATCTTTCAACGGCAGACCATATTCTTGTCATTGATAATTCCGGGATATCCAGGGGATAATATGAGTGTGTATATGGAGCCTCTAATTGATGATTTGCTCCGTGCTTGGGATGAAGGAGTATGGACATACGACCGAGCTACAAAGACTAACTTCAAAATGCATGTATGGTACATGTACTCCCTGCATGACTTGCCGGCGTATGGGATATTCTGCGGCTGGTGTGTCCACGGGAAGTTCCCATGTCCAGTATGCAAGGCAGCTCTCAAATTCATCTGGTTGACGAAGGGTGGCAAGTATTCTTCGTTCGACAAGCACCGACAATTCCTTCCTATGGACCATCCATTCAGACGGGACATTAAGAACTTTACCAAAGGTGTAATGGTTGAAGAACCCCCACCGCAGATGCTGATAGGTGTCGCGGTTCGTGCGCAGTTAGACGCGCTCAAGGTCAACAAAGAAGGTGGTGGGTTTGAGGGTTATGGTGAGGAACATGCCTGGACTCAGAAGTCGGGCTTGTGGAGGCTCCCCTACATGTGTGACCTTCTTCTTCCACATAACATTGATATGATGCACACTGAAAAGAATGTCGCCGAGGCAACATTCGGTACAGTCATGGACATTTCTGATAAGACAAAGGACAATGTTAAGGCGAGAGTGGATCAAGCTAGGATGTGTAATAGACCAAAGTACGACATTCCGCCTCCCAAAGACGGCAAGAAATGGAAAAAGCCTCCAGCCGAATTCGTACTGAAGAAGGAGCAAAGGAGGGAAGTACTAGAATGGTTCAAAACTTTAATGTTTCCTGATGGGTATGCAGCGAATCTGAGGAGGGGGGTGAACTTAGCTACAATGCGAATCAATGGGCTCAAGAGCCATGACTACCACATATGGATTGAGCGGCTTCTTCCGGTGATGGTTCGAGGCTATCTCCCTGATCATGTGTGGCTTGTGCTGGCAGAGTTAAGCAATTTCTTCCGCGTACTTTGTGCTAAGGAATTATCTCGGACTGTGGTTGCAGAAATGGAAAAATTTGCTCCAGTGTTGCTTTGTAAGTTGGAAAAGATCTTTCCGCCCGGTTTTTTCAATCCAATGCAGCATATGATTTTGCACCTCCCGTATGAGGCACAACTGGGGGGTCCTGTGCAGGGCCGTTGGTGCTATTCAATTGAGAGGCAACAAAAAGTTCTTCGAACCAAATGTAAAAACAAATGCAAAATTGAAGCTTCCATTGCAGAGGCATACTGTACTGAGGAGGTGTCAAATTTCACAACAAAATACTATGGTGACACTCTTCCGAACGTCCATAATCCACTACCTCGTTACAATGCCAACGAAAATGATTCAAACCTCAGCCTTTTTAGAGGGCAACTCGGAAGTTCAAGTGGTGGCACTCGTAAGACCTTGCAACATGAAGAGTTGCGCAAAATCATGATGTATGTGCTGACCAACCTTTCGGAAGTGGAAAATTACATCCAGTAAGTTCTGAACAAACTAGTTCTCGATTATTTTGCATCCAACCCCTCTTAATCTTGTTCTCGTTCATACAGAGAATTTACTCATCAATTCTGGCGAAGAAATAGGGCACCGACACCACATCAAGTTGATACCCTTCTTAAAAATGGAGCGGGAGGTTCTGCGCCCGATTTTATTTCTTGGTTCAAACATAAGGTACAGTCGTTCTAAGGCTCGTACTTTTTACGACGTGCGAATAATAACATGAACTATCATGATTTTACTTTCAGGGCCAAAATGATGAGTCTATGAGTCCCGAGTTGAGACAGATTGCCAATGGTTGTGCCTATAGGGTCATGTCATACTCCGGCTATGATGTGAATGGATATCGCTTTCACACAGAAAGCCACGAGCAGAGTCGTCCCAATCGAAGAACCACAAATAGTGGAGTTTGTACGACAGCTAATGATGGGGTCGATTATTATGGCATAATTGAAGAAATATATGAACTAACGTTTCATGGTTGCAAACCTCTTAAGCCGGTCATATTCAAATGCCATTGGTTTGATCCTAACGAAGTGCGACGGACCCCTAATCTTGGACTAGTCGAAATTCGACAGTCATCCGTGTATCCAGGAGACGATGTCTATATTGTGGCTCAACAAGCCACACAAGTTTATTATCTCTCATACCCGTGCAAAACCGACAAACGTCTTCAGGGTTGGGACGTTGTGTACAAGGTGTCGCCACACGGCAAACTACCTGTCCCTAACAATGAAGATTATAACATAGATCCAAACACGTATGACAGAGAGTTCTTTCAAGAAGATGGACTACCAGGGCGTTTTGAGATAGACTTAACCGGAGCGATCGAAATGGAAGTAGACGATGATGAAACGGTTCATGACGAGGATGCTGGAGATGAGGTTTATAATGCGAAGGATTTAGAATTACTTGAGCGATTACAATTAGGGCTTGATGATGATGACAGTCCTCCTTTGGAGCACGGGCCTGAATATGAACTCGATATGCAAGATAGTGATGATGAGACTTATGATGCAGCTAATCCTGATCAAGATGACTATTTTTAATACATGTTAGTTTCTAATTATGTGATGTTTATTTTGTAATTATGTTACTCTTTCTTAAATATATACTGATTGGTTTACTGTTTTTAATTGCAGGTGATTGAACAAAGATGGTGGACGGCGGTGTAGCACGAAAATGTGTGTCTGCTTTCAGAAGAGCTCTTCCAAGCCCTTCTGCGTCGGGGCCCTCGACTTGGGGTCGAGGGAAGGGTCGAGGGAAAGGTGGCCCCAAGGGTGGCCGAAAGGGTCGACCTATACAGCCACCTTCGCCAGAGGAGGAGGAGGAGGAGGAGGAAGAGGAGGAGGTGCAGCAGGAGCAGCCGCAGCGGCAGGAGGACGAATACATTCCTTCCGAGGAGGAGGAGGAGGAGGAGGAGGCGGAGGCGGATGCAGAGGAGGAGGAGGAGGAGGCCACGACAGGAGCTATCCCGGCTGTCTGGTTGCGAGGTCCCTCGAGGCTTCCGGATAGGCCGATACCACTTGCTTCCCGCCCAATGATTCAACCCTCTGGGCAAGCGTAAGTAAATTTACATGTTATCAATACCTTTTCATTTCAATACCTTATGATTTCACAATATATCATCTTAATCATTTTTGACAGGGGTTGGCGAGTACTCATCGAATGTGGTCACAACCGCAAGGTCAATGGCATCCTCGGCCTTTTGTGCAGGGAGCACTTCCCGGGCCTGGTCACCATTGGCGGAAGGCAGGAGCCGGCCTGGACGTGGGAGCACTACGTCACCGTCCCAGATCACTTCGATCGGGAAGGAAGGAAATTCAATAACAAGGCGGAGCGGGTCAAGGGCGAGCTGTGGGTAAGTATTCCTCGTACTAAACTACTCGATACATGGCATTCATTTGTAATAATGACTGGATACATCGTGTTTATATGCAGGATTTCTACAGGCCTGTGATGCTGCTTGTCATGAAATATATGTCTGTAATGTTTGTTTGAGAGGGGACCTTTTTACGTGAAAAAATAGCAAAAAAATGGTGAATTTGGTCACTTCGCCGTGTGTGGCACACGGCAAAGAAGGACTTTGCCGTGTGTTTTTGCCATGGCACACGGCGAAGGGACCAAACCTGATGTTCTGGACGGAACATTGCCGTGTGCAGAATACGGCCTGTTGTAAATTCTCCCAAGGTTGTTGCTCGGCTGCACACGAAACCACCCTGAGATGGATGGAATGCAGAACTCTAGCATGATGTTAACTCTTGTTTGCTTTTTTTGCTTCATCAGTTTTACCAAGTTAATTGGCAGCGTGTGTCTACTCCTGCCTAATGAAATATCAAGGAGTATTTTTTTTTCCATTTCCGATACTCCGAACCAAATGAAATATGCATGGGATTGTTGCACTACAACAATATCGAGAACTGTGGGTAAATAAAGTAATTAAAGCCAATGTATATTCTACAATACCCAGTTGAAAATTTGAAGGAAAAAATGTTTGGTACTAGTCCAAAATGCATCAAAGGAATATAATGACTAATTGGGACTGTAGTAGGCGGCGGCAGCTTGAACAAGCTATTGATCAGATCTGAGGAAAACAAGAACAGAACAAAATAAAAAAATGGATATTTACAAAGACGTTTGACATTTTAATTAGTGTTGTATTGGAATTTTTACAATTAATTTATGTATGCACTACCAGAGAACGAGCTATCGGTCCCGCTCATTGGTACCAAATTTTTTGGACCCGGTACCAATGCTAGTCATTGGTACCGGGTCTATCCTGAGGACCCTTTGGTACCGGGTCGTAACATCACCCGGTAGCGAAGGACACCCCTTTGGTACCCGTTCCAACCACGAACCGGTACCTAAGTTTCGGACCCGAAAAAACACTGCAATCCCATTTTATCTCTCTGGCGTCCGAGCTCATCTTTATCCCCTCCTCGGTGAAAAAATCTAAGTCCTCATCCTCTCTCTCTCTCTCTCTCCACTGCGCAGGGGCGGCGCGTGCGGCTGCCGAGCGGGGAGGGCAGGGCCGCCTGCGGCTGCCGAGCGNCGATTGATGATATTGAGCCTCCAGTGAACAAGAAGCAATTGCAGAGTTTGATTGGAAAAATCAATTTCCTAAGGAGGTTTATATCAAATCTATCGATCCGATTGGAAGCGTTTACTCCTCTGTTGAAGCTGAAGGATGGAGAAGAATTGGTGTGGGAGCCTCAACATCAAAAGGCGCTGGATGAAATCAAGCAATATTTAGCATATCCGCCAGTTCTTATTCTACCACAAGAGGGTAAGCCGTTCAAGCTTTATTTATCGGCTTTTAATCATGCAATCGGCTCTGTTTTGATTCAAGAAGTTGATGGGAAAGAACGAGTTATATTCTATTTAAGCCGAAGATTGCTGGTTCCTGAGACTCGGTATTCGTATGTGGAAAAGCTTTGCCTTTGTCTATATTTTTTTGTACAAAATTGAGGCATTATTTGCTATCGGCCGAGTGCACTGTGGTCTGCAGGGAGGATGTGATCAAATACATGTTATCGATGCCAATCATGAAAGGGAGAATTGGCAAGTGGGTTTTTGCTCTAACAGAGTTTGATCTTAAATACGAATCGGCCAAAGCGGTAAAAGGGCAAGTGATGGCTGATTTGGTTGCTGATCATTGTGGACCTAGCGTTGATGCTATTGAGCAATGCACCACGGAGTTTGATATGACTGGTCCGATGAATACGGAGGCCGATGTGGTTGACGCAGTTCCCTGGACCATGTTCTTTGATGGTTCGTCTTGCAATGATGGTTGCGGAATCGGCCTGATTATTATTTCGCCTCGGGGGGCAAGGTTTGAGTTTGCTTATCCAATTGAAAAGTGCACAAATAATCAGGCGGAATATGAAGCATTAATGAAAGGTCTCCGGATTCTTAAAGAAATCGGCGCTCAATTTGTTGAGGTATTTGGAGATTCTTTGTTGATTATTAATCAGCTGCTCGGCAAGTATGATTGCAAGATGGATGCTTTGTTGCCTTACTTTGAAAAATGCCGAGGTTTGATTGACCAGCTCGCCCTGGTAACTCTTAAGCATATTCCAAGACATCATAATGAGGAAGCAAATCGGCTGGCGCAAAGGGCGTCTGGCTATCAGCCTATGTCTGATGTGATGGTACAGGAGATACCAGAAGGAGATTGGAGGAAAAAATCGTTGAATATTTGAAGGATTCTTCTGTCAAGACGTCCAGGAAGTTACGCTACAAATCAGTCAGGCATGTCTTGGTTGAAGGAGTGCTTTATTTTCGCTCAGTTGATGGAGTCCTGTTAAGATGCATCGGACCTGAAGAAGCCAAGGTCTTGATAGGAGAGATTCATGAAGGCGTTTGCGGGGCTCATCAATCGGCGTTCAAGATGAAGTGGATGGTCAGGAAGAACGGATATTATTGGCCGACGATTTTGGAAGATTGCTTTGAATATTATAAAGGATGTCAAGAGTGTCAGAGATATGGAAATATTCAGAGAGCTCCAGCATCGGCTATGAACCCTGTCATCAAGCCATGGCCGTTTAGAGGTTGGGGAATTGACCTGATCGGCCAGATTTTTCCACATTCAAGCAAGGGACATAAATTCATATTAGCGGCAACAGATTATTTCACCAAATGGGTTGAAGCTATTCCTTTGAAGGAGGTGAAGTCCCAGAATATTATTGATTTTGTTAGAGAGCACATTGTCTACCGATTTGGAATTCCACAGACGATCACAACGGATCAAGGTACGATGTTTACGTCTGACGAGTTCAAAAATTTTGCTGCTGATATGGGTATCAAGCTCCTCAATTCATCGCCATACTACGCACAAGCCAACGGTCAAGCTGAAGCCTCCAATAAAAGTTTGATCAAGTTGATTGATAGGAAGATTGAGGAGTACCCGAGAAAGTGGCATATTGTGCTTCCTGAAGCTCTATGGGCATATCGAATGGCTTGCCATGGATCGATCAAGGTTTCTCCATATGAACTGGTTTATGGGCATGAAGCCGTTTTTCCATGGGAAATTCGTACTGGATCAAGGCGTATCGAGCTTCAGGATAAATTAAAGGCCGGCGAATACATGGAACTCATGAATAGTGAGTCCGATGACTTGGCTGTTCGTCGGCTACGCGCTCTGGAAAGCATCGAAGCTAACAAGCTCAGAGTTGTGAGGCATTATGATAAGAAAGTTAAGGGAAAAGAATTTAAAGAAGGCGATCTCGTGTGGAAAGTTATTCTGCCAATTGGTTCTAAGGATCCCAGATACGGCAAGTGGTCACCAAACTGGGAGGGGCCCTATCGAGTCGTCCGATGTGTTCCTGGCAATGCTTATATTCTACAGACGCTTGAAAGAGAAACATTTCCTAAGGCAGTGAACGGGAAATATTTGAAGAAGTACTACCCTAGCATTTGGGTAAATTCGTAAAGCCGATGCTGCGCGTCAAGTTTGGAAGCCGACGGAAACATCGCCTCAAGAACAAAATATAAAAGCCGATGCGACATGCATCGCCTTAAGGGCTATATGCAGCAAAAGAAAAGTATATTACATCATCAAGCTGCTCGATGGCGGAGCAGGCTACCAGTGTATCAGACCGCTTGGTATCGGGTCAGACAAGTTTAAAAAACTGTTCAGGGCTACAAATATCTAACTATCAAGTCAAGGGCGGCCTGACGGATCTTGTCTACATCTGCGATGATCCTGGCGTCGGCTTCAGCATCCCCTTCTACAGGCTTGATCGATTTATGGATCTCTTTGGCGGCCTTGATATGAATCTTGTAATCTTCTTCGGCCTTCGCCTTCAGAGTTGGGAGGTCATCAAGTTCTTTTGCCTTAGCCTGGATGCTTGATCGGACTTGGATGAGTTCTTGTTCTAGCGCTTGTTCTCTGGCTCGCAGATTTTCAAGTTCTATGTTGATGGAAGCAGGGAGCGCCGATAACTCTTCGATCAGTTTTGTCGATTCTGCAGCTTGAGCTCGTTTTTCATCTCTGGCCCTGATCAGGTCTTGCTGGGAGGTCCGATTCGTGATCCGGCGGCTGGCTTGCATCACTGGGAAGGAATGACCCTCTATATAGGCCGCCGGTATCAATGCCTCCTCCAAGTCCAATGGAAGCTGACCTCGCAGAGTCTTGACGATCTGACGAATCAGCTCTGCATCCTGGACGAGATCGACGATATTTTGATGAAGGAATGTGGATATGTCAAGCAGCTTCGCCTTCACCTCGTCAGATAGCAAGCCTGGCCCGGAATTGATTTCTTCTTCTCCTATTACCGGCCGATCAAAGTTAATTGATGTAGTCTGGCTGGATTGAGGAGTATCTTGAGCCTGTGAACAAGGAAATGGTCAGATACGATATCAAAAGAAGCCGATATGAGTGTGTCAAGCTAGGATACTTACTTGCTTCCAGGCCGATTCCTGCTCAGGTCCAGGTTGGGAGATTTCGATGTTGCCGCCTTGAATCTCCCTTTGTGCAATCTCCAGATCCATCAAGACATGCTGAATAATTTGCTGGGAGAGAGAGAATAAGATCAAGCTAGTTTTCAACTGTTAAATAGATCGGCTGATGATTACCGTTGCATCTGTAGAGTCGGTTGATCGAACCTGTTGGGGAGATGCTGGACGTTCTTCTTGAAGCCCTTGGCCTGTTTGTGCTGGTTCTTCTTGAGGTAGCAGGCTTGATTGACGAGGCGAACCAGTTATGGTCCTCTCGGATGAAGGCGAATGAACCGATTGTGCCTGGATGGGGCTTGATTGCATTTGGATTGGGCTTGATGACCTTTGTGGGTCCGATCCTGAAGCCTCCTTAGCCGATGAGCTTGAAAGTGTTGTCAGGCTTGGCTGATGCGAAGATTGTCCGATGATCTGGGTTTGCAAAAGGAGGATTAATTTCGATAAAGAGAGTAGTGGAGTTTGATGAATATTAAACTTACCAGAGCAGTCTTCTGACGCTTGACAGTTTTGGAGGACGTCGGCTTCTTCCTTTTTCTGCTGTCACTAAGAGCCGACAGGAGCTTGCCGATGGTGGGGGAATCGCAGCCGATCCACGGATCTGGCGAGATGTTGCTGTAGACGACTTGCTTCCCGGATCGAGTCACCGATGGAGGAGAGCGATCGACATCCTGACAAAAAGAGAGATTGTTTGATAAGCTGAAATAATGCAAAGGAAAGAAGCAAATTCACGGATATTACCTCTGGTTTACCCTTGAAGGTGGGGTGCAGCTTCCGGACATAAGTCTTGCAGGCAATGCAGAATAGATGTTGACGCCATTCGGCCCACCATGTATTGAAAGTCCGATGAGCTACAAGGCCGATTGCAAAAGTATCTAAATTTGTTTGGTCAAGGGGAGGCTCGAGATTGAGGAGACGATCCCACTCAACACTTGTATCAATCTTTCCCCTTGGATAGATTTGATCGGCCAGGACCAAGTGAGGGGGAAGTTGGCCGATGCCAAACTGACGGGCGGCCAGATTTGGATGATAGTACTCATAGGTCGATTGCCCTTGCTTGCTCAGGCTAAGGCCGATTGGGAGGAATTGGGCATTGATACAAGTCCGGAAGATGGCGAGGGCTTCCGAATCTGCCTCCACAATCATGCCAAGCTTGAATTTATAAGGCAGCTCGTATTCGTCAGCATCCTCATACAAGAACCAGAGCGCCTTGTCATCGGTAATGCCTCTGTAGAGGAGTGCAAGGTACTTGGACGATTCTTTGGCCGATAACTTATCGGCGGGGAAACCCATGGCAGCTTCACCAAACGAAGTGCATCGGCGCAAGGTGACCTCTTCTGATTCAGGTCTGCTCTCTGGGAACTTATGTTTCCAGATATTTACTTTGAGGACCTTGCTCAAATGTAGCATCAACCACATCTGGATGAACCACCATGGCCCGCCGAGATTGGTAATAGGCGATCCGGTCCTCAGGCGTGCAACTTGATGGAGCAAGTTGTACACTGACCCCAAGAGATATTGGCCGAGGTTGATGATATTATTACTCGCCAACAACTCGGCCAAGTGCTGATAATTTGCCGTCGGACCGAGTGTAGTGCCGCAGAAGAAAAATCTGTCCAGCCACATATTCAGGAAGGCTGCGTGTTCACGGTCGGTGACAGGTCCGGTCCGATGATTGCTATTCATATATCCTGTCCAGCCACCAGAGTTCTTGGTCTTGAAGTGATGACTGAGTTTGATATCAAGCCTAAGGGGGCGCTTATTGCTGGTGACATTGAGACCAAGAAGCATGACCACGTCGAGCAGTGTTGGGGTCATCGGACCATGACCGAAGAGGAAGGCGTTCAGTGCATCGGACCAGAAGTGTGATGCGGCGATCAGGAGGTTCTCGTTCTTGATAATGGGTCCGATGCTGAGGCCGATGCATTGAGCAATGTCTAATTTGTCCCAGATTGCGGACTTGGAGGCCGATACTCTCAGATACCAGTCCTTCCATCCGGGGAGAATTGTCGGCCACGAACGGAAAGCATTCTTCCAGTCATCGATATCAAATCCCAAGGTCTTGAATGGAATTCGAAGAGTTTCCAGATTGATAAACTCGGTGGGGTCTGGATCTCCCATTGGACCAAGGAAATAAAGCCCTCGGACATCATTTGCGGGGATTAGGGTTTGGGCACGAATAGCCTAAAGTGTAAAAATGCGAAATGAAAACGAGTTTGAAAAGCCGAATCTCGGAATACGAAAATGAGTTCGGATTCAGTAAAATACCTCTGGGATTGGATGGCGCGCTTCTCCTACTGATGATCCTGCGGGCACCGAGGAAGAGCCTGAGGTGAAGAAAGGCGGTGAAGAAGGGGCTGAGGAGCTCGCTGCAGCCGCCATTGTTGAGGTCGTGGCCGCCGCCATTGTTGAGCTCGCTGCTGCCGCCATTGTCGAGGTCGTGGCCGCCGCCATTGTCGAGGTCGTGGCTGCTGCCATGGTGGAGAGCGCTGCCGCTGATGAACTTGCCGGAGTGGAGGCGGAAATAGATGCGGATGTAGAAGACTGAAGGGCACCCATGGAGGATGATTCGGCCATTTGAGTGGATTTTGGTTTGGGATTGAATGAATACGAATGGTCGCTCGGAAGAGAGAAAGAAGAAGATGAGCAGTGCAGGTGCTTGGCGAAGGAGGAGGAGTAAACAGTGTGGCCGCCGGCGGGGGTTTTTATAAGGAGAAAACGGCTGTGGCCTGAGAATCGAGGAACCGCACAGTGCAAGGATGGGAAGTTTCGGCATGAAAATCGGTGAAGGAGTTATGATGACAGATACAAATTTTGGAATAAAATATATTTTATCCCAAAATTGGGGGGCATGTGTTGACACCGGATTTTCGCACCGGGAGTGCTGAGTCAGGCAGTGACGTAAGCAGCGTTGGAACTGAGCAGTGGGCCCGTTGACTGGTCAAGCAGATGGTGCCAGAGAAGGAGGCCGATGCGGGAAGGGGGTCCGATGACGAATGAAGAAAGGCGCGTCGGCTAAAAAGGAAGCTTATCAGATGTGGGGGCTATTTCCTTTTTGAAGGTTTATTTAGAGTCCCATTCTATCTTAGAATAGTTTACTTTATCTGCAAGTTAGTCAAGTCCGATCAGGACTCTTCATGACTAGGGTATAAATATAAACCCTCGTCCATTGTAAAAGATAATTCACACAATCAATACAACCCGGCTTCACGCCAAAACCCTAGGAGTAGGTTAGAGTAGATCTCGACGAACTCATTGGTGAACGGGCTGCATCAGTTCTCGATCTCCGGCTTACCAGTAAGATTGTCAACTTATCGAATTAGTATAAGCTTTGAATTGAGGCGCATCGTCCTTTCTCGTTTATGCTGTTCAACCGATTTATCTTTGGATTGTCAAGATTAGTTTAGATTCCCTGCGTCGGATCTAGATTTCTCTTGATTATTCAGCGGTTTATCGTTTATCGAGTTGTTCTTTTAGTTTTCGAGTTTGATTTAGATTCCCTGCGTCGGAGCTAGATTTCTCTTGATTATTAGAAGGCAGCTTATGCAGTTGTTTGAAGTTGCTAGATTGATTTAGATCTGCGCCATGTGAATTAATCTGATTCTTTAACAACTATGAGCATTGGTTTTAGTCCGATTTGAGCAATTCTTATCTTACAATATCGTTCTAGGTTCGATTCATCTTTACAGCTTAATCTGGTTATTCTTTGAGGGTCGAGCTTAATTTAGATTCCCTGCGTCGGAGCTAGATTTCTCTTGATTATTCAAAGACGGCTTTGAATACTGGAACGATCTTGTTACCGTTTTATTGCTTATTTGCTTTAATCCGATTAATTACCCATGCGAGCATCTTGTTTAGTTGTTATGTTGGTGAGTCAAGTTTGATCGTTTAGCTATCTGGTCCGATCATAGCTGGAGTATGTGCGCTGCATCCGTCTGTGAATCCGTGTCGAAACAGTTCTGATTTGATTGGCTAGCTAGATGGTCCGATGAGATGAATCATACTGTCAACTAAGCAAGGTGGACGATGTATCGGCTTTACTTTAATTATTTAATATCTTGCTCAAAGACATAGCCGGTCCGTTAATTTTATATTTAGATTAGCTGTAAGACTACTATTTTGTATTAGATCTGTTACATTAATCAAGGTCCGATCCTGATTGACCCGATTCTGAGGTCCGATTCGATGTCTGATTGAGTTCCGATTATATTGGTCCGATAGAGGTCATTTATGAAGTCCGATTTTGAGGTCCGATTGGCATCGGCCGATGCAAATCCGATTGGGTCATGGCTAAATCCAACGTGCATCTACCGTTTGGAAAAGAGCCGGCACAATCAAAGAGTAATTTAACTTTTTATTCCCTTGTCAATTACAGGTCAAATTGACTGGCACGCTGCGAATCTGGACAAGGTGCAGGACCAGCACCGGAACGAAGCAGATCTCCCTGGCCTTGTTGTGTTGCTCGCTGAGAATACAACCGCCGATTTTTCGCGTCAACAGTTTTTTAAAAATAAATTAGGTTTCAAGTTTTTTCTGAAAATATCTAGTGAACATAAATATGAAGTTTCAATAAATATATTTCAAATTTTTGGATATGTCAGAGAGAATTTGCTGGATTTGGGTTCTTTTATATTTAAAAATAAAAGCTTAAAATGTAGATCTGTTGACGCCAAAAAGATCAGATGATGATATTCTAGAAACAGCACTGCGGCCTGAAAGATTTGCTTGAACTTCAGTACAAGTCCGAAATCTTGAGGTTCGCTGCATGCCAGTCAATTTGAACTGAAATTAACAAGGTAGAGTTTAATCAGTAACTTCAACAAAACTCATCGGCCAAAGCCCGGATTTGTTCCCGCAATCAGATCAACATAAAAATAAGTCCGATGCAAGCATGAACCATCGGCTATGAGTCCGAATCGTGATGATGTAATATGTAATAAAACGAGCCATCGACTATAAGAGCTGATTTGATGATAAATCAGGTTTAATCAAACTCATTATTACACATGTTTCTAAAGAACTTTGATAAACTAGAACTAATGTCACTAACAATCGAATCGGACTTAAACGTGACAGCATTGAAAGCAAGGCACCGATTTAGCCTAACAAGCCGATAGATCTATATGCACTAGAGAACTTGCTTAAACTTAATTTATTTATGACTTGAGAATTAAATCTAAATTAGCTTTATGACTGTCGGATGTTTGGACCCGGCAGTCCACACAGGGTAGCCTACGTGGTTGATTTGTTGAGGACAGATCGAGGATCAGAAGTCGATGGTAACACAAGACGCAAGGATTGAACAGGTTCGGGCCGTCGAGATGACGTAACACCCTACGTCCTGTGTTGGCGGCGATTGTATTGCTGTGTATGAAGTTCCTGGAAGGATCTCCGTAGTTGGGTTCTGTCCTAGGGTTGTATGATCGTGGGTTGTAGCGTAGATGTTGATCGTGGGTTGTAAAGGTTGTAGTTTTTCGTAGATGTTGTTGTGCTCTGGAGGGGGGTCTCAGGGCGCCTTATATAGTCCGGCTGCCTTGAGTTACAAGTCGGCCAGAGATCGTAACCTACCCGGAATACAAGGATTTGATCCCATAACGATTACAGATATCTTTCCCTACAATTCCGGCTAGTTTATCTTGATTTCCGAGCTTCTTGCGGGATACGCCGTCTTCTTTCCTTGCTGCGCGCGCCGTCGCGCTCATCCGGTTCGCCCGACTGGTGAGCCTCCGACTGGTGGGCCAGCCAGTCCGACAAACCGATCCAGATGTACTCGGATTGGGCCGCCCCTTGCTGGTTGGGCCAATCCGCCTTCTGGGTACCCCTGGGGGTCTACCCCCGACAAGCCCCCGAGTAGTACGTGGTTGAGGGACAAGTCGGCGAGGTCGTGCTGTCCGATGAGCGTCGAGCCTGCTGCAGTTGGAAGCGAAACCGCGTGATACTGGAGAGAAAAGAGCCGTCTTCCAACGGATGCGCCGCGAGGTGCGTCCGTTGGCCGTAGCCCCCGAGCCTTGAAGCGATTCCGAAGGAATCGGTCCAAGGGTTAGTAGTCTTCTTCTGAGGTCACCAAATGATCAACGGATGCGCCGCGAGGTGCGTCCGTTGGCCGTAGCCCCGAGCCTTGAAGCGATTCCGAAGGAATCGGTCCAAGGGTTAGTCAAGGAGCATCTGGCTAAATCATCCGGCGTTAATTTCGGCGCCCAGCCCCCGAGCCTGAGGGCCGGGTCGAGCTGTCCGAGGCACGCCGAGTAGTCGCCCCGACGCCAGCCCCCGAGCGTGAGGGCTGAGCACGCCGAGTAGTCGTCCCGGCGCCAGCCCCCGAGCGTGAGGGCTGAGCACGCCGAGTAGTCGTCCCGGCGCCAGCCCCCGAGCGTGAGGGCTGAGCACGCCGAGTAGTCGCCCCGGCGCCCAGCCCCCGAGCGTGAGGGCCGAGTCGAGCCGTCCGAGGCACGCCGAGTAGTCGCCCCGGCGCCCAGCCCCCGAGCGTGAGGGCCGAGTCGAGCCGTCCGAGGCACGCCGAGTAGTCGCCCCGACGCCAGCCCCCGAGCGTGAGGGCTGAGCACGCCGAGTAGTCGTCCCGGCGCCAGCCCCCGAGCGTGAGGGCTGAGCACGCCGAGTAGTCGTCCCGGCGCCAGCCCCCGAGCGTGAGGGCTGAGCACGCCGAGTAGTCGTCCCGGCGCCAGCCCCCGAGCGTGAGGGCTGAGCACGCCGAGTAGTCGCCCCGGCGCCCAGCCCCCGAGCGTGAGGGCCGAGTCGAGCCGTCCGAGGCACGCCGAGTAGTCGCCCCGGCGCCCAGCCCCCGAGCGCGAGGGCCGAGTCGAGCCGTCCGAGACACGCCGAGTAGTCGCCCCGGCGCCCAGCCCCCGAGCGTGAGGGCCGAGTCGAGCCGTCCGAGGCACGCCGAGTAGTCGCCCCGGCGCCCAGCCCCCGAGCGTGAGGGCCGAGTCGAGCCGTCCGAGGCACGCCGAGTAGTCGCCCCGGCGCCCAGCCCCCGAGCGCGAGGGCCGAGTCGAGCCGTCCGAGGCACGCCGAGTAGTCGCCCCGGCGCCCAGCCCCCGAGCGCGAGGGCCGAGTCGAGCCGTCCGAGACACGCCGAGTAGTCGCCCCGGCGCCCAGCCCCCGAGCGCGAGGGCCGAGTCGAGGGTCCGTCAAGTCTTCGTCTTCCTCGTCATGCGGTAGCGCCAGCCCAGTACTCAAAAGCACTCGGCTAGCGACCGTCGTGGAGCGTAGCGCCAGCCCGAGTGCTGCAAAGCACTCGGCTAGCGACCGTCGTGGAGTGTAGTGCCAGCTCGAGTGCTGCAAAGCACTCGGCTAGCGACCGTCGTGGAGTGTAGTGCCAGCCCGAGTGCTGCAAAGCACTCGGCTAGCGACCGTCGTGGATTGTAGTACCAGCCCGAGTACTGACTGATTCGAGTACTCAGCTGGCGGCGATGCCGGAGTGGTCCAGGCCCCGAGCGTAACAGGCAAGCTCGGGATCTAAACCTGTGCCCTGCAATGAAGATATAAAGGATAGGTAGTATATGGTGTAGCAAATACTAATTCTGGAGAAAAACATTCGGCGCTGCATGTAATAGAATTTCTACTTCCAACTCTTTAAGTCTATTAATTTCCTCGGGTAGTTATCCTGTTACGTTTATGCACCTGATCTCCGATAGCCGTAGTCCATAGCGCAGGGAGCTAGGCCGCATGCACGCGTAGCAACGTAGGCGTACGGAAGAGTCGAGGCTTCACGGATTAAGGCGTGTGCTTCCCAAGTACTTTAGCGACTTGTACAAGAGTGGAAAAAGAAATAAACGATGGAGAAAAATGCAATATGCGTCTGTTGGGTGTAGCCCGACTGCTCGTGTAGCGCTCGGGCTGTATAAGCAGTCGGGAACAAACCAAGGGTAGTCGGCGATGATCATGGAGACTTGTATATGGAGATACGCGGTGACCGAAAAATATTATGAAAGTATTAAAGTATGACTTAGCTTGATTCGTGGCCGAGGCAGAAAATCGACATGCTGTCCTTGCTTGTAGTCGCGGCCGAGTAGTTCGGAATTCTGGATCGGCGTGTTGGCAAGTGGCGTAGCGGAGTAAGCGATTGTAGTCGGCGAATTGGCGCGGCCGTGATTCGCCTCTGGCTGGTATGTCGGAGTCGAGTAGCCGAGGCCCTCGTCGGCACATCGGCGAGCGGTTCGGTGGAGTCATCGTATCGGCGAATCGTGTGGCCTGACGGAGTATGTTCTCGTTGTGTAACTCAGTCACGGTCGTACTGGTCGTCAGATTCCGTCGAGCGCGGTGGAAGTTGTAGTCGGCGTGCAGATCGGCAGCGTGCACATGGCTACACGGCAATGATGACAACTTGCGATAGTCGGCGATGACGTTTTGGCCGGCTTCCATCTACGCACCAATGGGTAGCAGCATGTATGCATCCTACAATCTGAGACTTTCCAAGGGACGCGACTCCAATCCATGCATGCAATCAGTTGAGGCATACGTTAGTAGATGGAAATACCGGAGTATGGAAACAATTGTAGGCTGATTAACGGGAAAAGAGAATTGAGAATAGAAAAAGGAAAGAGTATATGTCCGATCGTGAATAGCATCAGAATTGGCTTATCTTGCATGTTCCAGCGTCCAATACACGTCCACCTCCTATCTGCCTGCACTGATTGGCCTTCGAGACCTTGCCATCATCGCACGGCGCTTGACGTCGCAAGCTCATTCTGTAGATGGGTACGGCAGTGCACCGTGCAGTAGATGCATGTGGAGCTCTATCTCGTCACGCCGCCATGCGTGTCAGGCCGTGTCGCCGCCGCCGTAGTAAATGGATCTGCCATCGAGCTTGCAGATTGATCTCGTCGATCAACCCCTACCTGGCGCGCCAACTGTCGGATGTTTGGACCCGGCAGTCCATACAGGGTAGCCTACGTGGTTGATTTGTTGAGGGACAGATCGAGGATCAGAAGTCGATGGTAACACAAGACGCAAGGATTGAACAGGTTCGGGCCGTCGAGATGACGTAACACCCTACGTCCTGTGTTGGCGGCGATTGTATTGCTGTGTATGAAGTTCCTGGAAGGATCTCCGTAGTTGGGTTCTGTCCTAGGGTTGTATGATCGTGGGTTGTAGCGTAGATGTTGATCGTGGGTTGTAAAGGTTGTAGTTTTTCGTAGATGTTGTTGTGCTCTGGAGGGGGGTCTCAGGGCGCCTTATATAGTCCGGCTGCCTTGAGTTACAAGTCGGCCAGAGATCGTAACCTACCCGGAATACAAGGATTTGATCCCATAACGATTACAGATATCTTTCCCTACAATTCCGGCTAGTTTATCTTGATTTCCGAGCTTCTTGCGGGATACGCCGTCTTCTTTCCTTGCTGCGCGCGCCGTCGCGCTCATCCGGTTCGCCCGACTGGTGAGCCTCCGACTGGTGGGCCAGCCAGTCCGACAAACCGATCCAGATGTACTCGGATTGGGCCGCCCCTTGCTGGTTGGGCCAATCCGCCTTCTGGGTACCCCTGGGGGTCTACCCCCGACAATGACCATGAAAGATAAATAGATCTATTGCAACTTTGTATGATAAACAATAAGCAACAAGAACAAATAGATCTAAATAATATAAGCCGGTAAGATAAAACAACGAGCTAGATAAAGGGTGAGCGAACTAAACGAAGAAGAACGATACGCTTCAATCTAAAACTTAGAACAACTTGATAAATTGGTGAATTATTTAGACGAAGAAGGGCGATACGCCTCAATCTAAAACCTAGAATAACTTGATAAGTGTCGTGCTTACATGCAAACTGGAGATCAAGATGATGCAGCCCTACTTACTGAAGAACTCGACGAAAAGAACCAGGTTGGTGCGTGGGCCGAAAAGTAGCTTGTATTGAGATGCTGTGTGAACGTTCTTTACATTGATGTAGGACTTATATTTATACGAGTAAAGTACGCCAGCGGTCCCTAAACTTGTTCCGAGGTGTCATCTAGGTCCCTAAACTCTCAAAATGCATATTCAGATCCCTAAACTTGTTCCAAGGTGTCACATAGGTCCCTAATATCTCAAAACGTATTTTTAGATTCATAAACTTGTCCCATTGTGTCATGCAGGTCCCTAAATTCTCAATATGCTATTTTTAATTTAATAAAAATTTTGTTGATACTTTAAATTAATGAAAATTCTTTTGCTACTTTAAATTCAATAAAAATGCTATTTTGATTTTAATTGAGAATAAGAACAAATTATCTTAATAAAGTTATACAAAGCGCATACAAAATATAATTAGCTAGTAGAAATATTCAAGACTGGTATTTATATTTCCATGTTAAACGAGAAAACTATAATATCCACTGTTGATTTTTAATGATCCAATGGTCTTGATCAACCCATGATGAGTATGATTAATAAGCAGCTAATTCAAAATTAAAATGGACTTAGTTGAAAAACAATTTAGTTGAAAAATAATTTAATAAACAACCTATTTTGAATACAATTAATTAATGGCAATTTTCAGGGATATGAAAATTCACCTTGAGAGTTTAGGGACCCAAATGACACACGGAGGCAAGTTTGAGGACCTGAAGATGCATCTTGAGAGTTTAGGGACCCGAATGACACCTTCAGATAAGTTTAGGGATCTAAAAATGCATTTTGAGAGTTCAGGGACCTAGATGACACCTCGAGATAAGTTCGAGGACCGCTCATGTATTTTACTCTATTTATACCGTAGAAATCTACACAAACCTTGTCGGATACAGACAATATCTCTAAATTTATTTAAAGTAATCTAAATCTAAACTACCACAAATATTATAACTGCCGCACAACAGGCCCTAAAGAAGTTTCTAGACACATCTTGTAGTCGTATCTGCTCCGGCCTTG
>CM014275.1:60338509-60367195 GCA_004135705.1 Alloteropsis semialata
TTTCTGTAGATACCGTGATCCAAAGACAGGGTTGCCTTATGCAACTATGGAAGCATTTAAAATAATCCGGGAGAGGTATGATTTCTTTCTTCTCCTATATTCATATTCTGCTCTCACAGCTAGTAGTAAACCGCTTGCCTGCTTCGGTGACCTTAAATATGCTTCTTAAGCAAAACACTGGTTATATCTCTAAATGTGTAATCAAAGCATGCTAACAATTCTTCAAATGATCCATGCTTTCAGATTCCTGAAAGAGGAGGCTGATAGAAAGAGGCCGAGCATGTTGAATATGGGAGAGCTTTTTGAATCAATAGCTGGTGAACCGATGCCTAAGAAGAGAAGGGTTGATTTAAGATCGCCGAGCTTATCAGGAGGCTTAAGGCACAGAGGACGCTTCCACCAAATACCTGCTCTAGATATGGTGGACGAGGACTAACGAGAGAGATCCTGTGACTTGACGATCACATAGGATAGGATATGCTGTGTCTAGCATTAGAATCCTGAATTCCTGATGTAATGCGCCATTGAAGATACTGCCAAACTGTCGCGGCGAATACCTGCGCTTGATATGTAATGTATTTTTGTCAGTGCTCTAATATCAATGGGCAACTTGCTGATTTGGGCTTCAGCTGGGCTGGTTTATTTGAGCAGAGCTCGAGTGGATAGAAACAAATGCACTGTACGAATGATTTGTTTTTCAATCACTGCATTTCTCGAGCTAACACAGTAAAAATCGAATGGCCAGGTAAAACTTTGTTTCATGGTGCTATGCGAAGTTATGTACTATCTGTTTATTGGAGCAACAGTTATAACACTTGGGCTGCTCTGAATGTCCAAAGTTATATATTGCTCAGTGACAGGCAGCCAAACAAATGGAAAGTTATATATTGCTCATCAAAATCATGGAAAGTTTATATTTCCAAAGATTTTCGCTCCTAGTGATATTATTGCATTTGCACGCGGGTCTTCAGTATGTTCAGAGAAGAAATTTACAGCATACTGTCCAGAGCTGGTGCAGTTCTGGGTCTGTGACACCAGGATAATTAAGCCAAAATTGTAAGGATCGTAACAAAGCGGATACAGTTAAATTACATTCAAAATTCCTAGCACAAATGAAACAAATGTTTTCGTGCTGTGGAATTCGAAACCACTCGCATTCGCTGGAGGGGAAACAGTAAAATTTTGCAATTACATGTCTATGTGTTGTGGGAAGCTAGCTTGCCTCTTGTCATCCTGATGTCTAGCTCTTCTAACTAGGCATACATCGCAGGCACTAATACACAAAACAGAACCTAGCCTATGCTCCCTTGAGTTTGCGTGATGGAGGCCGCCGGAATATGTTAATGAGATCATCAACACCCTGTTTGAGCAAGTAATATCTTCTCAGTTGCGGAAAACAAAAAGTTCAAGTTCTATCCAAAGTAAAGCATGCAAAGAAATGATTCATACCCGTGTTGTGATTACTAGGAAGCAGAAGAGAACAATTAGATAGGAACCAAGCACCAAAAGGAACAGCAGATCAAAAGTAACACTTGCAACCTGGATAGTTAAGGAAACAATGGCTGTGTGAGGTAACTTCAATTTGGTAATGTTTGCTAAAAGTACTTAAAATTGGCATTGACTGTCAAATCTGTATATCCTTTCAAGGTGATTAAGTGGTCAGGTAATTCATCAAAGGATATACACAAGAGCATCACAAATCTTTTGGATTATTCCATTCTGAATATGAACGATGATGTCGAAACATGAAAATATGCCAAGAAGCTTGTGCACTTGAATATACCTGGTATACATTTAGAGTTGCTTTCGTGGCATCATAGAAAGTGAACATGCCATCAAGGGCATCATTTTGAACATGTACATCAGCAGTGTGTTCAGAGAGTTCCTGCACCAGAATACCATGTCATGGTTTGCAAAACAAAAACTAGGAACCAGGCGAGCGAGATGAAATCATTGGTAGCAACCATCCAAACCTTTTTCAAGGCTGCTATGAAGGGATCGTTTTTCTGGAGAAAAGGTGCAACCCGTGGTGTCCGTGACAAAAGATCCAACCAGGACTGGATGTAGTGAGGATTAATGGCTAAGCTGCTATTCTCTGCGAAAACATCAATGTTCCTTCCTTTCAATCCATAGATGTGTCTCTGTAAAAGAGCAAGATGCAGCCAGTAAATTTTGGTTTCAGTCACCATCAACATACCACTACGTGCAAACCATTCTAACATAAATGAAACTGGATATTGTCTCCAAATTGCACCAGCTTCTCAGCCCCTCCCCACAAACATAGCACCCACCCACCCAAACACACAAAAACATGTAACAAAAATAAACAATACTAACGACTAATTGTCCAATCATAAACCGACAAGGCGACAAGTAAATGATTGAGCTTACCGCAAGACTCTCGGAAACTAATCTAACTGTTCGGATTACTGAATCAACAGCTGTAGATTCTCTGCCAGAAAGGGGAAAAACATATACAAGTATTAAAATATATTGAAATTATTACAGTGAAAAGACTCAGGATTCATTAGAAGTGACTTCACCTAGTGTCATGAAGACCACCAGTGTTTTCCAAAAATTCAGGAGGGCTAGACAATTCTGAAAGGGTAAGTGCAGTCACTCTAAACCTAGAGAACTGCTCATGTTCCCATGCTACCTACAAGTTTGCAAAACATGACACAGAATGAGACAGAACATATAAGACAGTATAATGCAGTAGGAGAATTTAACAGCCCAACTAAGCACATCCCCATTGCAATTTCCAATACAGTAAAAAAAATAAACAGGCAATAATGTAAGTGGACATGCAACGTTGATTAGTATACACGTATGCTATGTACTGAAGATGGCACTGTGAATCTGTGATGCGGAAATGCAGTATCAGCGGTGTGGACTGTGATGTCCATCAAAATGCGAAGTTTACCAAAACTCTACTGTCAAGTGACAGTTGGATAAGAAGAAATGAGAAACAAATATTGTATTCCATATACTGGATGTATAGCGGCAGTACATATACTTGATGCTTAGGAGCCTTCCAGGTACTCAAACAGGATTGCTAATAAGACGGCCCCAAAAAATAATTTGAGTTCACTGGCTGAGCTGAATCAAATTTCACCAGGCCCCCCTTCAAGAGTATCTTTTAAATGGTGTCCCCCCATGTGATTGAATACATACGAGAGAAATATCTATATAAGTGTGATTTTACAAATTTCGGTTGGACCTGTACCCTCATGAGATTGCTATGCATACAGTATATAAAAACCTATGGTGGGTATCAGTTCCATTTGGTTTGAGAAAGGGTTTTGCAAAAATGACTACAGCCCAGCTAGCAAGTCCAATGCAATGCAACCTGTTGAGCATTCAACCGCACAGGAAAGTTTTTAGCAAATCTTTAACAAGGGTTGGTTCAATTTTGGCAGAACTTTAGATCTGTACTGGAAAGAAACAGGGTCCAAATGAGAAATGTATTCCTAAATGCATAGGAATGCAAAAGTGATAGCCTAGTTATTCCAAAAAGATGTTATATAATGCATGTCGTATGTGTTTTGTTCATTCCTGATAGGAACCAAAATAATGTGGGTACATACTCTAGGATTTGAGACATTAATCTTCTTGTGCTTGATTCCAACTGAAACACCCATTTCTTTAGAGACATCTGAAAAATCCTGAAAGTAAACAAATGCAGAGATATCAATATTACTATCCTTACTGATAGCAGAGGTAAGCTCGATCAACAAGCTTGAAATGATCCACATACTTCGAAGATTTGCTTGATATAGGGATTTTCCGGAGGCTTTGATACATGCATCCAGAGGTCATTGCTCCAGGAGCCAACGCTGTTCAAGCAAACTGCGTAGTCAATGCTCTCACGTACACGCTGATCGAAACTTCTTAGCCACTGCATCAATTTTTTTCAAGAAAAAAACACAGCTGTAAGTCACTCAAACAGATGACACAAAGATGAACTTAGTTTCTCCATTACCCAGATAGATACTTGCCTTGCTAGTTCCATTGTAATTGTAGGGTCCACCAGATGTTAACCCAAAGAGAAGATTGTACTTGCCCCTGGTCTTAGGATTTGAATAAAGACGTGAAAAGAGTCTTGCAATCTCTAGAAGAGCCACAACTCCACTTCCATTGCTGTCGCTTCCCACAGAAAGTGCCTGAGAAAATCCATGTTATCCAAGACATCTAGAAGAATACTAAAGAATATTCCAGAATGTTTTTTTTTTGAATGAACATACAGGTGCAGCACCGAAGGTGTCATAGTTTGCAACTATGGCAATGGTTGGAAGCTGTTCACTATCACCCTCTCCTTTCAATCCAGGTAGCCATCCCTGCAACTCAAAAGCAGTTCAGCTTAGATATGTTTATTTTTTTAAAAAAAGTGTAAAACAGCTTAGTTTTGTTAGCGCAAACATCAAATTGGGACAATCACTCTTCCAACAAATAGCCATCTACAATTATTTTCCTGCTTCTGGGAGAAGGAGGGGAGAGGCTACCTGAATATTGGAAATGGTCGGAGATGAGACTTTTCTAGGTTCCGCTGAGGACACGACAAGTTTGTAGCTACAAATCCAGAAAAGCAATATCAATCAAAAGAAAATCCACGAGGAGATTGACATTTTGTAACTGTCCATGCACTGTGGTTGAGTTATAAAGTTGAAAGTGCAAAATGCTGGCCAGTTTAAAACATGCACAATTGCTCATGAGTATTACCCTCCTGTTGTTGCAGAGGCTGGTTGACCTGAAGAGGCAATTTTACGGATATCTGCTAGCAGGTGATCAAAACTGTTGTCATGGAAAGCGAAGTACACAGGGTACTGCATGAAGTAAAGAACATGGTTTAGCCAACATATCACATGATTCAAAAACAAAAATGGGTTACTCAAGCAAGTGGGGAGTAAAGATGATTAGACAAATTATTTGTCAGGATCTAAATACAATAAAAACTTAGACTGCTGAGTGGTGTAGGCATTAATTATCAGGATCCTTAGGAAGCTGGATGCAAAATAATTGTGACAAGTTCACCATCCCCAGTGTTAATTGTATACTTGTACCAATGTGGCTACGTGATACAGATGTAGAGCGATAGACGCATGGTGCGTATTAAACTATTTGCTTCAATCATTAAGGAATTTGTACTTACTGGAACTTCTTCATGCACAAGCAATTTCTCGAGCTCGGCCAGCACACCCTTTACTTGCCCCTTGTCAACATTATTCTCTGCGCCATCCTTATTGCTGAGCTTTGTCGGGAGTAGAATGAGCAACCCTCCCAGATGTTTTTTCTCCGCCAGGTACTCTGAGAAGTCATTGACATTGGAAGAGTTGAGTTTTTCAGCGACAGAGTGAGTACTAGTGCGTTGAGATTTGGCAGTACTAAAAGCAACTGCAAGTCCAATCTAGGACATATAACGAGCAGTAGTGACCAAAAGCTACTTAGTAACTAGGCAACTGCAAGTCCTACGAGATCGTGATCCACTAGGCAACTGGGAGTACTAGGATAACGTGATCTCGGTGATGAGACAGGTAATAGCTAGGAATGCGACTGAGCACAGAGCAAGTGTGGACACGAGGCAGGAAGAGATCTAGTCGCAAGTAGTAATAAGATGGCGGGTACCCCGTACCCGTACCCGTACCTCTGAGGAAGGAGAGCGGGAGGTCCAGTAGCGGCGCGACGAGCGCGGAGCGGGAGAGGTCGGCGCCCGGCGGGAGCGGGAGCGCGGCGGCGTGGTGGTTGATGACCGCGGCGCGGGAGCCGAGCGGGGCGCCGGCGAGGTCGTACTGGATGAGGCGGTAGACGCCGACGGCGGCGGCGGCGTCGCCGAGCTCGACGCAGGCGAGGAGGACGAGGGCGACGGCGAGGGCGGAGGAGATGGAGGCCACAACCTCGCCGGAGGGAGACATGGCCTCCTCCGGCTTCCTCGTCGGGATCAGCGAGCTGAGCTGAGCGGAGCGGAGCAGAGCAGCAGATGCACAAGGATGGGTGGGGCGGAGATGCAGATGCAGATGTCGCCGCCGCCGCTGCGCCTGCTGCCCCCTCGGCCTTGGGCAGTTGGGCTCTTGGTCTTGGGCCTCTGCCTGCGCCCACTGTTTGGGTTTCTTTTGCATATTCATATTTACCTGTCTCTCTCATCAACTTGTAAAATTTTCAAATCTTTTATTTTATTACTCTGCAAGTTTATCTTGATGGCAATTGTTTATCTACAAGAGAAAATGTTAATGGCTAATTGATTGATCTATAAACTGCATAATTTAGCTGTGGTTATAACATGTTTTGTTTCCGGTGTGTGGCTAGTAGTGTACTCACGTAGCAGTATTTTAATTTAATCTGCGTACCTCAGTAAAAATCTAAGAGACAAATTTTGTATAGTGTTTTTTACGAGGACCAGTATATACGTAGATGCTCACATATGAATGCGCACTCACCCTTATTAATACACGTACGAAGACTTCTGAGAGACGGGGACGGCTAGTCTCATCCTGAGATTAACGAAGTCGCCACAAGTGCTTCGCTATCGAGGAGTACATTACGCACCATTCAAAGAATAGTGTTGGTTAAATTCTAGATTAAGCCCAGAGACATATGACATTCATGCCGAGTCGGAGACTCGAATTCGGGTGGGCAGGCTCCACCACAAAAATCTAACCAACTAAACTGACCCTGTTTGGAACTGCTGTGGACAGAAGCACTTCTCAGATAAGCTGCACAAACTTGAAAAAATCATTTATTTAAGAAATGGGTCTAACCAACTTCTACGTTTTAGTACAAATGGTAGCGATGGGGAGAAGCGCGGCTAGAAAAAGATGCAAAAAAGCATACCGTTTGGCTAATAGTTTCAGTTTATTGTGGCCATAAACAGAATTTATGTTGTTCCAAACAGGACGTTTAATTCACATCTTTTTGTATGTGAGTGTTGAGAGGTCGGAAAGGTTGAAACTAGCATAGTCCATGTTAATGTTAATTTAATGATGCGCTGCTGTGCCTAAATTTTTAAATGTTTTATGGTGATTGGAAAGATACAGAAAGTTACCAAGAGGTATTGGTTACCTTTCCTATTCTGGTAAGGTAACATGAGGTATCTTTTCTATTTGTTATAGGGTTCACCTATTTTGCAACCGTTTAATTTTTGTTAGGTACATCTTATATCTGGATCATCAGATTCGGCCTAATAGACGATTCTTTTTAGAGTAAATTGCGTCCACCATACAACAACTTGTTAGGTGGGTGCAAATTAGTCCAACAACTTGTAAAATGTTCAATTTAGTACAATTACTTGGCAGGTGGGTGCTCATTGGTCCAACAACTTGTAAAATACTCACCTTAATGCAAAAACTTGTCAATTTGATGCATTTGTAGTCCAAATATTATGACGACAACGTATTTGGCACATGGATCGGTTTGTAGTCCAGTTTTTCCATATAAAGGCCCTGTTTGGCAGAGCTCCTAGAGCTGATTCTCGGCTGAATCCAGCAGGAGCTCTGCCAAACAATTGTTCAGAGAGAAGTGATTCTCAGCTGATTCTGTGAAGTGATTCTCTGAAATGAACTAAGGGGTTAGGAGCTGAAAAAAGTAGCTTTTCCTGATTCTGTGAAGTGATTCTCCATCCTGATTTTGAGAAATTTTGATAGAGAATCAAAGAGAATCACTTTCATCCAAGAATCATTTCTCTCGGAGATTCAGCTCCCATAGAGATTTAGAATCAGGTGGAGCTCTACCAAAGAGGCCCAAAATTTGTTTCTTACTATGAAAACTTCTAAAGCATGATTTACCTAATTTATATGCTTCAAGCATACATGAAGTTTTTTTTAATTTAACTATAACTTTCAGTTAAGAATGCTAACATGTCTTCTTTATTTTAACAAGTAAAATATGAGTTAAATTATTAGGACTATGTTTTTACCATATCTCAATGATCAATTATGAGTATAGTGTTCCCTCAAAATAATTATTATTTAATTCAAGCTATTTAATTTATAATATTTAAAAACAAATTAATTCTACAATAATGGTAAGATAAAAGATAAAAAAATAAAAGGGAAGTGGGAAAATAACAACAAAAAACTGGACTACAAACCGATCCATGTGCCAAATACGTTGTCGTCATAATGTTTGGACTACAAATGCACCAAATTGCCAAGTTTTTGTGCTAAGTTGAGCATTTTACAAGTTGTTGGACCAATGAGCACCCACCTGTCAAGTAGTTGTAGTAAATTGAACATTTTACAAGTTGTTGGACTAATTTGCAACTATCTAACAAGTTGTTGTATGATGGGTGCAATTTACTCTTCTTTTTAAAGAAAAAGAAATTACTAAACTTGGGACCTACATGGAAATGTTCCACGGAAAATGAGCCGGACTGGAGTAGATGTCAATGGCTGAGGCCCTGTTTGGAACGCGGGAAATTTTCCCTATTCCTGCGTTTTTTCTGTGAAATTGAACTGTTTCCTGTGAAATTACTGCACGATTCCTGCGAAATTCCTGCGTTTCAAACGGGGCCTGAATTCTGTGCGGGTGTTCGGTGTTCCCTTCCAAATCCCAATCGGACAATTCTCAAACAGCAAAGCAAGCCGCCGCCGGCCGCCGCGAGGCCGCAACTCAGGTGCAGCCGTTGGGAGGTTGGGAGGGGAGATGGGCAGGCGGGGCGAGCAGAGAGGAGGAAGGGGACGACGACTCGTGGGTGCCGCGGCGATGCTTCAGTTCGAGGGACTTGATGCCCATCTGCGCCATTCCCTTTCTACGAGGTTTGTGCGTGTGTCGTGTGCATCGAATCAAACTATGCCCGTTATCTCTCTTGCCGTTGCAGCCTGCAATCTGGACAGACACTGTCTTGTACTTCATGCAGTAAATCTAGTTTCTTGCGTACAAGTAATTCGTGAGATCTGCATTTTTCTTTTTTCTTTTTTTGACAAAGGTTAACCCGGCTTTTATAGAAAGCATATAAAGTTCGTACAGACATCCGACTCCGACCGAACTAGGGATACCAGTTTTAGCAAAAGCACAAGGTATTTAACAAGATGCTAAACTAACTCCTCCCAAACGGGATCCCTAACAAACATCGCAACTACAGAAAGTCTTCTGCTACAGAAAGAGATCGATCAGTCTTCAGAAAGCTTTCCATCCAGCTTCTCACCGCCCCTTCTTGATCCTCCAGAATCTTGGCTTCAGAATCCCGTAACAAAGTACGCCACCTCTGCAATGTTGAAGAGAGTTTAAAGATAACTTCATTAGTTGACTTAGGAAACTTCTTCTCCATCCGCATTTTGTTCCTCAGATTCCAAATCACCCAGAAAATGATAGCAAACATGAATAGTTTATAATCGTAGTTTTGACACCCCAGTGGTACCCAATGTTCACCTAAATCTTTAACCGAATTGGGAATTCTTTCCGATCCCAACGCTTCTTTGAGGCTAGTGAAAATGAATCTGGACAGAATGCACCCAAACAAAAGGTGATCTATAGTTTCAGATACTCCACATAACACACATCTGTGATCCCCTTTCCATTTTCTTTTCTTGAGCTCCACCCCAGTCTGAAGTTTGTTTTGGAATATCAGCCACATAAAAATTTTTAATTTTAAAGGCATTTTGTTCTTCCAAAGTTTCTGCATTCTTCGATTAGACACCCCTCTATGTGCCATGAATCTGTATAGAGATCTAGTTGTAAACTTCCCAGATTTTTCGAAGGCCCAAGAAATCTGATCTTCCCCCTGTTCAATGGATTTCTCATCAAGAAGATCATTCAACCTATTCCATTCATCCATTTCCAGTTCTCCCAGAGATCTCTTAAAGTCACATCTCCATTGTTGGTTTTCCCAGTTATCTGCCACCAAACTCAACTTATTTCTGCAGCTGGAGTAAAGTTTGGGAAAATGCAGTTTAAGAGGTGTTTCCAACAGCCAACAGTTTTCCCAGAACATTGTTCTCTCCCCATTTCTCACCTTGTATAATGCTCCCCATTTAAACAAATGTTTGACCTTGTGTAATCCTTTCCAGAACTGTGAACCCCTTTTTTCTTCTGTTAGCATAAAGGATTTGTGTTGGAGGTATTTAGCCTTCAACAAATCAATGCATAGGTCACCCTCTTCAGCTGTATAAAGTCTCCAAATCCATTTTGTAAGTAATGAGTCATTCATATTCCTGGTATTAATAATCCCCAGTCCACCAAAATCCTTTGGTATGCACATATTCTCCCATTTCATCATATGATACTTAAATACATCCCCTGCCCCTCTCCAGAAAAATTTAGATCTAATGCTGTCCATTTGATTATGATTTTCTTCATAAAGCCAAAACATCCCCATAAGGTATGATGGTAAGCTGCTTAGAGAGGTATTAGTTAAGATAAGTCTTCCTCCTGAGGATAAGTTTCTGCCTTTCCAAGGTTGCATCTTGTGTTTCATTTTGTCCAGAATCCCTGCAAACACTTTGACACCCAGCTTTTTGTCACTAATTGGAATACCCAGATATTTCATAGGTAAAGTTCCTATCACACAGTTCAGCTTGTTTGCAATTCTGGCTTCCTCCTCCTTACTCACCCCAAAAACAATAACCTCACTCTTGTGATAGTTAATCTTTAGTCCTGACATCCATTCAAAACAGTATAATAAGAACTTCATGGTTGCAATAGATTTGTCATCTGTCCCCATCATAACCACAGTATCATCTGCATACTGTAAGTGAGTCATCCTTCCTTCTATCAAATGTGGAATTACTCCTTTTATGAACCCCCCACTCTTGGCTTTATCAAGCATATGAGCAAGAGCATCAGCTGCCAAGTTAAACAAGAGAGGAGATAAGGGATCCCCTTGTCTCAGTCCTCTATGAGTCCTAAAATATGGACCATTTCTGCCATTGATATTGATGCAAACTCTTCCTCCCCTCACAGTGCTCATAATCCACCCTGTGACTTTCTTGTCAAAACCCTTCCTGGTCAGTACTTCCTCCACAAAATCCCAATTGATGCTGTCGTAGGCCTTTTCATAATCTATTTTCATGATCACCCCTTTCAGCTTCTTATCTTTTAGTTCATGCATTATCTCATGAAGCATTACTGCACTATCTAGTATGTATCTCCCCTTAATAAAAGCAAATTGACTCTTACTTATAATCTTATCAGCCAAGACTGTCATTCTGTCCATGAGAATTTTGGTGAATATCTTGAAGCTCACATTAAGAAGGCATATAGGTCTAAATTATTTCACATTATTGGCCTCTTTGATTTTAGGAATGAAGGTAATCACCCCATAGTTGAGCCTGGTGATATCTAACTCCCCTCTGAAAAAATCATCCCTCATATTCATAAGCACCCCTTTAATTGTGCCCCAGCATTTTTTGAAGAAAGAAACTGTAAAACCATCAGGCCCTGGTGCAGTGTTGTCTTTCATATCACAGACTGTTTGTTTGACTTCTTCTTCAGAGAAAGGCCTTAGCAGACATTGATTATCTTGATCTGATAGTCTAAGATCCCCTGCCCAAGCATTGTCTCCCAAACGTAAATGACTCATGTTCCTTTTCCCAAACAACTGTTTATAGAACGCATATATCACCCCCTTCAGTGATCATGTTACTCTTATCCTCCAGAGAAAAGATCTGTTTCTTCCTTCTCCTTCCATTTGCTACCAGGTGAAAGAAATTAGTATTGGCATCCCCTTCCAGGATCCACTTCTCGCCTCCCCTCTTCTGCCAGTAAATCTCCTCTTCTTCTAGCAATAACTCTAACTCAACCTCCAACTCATATCTGATCTGGAGAGCAGCTGCATCAAGGTTCCCCTCATCCATTTGCTCATCAATCATCCTTATTTCTTTAAGTAATTTTTCTTTCTTTCTTTTGAATTCTCCCCTTAGATTTGATCCCCATCCCTTTAAAAATAATCTTAGACTGGCCAAGTTTGCATGCCAATTGTTCAAAGAATAGCCTCCTTCTGGATGTTTGCTATTCCCCCGCTCCCATCTTTCTTGAATCAGTCTGAAGAAGTCTTCATGTTGAAACCATTGTTTTTCCATGATAAATTGCCTATTCCCCAAATGTTGTAAGTCTTCACTTTTCAGAATTAGTGGACAGTGATCAGAACCCACCCTGGTCAAGCTTCTTAGATTGCATAAAGGAAATTTATTCTCCCACTCAGTAGAAACTAGCACCCTGTCAATATTGCTCTGAATAGGATTGACTTGCTTGTTGGTCCATGTGAACCTAGACCCAGTCCTCTTAATCTCCCTAAGGCCAAACTCCTCAATAAAGTCATTAAATTGTTTCATAAGCTTTGGATCCCCCAGTCCAGTACTTTTGTCCTCCACAGATCTGATCAGGTTAAAATCACCCCCAATTACCACAGGAAGAATACTAGCTTCTATTGTAGTTGTAAGCTCTGATATAAAACTACTTGAAAACTCATGCTGTGCTGGGCCATAGACCACCAACATGTTCCATTTGAAATTCAGCACCCTGTGTCTTAAAGTAGCTCCCACAAAGAACTCTCCCAACACCCAATTCTCTATTTGAAGAATATCCTCCTTGACCCCCATTAAGATACCTCCAGAATGCCCCTTGGCAGGAATCCATTTCCAGCTAAAAGCTTCTCCCCCAGAAATATTGCTCAACTCCCCATCTGTGAAAGATTGCTTGATTGTCTCCTGAATTCCAACAATGTCTGCTTTCTCCTGCTTAATGTATTCTCTTAGCTGGCTAATCCTAGCTTTCTTCCCCATCCCTCTAATGTTCCATAAGATTGTCGTCATGTGGCACCAATTCTTTTAAGCTCCCTACTGAGCTTTGATCCCTTCTTCCTTTGAATTCTCTTCTTTGGCTCCTCTGATGTTGGTCTCCCTTCCCTTTCATTGTTACCAATACTTGTCAACTCCAAATTCTCCCCCTCTAAACTATGCTGATTTGTCAACCTCTCTTCTAAGTGTGCTTTATAGTTTGCTTCTGCTATGGCACCCCTAAGTTGTTCTTCTAGTTTCATAGCATTCAAGGATTCAAAAACCTCCTCCTGATTGTTTCCTAACTTAACATCACAAAAAGTAGCTAGATCTTCTAGATATTCATTATCACAAGAATCAAGGATAGCAAAGGTATTCAGGTTTGGGTCCATACCTGGCTCCTCTTGCGTCGTAATGCAGATCATGTTCCCCTGTTCTGCCTCATATTGGGCAATTCTTGAGCTCTTCCTTTCTGCTCTGACTGGGTTGAAACGCTTGCTTGAGCCTCGCTTGCCAACACTGACAACCTCCCATTCCTCTTCATCTGTGTCTTGAGTAATCTGAGTTGCTTGGATATTCCCTGACAGCAAGACACATTCATCCCCCTTTCCTTGAATTGAACAATCTCTTGAATCCTCTTGCATTTTGTCATCTTCTTGTTCCTGTGTGTGTCATCTCTTCTTCACCCTGGACAGTGAGGGTGGGCCATAACTCCTTCCTCATGAAAGTAGTTCCTTCCAAAGTGTGTACCAGCAAATATCCAGGTGGTGGAGATGACTTTACCACTTCCTTAGTGTCTGCTTTATTTGAAGATTCTTGTGTCTGTGTTTCAGCAGTTTGACTAAGCTTTCCAGATCCCTCTTCATTAGGTTCATAGACAGTTAAGGGCAAGACTTCATTGGAACTAGGCATTGCTGAGTCCAACTTCTGCTCTTCATCCACCTCAATTGTCAGTTTCTGGGCTTGCTTTTCTGGACCCTGACTGAGTTTCTCCAATGCCTCTTCTCTGGGCTCACAGCTTGACAGAGGCAGTACTACATTAGAACCAAGAGATGTCAGGCCCACCTTCTTTTCCTTGTCAACCTCTTGAGATTGTTCACCAAAGTCTTGGCTGAGCTCCAAGAAAACCTCCTCTCTAGGATCATAAATAGCAAGAGGAATAGCTTCAGTGTATTGAACATTAGTTCCAGCCTCAGTGGTCACCTCTTCACTAGCACCTTTGGTCCTTTTGTAACTTGTATTGCTATGTCCTGAGTATCCACCAGTCTCCTGTGCCCCCTTCTGACTTTCTCCTCCAAAGTTCTTGCCTCTCTTGTCATAGCCTATGTCACGCTCCCTTGTGTCATATTCCTTTTCATCATCAGATGATTCCTGCATCCTTCTCTTTGGTATTGGCATAGGATCACCCTTGTCCTTCAAGTCCTCAGCCACAAACTTAATTTCATGTCCTACTTTATTGATAAAAATCTCAACAAAACCCTTCAAGCTGTTGATGTTCCTCCCATTCAACTTTACTCTGATAGGACCTTCTCTAATACAAGTCAGTTCATCTACTACCACCACTTCACCTGCCAGCTCTGCAATGGCTTTGGCTGCTACTGGATCTCTAGCATGGTCAGGGACATTATACATCTTTACCCATCCAGTTTGAAGAATTGAAGAGGCAGTGGGGTCCAGATTGGATTTAGCGACCTTCACCTGGATATTGTATATATCAAAGTTGATTCCTCTTGACTTGGAAAAGGCTTCCAGAATGTCTTTGTTTGGAAAGATAGCAATGTATTCAGTCTCACTGATCTTCTTCACCCCCCATCTCCATTTAGCATCAATCATGTGCTTCAATTCCTCCTCTATTCTTTCCACTGAGGCTTGACCTCCTGTGACTTGCAGCAAGCCAACGTGTTCCACTGTTTTTTTCTGTTCCAATCCAGGAATCTTCAGATTGTAAAATCCCTGTCCCGGAAAGCCAAATCCACACAATTGGAGGGTAGCACCTTGAGCTTTTGGGCAACCTGCCGCTAGGTGACCTTCTTCCTTGCATCTGTAGCAGAATGGAGGGTTTGTGCATGTAGCTTGGTGATGACCCTCCCTTCCGCACCAAAAGCAGGTTCCAAGATCCTTAGGCTTGAAGCCCTTCTGAGCATCTGAATTGTAAGGTCCTCTCCTCTCCTCCCTGCCCCAATTACCCACATCTCCCAGAGGTTTGCCTAGTCTATCATGGATGGATCCAGGAGCAGTACCTTGGTTGTATCGGGTGTCTGGATTCACTGCACGGCGCTTCCCGGCTTGATCTCCACCTTGGTACTGCTGGCCACGCTCCCTCTGCAGTCTCTCCCTTAGGTTGCGTCATCCTCCTCTTGCCGTAAGTTCCTGGGTCCTTCCGCGTAGAAGCGCCCGCCTCGATCCTCCTCGAATCGGCGCTTCGGGCTGCCACCTTCATCCCCCCCTCTCTGGAATCGGCCCGGATCCCTCGACATCTCACTGGGTGCTACAGCTTCCGCGAAGGATTTCTGCAGTGGCGGCGGAGGACAAACCCTAACAACACGGCGAGCTCTCCACCCTTCACGCCGGATTTCGTCAATTCTCGCAGGGAATCCCCTTTCGTTGTCCACCGCAGGTTTGGGAATCCAAATCCATCGATCCAATGGCTCAGGACGCCATGAATGGGCAAACAGATCCTCAATCGAACGGCCGAACCTAACCTTGTCACTGTTGTTGTCTGGCCCATCCGTCAGCCTCACCAGCTTTTCCCCTCGCCCGTGATCTTCGAATTCTGGGTCTCCCGCCTTGAACTCACCAGGAATTTTGCTGATCGCATTGTCCAATCGATCGAAGGCCTGCTTCAGTGAAATCAGCTCGTTCTCATCATCCAATTCGTCGTCGTTCCTCGACTCCCTGTTCATCCCGATCTTATCCGACTTCCCCTCGAATAGTGCTCATTTAATCTCCCTTGCTTCTCGTGCTCGATTCTCTTCCAATCCCCAGGCAGAGTCCCCCCAGGTCCTGATCGGTCCTCCTCGATCCAGCCTCCGCGCGATCTCCGATCGACCTCGCTGGTTTAGGTAGAACTGTTGCTTCTCCGCATTCGGGAATCTATTATCTATCTGCATTTTTCTTCAGATAGATAATAGATTCCTATTTTGGCAACCACGCATTACTCCATCCATCACTTCATTCTTCCATAGCAGCCTGCATTATACTCCAATGTGTAAGATCTTACACATATCTATCAAGTATATGTGTAACATCCGCTGACACTATGCTACCATTCCTACTCCCGCCCCTAAAAAGTTGGCCCGACTAAAAATGCAGCCCAAGATTTTGGACCAACAGGCCTAATTCATTCATACCCACAGAACAGACCAATCAAGCCCACTCAAAAAAAAACAGACCAATATAGAGTTGAAAATATATTTTTCATCCACATATCACACGAGTCTATCCTGTTTAGCATCCCTCCCTTTTCTACTGTATAAGAGGGCAGCGCATCATAAGGCATAAGATCCATGTTCAAAATCTGGAACATCAGATCGCCCCGGCCCCTTTTACAAGACGTGTACGTATATCAAAATTCAAACTCTACAAATTTTGACCAATAATTTGCAATAATTTTTAGATATTATAAAATAGACTTGATACGAATAGATTCGTAATCAAATGTACTATAAGCGTAAGTTTATAATCATAGCAATTACAATATAAATAAATGAATGGTCAAATTATAATTTGGAAACCGTGTCATATCAAACCACCAGCTTCCGCAAGGACCCAAGGTGTCCAGGGATTTCTCAAAAGAAATCTTATTCTTGCACTTCAGGTGTTACTGTGCCTGTCTAAATGTTCCTGCTGTGCTCCTGTTCCCTTGAAAAGCTTGTTATTTGTACATTCTGGACAACTTGTGTTGTCTTTCAATAGGGTCCCTGCTGCCCAACAACTTTAATAGTGAAGTGACCAACCTGTTGTTACTGACAAAAGATGACCCCCTCCCAGATCATGACCAAATTTCATTGGAAAATTTCTACTTTGTGTTGTCAGGGCCAGCAAAGATTCACTGTTTGGATCAAGGAGAAAGCAGCTTTTTTTTTCCATGAAAACATCACAGGAATTTCAGATGCAGCTAATATGCTTGACAAGAACACATGTGGTAGACTGGTATGTGGGGAAGCGAGCAAGACAAGACTGCAGAATTATCATAAGAGGTAAGAACCAAAATATATTTGCGCTTGATAAAAGCCTGCAGGCATGGACCATTTTTGCTATCTAACTGTTGCAACTAGTATAGTCAATTAATCATACAGAGTCTTAACTGGAAAAACTTCTTGTTAAGTGAAATATCAGCTCAAAGAAAGTGTATTGTGCTAATTCTGTACTTGTGCCCATACTGTAAGGTATACGACTTAACACTAACACATGTAGAAACATAACTGGTCAGAAAATATTTAGGATCATGCTGTCTTATGAGCGCTTTGGAGATTGCATGATGGAGGGGACACTTTCCCTACAACTAACACATGTAGGTTGTCTGTACTTCACATTACAGACAAATTAAAACATTCATTTTTAAGTCAGTTCACATCTAGTCTCCTTTGTGTTGAAAAAGAAAAATATGGCTATCTTAGTTATCATTTAGCTCTGTATCAATTCAGTTGGTACGACTTGATCAGGGGAAAACATGGAAATTGTGTAGAAGCAAACCCAATAGACAGATATATTCATTTATAAATACCACATGTTTTAGATCAGGATCACACAGGAAATCATATGAAAATAAAGAATCCTTTGGATTCCTGCTGTCCCCTCATCTGAAGAGCTTGCATGCACCATATTATGTGCTTCATCGTTTTGCTTGCTTGTTTTTAGTTCTCAATCATTCACACTTTGTTGGACGAATGCACGGAGCTTTTCTTCCTTCTGCACCATTGTACTGTTGGGAAAATTCCCAGTTTTGGCTTATTCATTTCGATTCAGTGTTGAATCAGATATATGCAAACAGTGTTAGCCTCTATATTCAGATTCTTATATATCTTGCGGCTGTTCAATTGGGGTCCGTTTAGTTTGCCCATCTCTGAAGACAAATCCAAGAATGGCTGTTACACATGTTACACAAACACAGTAGGATTCTTTACACCTTTAACCTTTTTCGGTTTTTGGTCTTTTCCATCCTCTTTATATGAAGAGATGGTAGAAAAGACCGATTAGACAAACTGCAGTAGGTCGAATTTAACAAGTAAAGGAATAAACTTCCACGTTAAAAGTGATGAACATTAGAACCACAACCTGCTCAATTGTGCAGTTATGCTGGGGACAAATATCGTCGAGTTAAGTATTTTTCCTTTGGACAAATTAGGATATAAGTATACCTTGTTTAGTCTGTCTGACTTTTGCTGAAACTGGAAAACACTAGCATCTTGTGATTTAGTTCAAAGGTTAAGGTTAGATGCCAGAGTGGCTAACCAAAATAAGGGGCATGCATCGTCCATAAATTTCGTCTGTGCTAGACAGTAGAAACTTTATCCCGAAGCGATCTGATCTGATTGCTCAAAATCTCAAGCAAGAAGTCTCATTCTTTCTGTAGGTATATAAAGTTTTAAATTGAGATCGGCTAGCTAATTACCCTCCATATTACGGCTGTGAATCAAATACAAAATAAATATTTAGGAGAAGCAAGATCAGGAAAAAGATGGTAGTCTTTCCTGCATTATTGCATCTAGTCCTGTTATAATTATCCACCATAGAAGCTTGTGGTATGGAATGGAAGGTTACCACTTACCACAAGAAAACAGTGATTATGGTGTGTTGGCCACTAGGCTTAATTAGGCCTCTTATTACCAGTTAATGAGCAACTAGGCAGCAGTTCTGCAACACAACATGTTCCAGTACAGTAGATCGGTTAGCAGCAGACAGTGTTAGCTACTGTGCGTGGTCCTCACGACAATTTAATCTTCTCCAGAATTTTGCATGAATATACTATGGTAACACTGTTCCAAACAGTTTGGGTATGTACTACAGGCGACGGGAATCTGCAGGATCATGCGCTACAGCGAAGGAGTCGGCTGATTAGCCTCTATCACTTGAGTGACCACTAGCATGGTACGGCAGTAATGCATGCTGAGGTGCGCACTACACAATAATGCAGGCGCCAAGCTTGAGTGATTACACATGCATGGAACAGATGATAAGAGATGGCAAGCAGGCTATAGTAGTTCAGTGGTGAGGCAAAGGTGAACACCTATTACAGGTAACCGTACCATATACTCTGTTGATTGGCCTCCTGCTATCAGCTAAAGGGCTAACAATGATTATGCAGATCTAGTAGATGATTAGTCTGTTGCATATCGCCGCGTTCGGTACAGCTCTTGTTGTCGCTAATTTACCTTGGTGATTGAGTATACTCCTATGATAGCTGTGCTATGATAATATATCCTTAATTATACACTAAGTTTGGTCACATGTTTCTTGGACCTTGCTTGTTTGGTGCATGCCATAAGAGTGGATCGGAGATGTTCAATGAACGAAAGGAACAAAACAATCACTAGAGGTGAGGATTAAATTTGGTCTGATGCTTAGCCATACTTGCATAAATGTATTCGAATATATTATATTATAAATGAGCAAGAGGTGAAATGGCAAGAGAACGGATTCTTTTAGCTTTCCCTTGGTGTCATTTGGCACATGATTATTTTGTGTATAAATTATAGTTTTAGAGATGATTCAAAATTGATTTGATCTAAAATAAAAAATATGTAGGTTGGGTCGCAACCACATGAAAAAACACATATTTCTGACAAGCTGTGCAACGGTCTGTTGGAGACACTGGGATATATAGTACTAATTAATGTCCTTGCAGCAACTCCATCGTCCTCGGGAAGAAGAGAATCTGGAATCTGGAGCATGGCACAAGCGGCCTAGCAGCAGCAAACAATTGGGTACGTGCCGCAGCAGCAAACCTACTATACAACTTGTAATCACCTGATTGATTGACTGATTACTATTGCAGGCAGGCAGGCAGGCATCCTGATCCTGATACATGGATCATTCGGCACAAGAAATGCCTGCCTAGCCTGCCGCGTCGCATTCGCATTCAAATTCGCACACACATTGCAGGGAATTAAGGGCACTAGCTGATCGATTACTCAAAAACTAGCAGGTAATTATTTTTTCTATCTTGCAACAAATTAATAAAATGGACGGGCCGCATATATAGGACATGCATGAATCAAATTGCAAACATATGGTGTGTTGCAGGTAGGTTCCACGTGGAGGAAGCATGGCAATTTGGCGTGGCTAGCACAAGAGAGCATCGGAACGGAGGGAAGGAAATAAAAGAAGCGAAATGCAGGAGCGGCAGCGGCGCCGTACCCCAACTGACCACCAGAACGAATCCACTGCAGGCAGGCATTGCGTCTTCTTCCTCCATTTTTTAATCCCTTCATCAGCAATATAGTGTAACTACTCTCTGCTCTCTAGGTAACCTACCCTGCTCCACATTTTAGTTTGTCTTCTTTGCATGTATATATTCAGCACATATATAGTACTTGTTAGCATATATTTATATGTAAATCCATGAAGCTCATCAGCTCCCTCCCTCCAAATAAAAGACCTTCCTTGCTCGCTGTCCAACGCCTCTAGCTAGCTACTCCATCAAGCTAGCTCTAGCTACTCGATCTGTCTTCTTCCCCAGCTCTAGCTAGCTAGCTACAAACGCACTGCCATGTTCAAGAGGCAGCAGCTTATTGCTCTTGGTGGCTTCACCTCTCTCTTCAGCAGCAGCGGCAGCCATAAGCAGCCGCCGCAGGGCACTTGCCATGATTCCGCATGGCAATGGGCCTCCTGCGGCCTGCACCCAAGAACTCTCTCCTTCCGGCAGCAGCAGCAGCAGGAGGATGGTGATGGGTATGGCCGCCAGCACCATGACAATGACAACCACACGGTGGCGGCGACCATGATGAACTCCGCCGCCGCTTACTCCACAGACTCGTTGCAGGCCTCCGTCGACTACAGCTTCTCCACGGCCGAGGCTGCAGAGGCCGTAGTCACCCGTGCGGTGCGGTCGGACCGCCTCCTCTTCGAGCCCGAGGAGGGCGTGTCGGCCTCTCTCAAGGCAGCCAGCAGCAAGCCCAACAACAACAAGGTGGCCGAGGACAGCGACGACAAGGACACCACCACGACCACGAGCAAGGCGAAGGCGGCCTTTGGTGGCGCCATGGCCATGTCGGTCGAGTCTGAGGACCCGTACCACGACTTCCGGGAGTCGATGGAGGCCATGGTGATGAGCAAGCAGGGGGCCGTCAACAGGGACTGGCGCTGGATGGAGGAGATGCTGGGTTGGTACCTGAGGGCCAACGGCAAGAGCACGCACGGGCTCATAGTCAACGCCTTCGTCGACCTGCTCGTGGCGCTCAGCACCACGCAGGCGGATTCGTCGTCGTCTCCGGCCACCACGCCGGCAGATTCGTCGTCGTGTCCGGCCACTCCTGCTGCTACCAACTGCTGGCGCCCGTCGTCATCCAGCGATTGCTCTTGCTCTTGCTCTTCCTCCTCCTTGTAGCTACCTACCAGTCTGCATGTCTACTACGCACGCAGACGCAGCATCGACTAGAGATCGAGAGGACTTGATTTTGATTTCTTAGTTATGTGAAACCGGTTTTACCACAACATTTGGGAATTAGTGGATCGACCGCTACTAGTAGCAGTATAGGTAGCTAGATTGGATATATATCTAGGCGCAGCTAGCGCCTATATATAGCCGCTGTTTTGATTAGCATGCCAGTTAAATATCTTTCCAGTTATATAAATTTTAATTCTGAGAGAATTAATATATTGGATTATCGAAGCCACAATTTGATTAAAGAGAAGGACGGCTATCTGTGTCTGCCATAGTTCATAAATCATTTGCTGCTCATCTCCATGCATATATGCGTATACTAGCTACTAGGATGCATATGAGTCGTGACTCCTAGCTAGATCGAGTCAGTCTTTCACTGCTTTTGTTGGTCGTTGGCCACTTTTAGCTTTTTCTCGGTCAAATTAGGACCTGTGTTGCGTCCATGGATAGATAGATAGATGGTGAAAGAAATGACAATGTCATTTCACATCAGACCTGCTTTTCTTTCCCTCGAAAATTGACTCGAAAATATACATATATGCGTATACAATTACATAGGTACCGATCGACACGATCGACGGTGCAGTCATGCAGCAGAGTCAAATAATAAAGCGCACAGCCGCAAACTCACACAACTGCTATTAGTAGCTTGTTAATTTGCACCTGCGTGTAGGCATTTTTGTTTTTTTGAACAGGAGGGCTTGCGCCCTACTGAAAAATATTTAAATAAAGTTATCGAAGCAAAAAAAAAGGAAAATAATTACAAGTGGGAATCAAGCTATTCTCTGATGCGTAAGCAATTTGTAGATCATATCCAGCATCAACAACACTACTATTGGTCCAAACATGTTTGCCTATCTATCTGTATTATTCGCTAGCAAACTGATTTAGTTATATCTCTGCTCAAACAGGCATGACAATCTTTTAGGAGAAGCCTTGTAATAATTTCTTGACATGACGTATCAAATCTTAGAATTTTATAAAAATGGGTGGGGTGGGGGGATTATGGAGAGAGGAACAACTCCGTGTGAGTAAGAATAATACTAGGTATATCCCTATAAAAGGTTTTAGAATTTTGTCTTAAACACTACGGGAAATCCGAAGATTGCCGAGTGCCCGATAGTTTGCCGAGTGCATTCCATCAGGCACTCGGCAAAGAAGGCCTATGCCGAGTGCCCAGGGCAAGACACTCGGCAACATGAGGTCTCCGTAGTGAAAGAATCCACCTAATTAAGTTCACATCCAATAATTTAACTGCTATATGCTAGTTTGTACTTTGTGGTCGATGCCCATGTGTGGAACATATATGGACCTTAACAAGTGGTAGCATAAAACATTAAACACCGCCGCCGGAAGCAAAACACCGATGTCTCTTGCCGGTTAGTTTAATTTGGAAGAAGAAAAAAGAAATGAATATAAGTTTTTCAAAAAAAGAAATGAATATATTCCTGGATGCAACGCAAATCACTTTAGGAGAAGCTATTTAGTTATATTTATGAACCAAAGAATCAATACGTATATATAATTAAGCACCTACATGCATAGACACAAATAATACTAGTACTATGCTATATATATACTCAATAATAAAATGGGATCGATCTGACAATAAGGGAACAGATGGCTAAGAAGAAGAAGAAGTGAATAGAAGAGATGCATGGTCAGAACCAGACCCTGCATTCTGTTGGATGGAACTCCGGCGGGGGTGCGGCGGCGTCGGTGGCATTCCGTCGCTGGATCCTGAGCGGGCAGTCGATCTTGGGCTTGGGCCCCGGCACCGTGATGACCCAGAGCTTGAGCTTCATGTGCGCGGTGACCTTGACGTCGACGGAGAACACGGCGCCATCGGCGGCCTCCCTGCGGAAGCCGGCAGCAGCGATGCCGCCGACGAGCGGGCCCTCGCCGACGAAGGCCGGGCTGAGGGTGCTGGTCTCGCCGGTGTCCTGGAAGAAGTCGGGCAGGGCGGCGGGCTGCTGCGTGAGGCTCTGGCCCTCGTAGAAGGCCTGCGCGGTGACGTCGTGGTAGTGGAGGGCGATGCGCTTGTTGGGGTTGCGGAGCTCCACGCCCACCGAGAGGTTGTAGTGGAGGATCCAGGTCCGCGGCGTGAGCACGAAGCGGGAGAGGTCGGCGGAGACGGCGGTGGCGCCCATGATGTGCGGCCGGAACAGGAGGTAGAGGACCAGGGCCACCAGGCCGGCGCTGAAGAGGACGCAGGTGAGCACGCTGAAGAGGCAGCTCAGCACGCCGCAGAAGAGGCACCGGCACGGGCAGCACAGCACCGAAGACACCGTGCTCGCCTTGCCCATCGCACTACAAAGATCTGCAGTGAGCCGTGCAAGCTAGCAGATCGAGCTTTTTGGGCAATTTGGCATGGATGGAGAATTAAGTGGAGGAGATGCAGAAGAGCAGAGAGAGAGAGAGAGATGGGCGGCCATGGCACGGAAGTCGGAGCAAGGTAGCGGTGGGAGCAGATGGAGCATGGGAGTTCTTTGTGGTTCTCCTGCTGGTCGTCTTCTTCCTTGGCTTGTTCCACGGACGCATGCATGTCGATGTCGTTGACCCAAAGGCGGCCAGGCCCCTTCTTGATCTGATCCATCACGGGCCGTCTTTCTTGATCCTTGACCCGGCCCACATATAAATACTGCTCCCTTCATTGATGGGCCGGGCCTTTGGGCCTTTAATTAGATCATCACTGGTGGTGGGCCCTTTAACATTTATGAATTGTGCAGCCCGGAAGTGCAGTGACCCTGCTGTGCTGTTGTATAAAACTACAAAAGCTTACGTGGGCCTGATGAGCTCTGCTTTTTTTAATATTCTCTTTTCATATGATATATACTTGTCTCCAAACCCGCCTTCCTTTTTTATTTTAGCTCCAGGGCCGGCCAGATATTCTCTTCTGGTTACTAGTCATGCTCATGGATACCCTTTACTTTTTGCGCCTTTTTTTTTCTCACTCACGTGCATAGCAAATTAAATTTAGCATAAATCCAACTATCATGTGTAGCGAAGCCTAATTAAGTTCCCTTTCCACATGCAGAGTAAATTTCACAAAACTCTAAGCAAGCAAGAAACTGATAGTACAGTTCGTCTAGAAATATACCCATTCTCCAGAAATACAAGCAATAAATGAAGCATATATACTATATGGTAGGTGTGTTGCAGTAAAGCCTAAGCAACTCACCAAATAATAATACGCATGCAAACATATAGATAGGGCAGATACTGATTGGCCCGATAAGCTAAGTTTAGCTATCTTGTCGAATGTGATGTCGATGGTGGATGGATGGGATTGGAGAGCATGCAGTGCAGCAGCACGTGCCACCGTTTGGTGCTCCGTCCATCCATATATAAAGTGTGGGGTTACTGTGCATGAAATAAAACTATATATCGATCAATGCAGGGCATGATAAAGACTGGACGTTAGCTGACTGCCAACATATATAGCTGTTTTGGCACGCCATTCTCTATAACATCGAATTATAGCTTTATTAGATCTGCTATGAAATATATATCGATAGTGCATTTATTTAGGATCACATAATTTATTTTTGGTCAATGACAAAAAAAAATTGACTTGCGATAAAACTAAAACTTGTCACATGCATTTTGGTTTCGGAACAAGAGAAGTAATCATAAAGATATGAAACCGACTGCGCGCATGCACATTAGCTGCATTTGTAGTCGGGTCCTCGCGGTGGTGGCACGAATAGGAACGTGTAAAATGACGTGCCAACTGCAACGGACCCTGCAGGCGAGCGATATCGATCCATCATCCATCCATCCATAATTGCTGCCTGCCTGCTCGCTCTCCATCCACTACCTGCAGCTTTTCTTTCTTTCTTTCTTCTCTCTCTCTCTTTCTCTCTTGCTTGCTTGTGTACTTAAGGCCTGTTTTGTGTACTTAGGGCCTGATTGTTTGCACAATCTAGTTTAAAATCTGAAAAATAATCTCTCGAGAAAACAAACACTCTAGCTTATTTATCAGATTATATAATTTATACCCTCTAGATTATAATAATCCATAAGCTGCTGAAAATATGTTTATCCCAAATTATATAATCCATTTTCTATAATGTAGATTATATAATTTTGCTTGTAAACAAACAGGACCAGTGGAGTGTAGAGAGAGCGAGCTAGCTAGCTAGCTGATAACAGGGTGATCGAGAGCACATGTGTACTGCATCTAGCTAGAACTAGAAGCTGCTGCTTAATATTAATAATTATGACCTTTGGATGCAATACAAGCAAGGTCAACAACTTGTATAACACGTCGTACGTTTAATTTGGCACAAAGTTAAAGGTAGCTAGCAATCGAGCTAGCTAGGAACAAATACACACCAGCTGCTGTGCTCAACAACCGTTCTAATAAGTCTAAGTACCGGCCACATATTGTTGGAAGTTGGAACAAATATATATCATCACCATACCATCCATCTGCATGTTAATTTCCTCCTCTGCTAGCTAGCTCGCTCATCAGTTACATACATCAGTTAGGGACAAATTAACCTACATATAGTATTTATGTATATATAGTAGAGGTCACTCCACTGCTAGATGAATCGATCGATATCCATGTCCATCATCTTGCATTGCATTGCCTTGCCCACAATGGATGATACACTGCTAGCTAGCTAATGGTGATGATATATATCAAAGGAACAAACAAAGTAATTAAGGACAGTACGTACCTAGTGCTGGCTACAATTACTTACTTATTGTTGGAACAAAAAATTAAGCAAGCAGCTAGGAGTTTAATAAACAGCAAGCAGAAAGTAATAAGTAAATAACCGATGATGGATGGATGGATGAGAACACAACACATTCAGAGTTTCAGACGTCAACGACGCATGGGGCGGCGCGGTTGAACTTGAAGTATCCGAGGCCCCCTCCGGCGTTGGAGCCGTAGCTGCCCTGGCCGTCGTTGACGGTGAGCAGCGCCGGGCAGCGCACCCTGAGGTGGTAGTGGCTGGTGATGAACGCGCCGGCCTTCCACCGGATCCACCCGTCCACCCGCACCGTCAGCAGCAGGTACCCCGCCGTCTCGTCCTGCGCCAGCGCCGTCGCCAGGTACGGCGGCAGAGGCAGCAGGTACCCCGCCGTCTCGTCCTGCGCCAGCGCCGTCGCCAGGTACGGCGGCAGAGGCACGCCGGAGGCCGACAGGAAGGGCGCCCACACGGTGGCGTCGTTGCGGCCCTGGAATATGGGCGGCAGCGCCGTCGCCACCGTGATCTGCAGGCCCCGGTACTCGGCGTACACGTCGGCGCGGTCGTAGAAGATGCCCACGCGATCGTTGGGGTTGCGCGCCGCCAGCGTCGCCTGCATGGTCACGGCCAGCGTCGACGACGAGCTCACGTTGATGCACACGATGTCCACGTTGTTGAGGTAGAAGCGCGGCTTGCTGGGGCGGAGCACCAGCCACACGATGAGCACGATGAGGAGGGCCACCAGGATGAGAGCCGCGATGGCCGCGCAGAACCGCCGGTACAGCCGCTGACGCTCGCAGTCTTTGTGCTGGTCGCAGTACTTGATCGACATGCTCCTTCTTCTTCTTGTTGCTGTTGCTGTTGCTGTTCGATGATTTGATTTTGCTCTCCTTTTCCTTCTTCTTCTTCTTGCTTGCTGTTCAATGATTTGATTTTGCTTTGCAAGCAAGCAGAGCAGAGCACTGCAGAGGAGAGGAAAGGAGAAGACACCAGCTAAGAGAAGAAAGAAACCCGGCCCCAAATTGAAGGAACAAGCTAGGTGTGGATGGGTGCCCGTGTATATAAGCCAGCAGTCCGACGACTAGCAACATAGGAGTACAAGGTAGAAACCATGGTGCATGCTTTTCTAACTAACAATCTAATTAGCAGTACGAAATAAATTGTAGTACGGTATGATGAGAACAATGCAAGTTACTAGAAATAACACAGTAGTGTACATACAGACTATATATTCTACTCTACCATGGTAGCGTACAGATCCATCTGAATATGTATCCAGTAGAGTACATATAATTAATATAGCGGTAAAGGTGAGGAAGAAGTGAGAAGCATGCAACGACATACATGTTGCATTGTTGACGTCCGTCGTCCATGGTGATGGCGTGCACATCATCATCCCAATTCCCACCCCATGTGAGCTGCTGCCTTCGTTGCTGAAAACTGTTAAAACAGGCACAGAAAAGAGACCGAATCTTCCTATATAAACTGACTGACTGACTAACGTGCTGCTGGGTTCATATATCGCAATTGAAAAACAAATTGTTTACAGATATATAAGCAACGTATTATAAATTTTATTGTTCTCTTGCAGGCTATAGGTAATACAGTCGATCAATCGAGACTAGAAGCAGATATATAGCAATATAGTGGAAGCAGGCTGCAGTTGCCATAAGCACAGTGCTACTACATACCACAAAGCAGGACGCATGAGAAGAAAACACTTGGAAATTAAACTAAAAGCACACACAGACGACGTACAGGGTGAGAGATAGCAGAGTGGAGGCGGCAGGTGAGATGTCCATATCAGGCTGCCACTCATTTTCAGAGCGACCACAGTACACGTATGCATTTCAACATCCCTTCCTTCCTTTCTTTCTCCTCATAAAACAACAATCCAAGAATCAAAGATAAACAAATTCAAGGCTAGAGGCTCAGACCTGCTGCTTCTCCATCGCCTTATCTCCATCGCGCTATATGCATACACACCGGCCTCTCTTTATCATGTTTTCCTTCAATTTCATTTCTGCATCAGAGGAAAACGAAACATGTACCCATATGGTACGGTGCGCGCACTTAAATCATGTGTACACATATATACGACATATCAGTCCCCTCTTCTCAGGACACGACGCCCCCAGCTCCCTCTAAACTTTGCAATAATTTTGTCAGCTCCCTCTTGTCTCTTCATGCTCAGTCTTGGGTGCTTCTTCCTTAACATGGTGCCAATTTAAAGTTTGATTCAGTTTAGCACTAGAATCAAGCAAGCAGTTCAACATGACATTGTATCCTATGGTTGGTTGGTGGCACATCATGCTCAGGAGACAGCAGCACCAGCACCAGCTGACACCAAGAGAATCAAGGCTGCCTCTCCCTACTACCAACTCAAGCAACACACAATGAAATGAATTGCCCGCTTCTTGCGTTCTATCCCAAATTATCAAGACCGCTAGCTCCAGTCTCCAGGTTCTAACAGAAACATGCATGTACCTCACCAATGGCACTCACTACATGTCTCTCACATCCTCAATTAGTAGTATTTGCTCCCAGCAACTATTACAATTGCAGTTACCTTTTTTTTCTTTCTAGAATAACAACTGCAAATACATACTGTTTTTTTTTCGATTTCATTCTTATGGTTGCAGTGGAGGGGCTAATATATGGTCACAAGCTAGTC
>CM014275.1:60368791-60387495 GCA_004135705.1 Alloteropsis semialata
CGGGCACGGGCGGCGGTGGCCGGCCGGGGACGGGGGTAGTATTGTGTGTGTGGAAGAAACTGAGGAATATAATTGGGCCCAACCCAATCCAGCCCACTCAAACTCTGTTGCAGGCCATTTTTTTGTCAACTCTGCTGCAGGCCGCCTTCCCTCAGTCCATGTATAACTAGGCTGGCCGGGCTTCTTTGGAGTTACCGCTTGAAGCTTGCTGTGGAGATAAAAAAGGAAAAGAAAAGAAAAATCTCTTCCTCTCTTGTCTCACTAAAAAGGACTTAGTTTTTTTAAAAAAAGGACTTGTGGCGGCCTCTAAATAGGAATCCGAAATGGTTGGTGTATCAACTGCACATAATTTTACCATAGTTTTTTTATTGGTTACCTAATCACAAAGGAAAAGGACAATAATATATAACTTATTTCTAAACATGTGAATAGAGATTATTGCCCTTTCCGTTACAAATTGTAAGTTGTCTATTTTTTTTTTGTCTTTTCAGTATCCTTAACATTTGATATACATCAAGATATATGTTTATGTCTAGTTACATAGTAAAAGCTATGTATCTAAAAAACCAAAATGACTTACTATTTGAAACAGTGGAAATAGAAACAGCGAGAGATGCTAATTAATATTTGTTATACTACTAGGTCAGATGGAGGACTGGCCGGCACGCCTAAGTACTACTAGGATGCTAATAAATTGGGAAATTGAAGAACTCAAAGAACAACATATATGGAGATTGAAGAAATACGTATAATTATTCATACTCATTGATGGATAGATCAATAGTTAATCAAAGTATAATGAGCACGTGCATGTATAGCATGGGCGGATGAAATTAAACAAACTTATTAATGATAATTATAAAAAAAGCAATAAAAGCAGGTGACGCGCGCGACGTACTGTCACATCTAATTTTAAGGATAAAAGCGAATGTTAACTATGAGGCTGTTCGGCCGGTAGAATGAATAGTGCTCGGCTGGTAGAATGAATAGTATTGTGTGAGAGAGAATAAGCCGAAACTTGCCAGCCGAGCACTGTTCAACCTGCCAGCCGAACAGGCCCTATATGTATGCTAGGATCAAATTTCATATATATGACAACTTTATCAAAAGCTTACGTTACAAAAGACTTTACATTTTATTAGAGACACAGTTTACCTAAGAAAACAAAGAGTCCAACACTTCACGTGTAATCGATTGCAGGTTATGTACGTCTAGAAATTTAAAATTTTAGGGTGAGACAGGTACCCAGTCGTTGGAAGAAGAAGAAGGAAGAAATAAAAGCAGCAGGTCAAGGTCAGATGGAGTAGCTAGTTACTACGTCAACTGTGTATGTATATCGATAGATGTATCGCCGCTGCGCTCAACCATGCACGACTCTATATGGGTATGCATGTACTTTCTTGGATTGGATCGCTTCAACGGCGGCGACCAAACAAGGACTGAACTGGAATTAATCCCATCGCAATTCGCATTTCTTGCTTGCTTCAATTGACTGCGTCGTCCCATCCAAATAGTAATGCTGGGTTTAATTTGATTCTTCACTAACTTTTAATTAATTAACTACAGTAGCTCACATCCATCAAGCTAGCTAGCTACCTTTCATCCTAGCGAGAGTACGACTGGGTCCAGCCCTAAACTATTTTTACTTTTACGACGTACGCGCGGTTACTTTTAGTGAGGCCGGATCCAGGGCACCAATCCTAATAAAAGTCAGTCCGAACCCTTAGTATCTATAGCTGGTTTTTACGACCCAAAATAAGCAAGACATTCTATTTAAAAACTATATCATCTAATACATATATTACTTAAACTCATAATTAGTATCTCTCTTTTACGAACATCAGTACAAAGGCTCACACATGCACACATAATCACCCTTATTAATACATGTAATGCACACATACAAACCCTACTCTTATGAGTATCTCCGACAAGGGAAAGGGCATGGGGCGTGCGTGAATCAGCTGCCGTCGCTTTCCAGGCGTTAACTTCCGTCACGGGCCGGCAGTACCGGCACCGCACACCACAGGAGGCCTCGCTTTTGGTTACCGGACAACAGAAGCAGAAGCACGAGGTCGTCGGCCGTATTATGGAAAAAAATAATGGCGATAAATATTTCAATATATATATATATATATTCATGACTGCATGGGCATATGCTTTTACAAAATTGTTTAGAACAGTGTACATGGTATTTGTTCCCGGAGTGATAGTGAAGGATGTAATTTTTTTAAAAAAATTTCTATTGCAGCACAAATTATAGATGCAACAAATCATGTGAATAAACTTGAACATAAATTGTTCTCAAGTACATCAAATTATTTCAAACATCAACACAACACAATTAAACATAGACAACGATACATAGAGGATACATATCCATGGATCGCATGGATTTGAAACATAAGTGGAAGAAGAACTGATAAGTGTACCCCTAACCGTTAAGTACCATATTTGCAACAGCTTCACGGAGTGCGGTCATAGCTTCGGTGGAGTTTGGTGCGTCGTACAAATGACGAAGTGGAGGATGAAGGGGTTGAATGGGATAACCATTATATAAGGGGTTCTGAGTTATGAAGTGGGGGTTCCGACCACTGTCCAATCTAAAATTGTGTAGAGCAAAAGCAGCAAGTATAATGTTTGGTTGCGTGTCATGATCGGGAAAATAAGGAATTCCATTTAGAATTTTCCATTGCCGCTTAATAATCCCAAATGCCCTTTCAATTGTAGTGCGTAGAGAGGAGTGAAGGAAGTTGTACTGCTCTTCCTTTCCCATAGCCGGAGGGGCCTCGTCCTGAAATTCATCCATGTGGTAGCGAGCACCTAAATATGGAGGTAGAAATCCGTACCGGCATGGATACCCCGAGTCCACAAGGAAATACTTTCCTACAATGGGAAAAAATTTGAAAATCATCTCCCACAGCACGCGGACAAATAACTGCATGGATTTTTGAGTTGTTGTACTTACCCAATGGAGGTCTTGGAAAAGTAAATGGAAAACGGCGTATATCGGATGCAAGAACTCTTTGGTCATGGACAGATCCAGGCCAACCAGCATCCGCAAAGATGATCCTATCATCCCACCCAATCACCACAAGAACATTCTTTGTGGTGTCCCCGTGGCGATTTCGGTGTTCAATTGACCTTTCCCGTGACACCACACAGGGAACATGAGTTCCATCTACTGCACCGATAGATCCATGAAAGGGACTGTACCTTGCATCGTCCGTGAGTCGAGGATGCAATTCGTCGAAGTTAGGATCAATTGGCTTCAGAATATCCACCGCCATTGCATAAACTGCATTCAGGACTCGATGGAAATATACGGACACAGTAGACCCAGAACGCACCATTCTATTGTTGGTTGATCTATTTGGTTGTGGCCCTGCCATGGTATATAAGAAAATACCGAGCGCTTCCATTGTGTATACCTCGTATGTACCTTGTAGGTTGTAACGGGTTGTCAGCAGTCCATGCAAAGAATGGATCTGGTTTGCAGTTAAACGGAAAACACTACGGCACTGCTCTTGGTTTTCCATTGTTTCCATCATCCATTGCATCCCACTTTGCTGCGGCACTCGTCGTGGAGCTCTCAAGTTTTGTTCAAGATTTTCTGCCAGCCATGTCACCAACGAATCATCCTCTTCACTGGTGTAATTCTCTCCATTGTCAGAAGAGGAACTCATTCTCCGGTACCTTTGTTGACAAAAAAAGTTAACTCAAATTCATTAACAATTAATTTTGGTCCATGAAGAAGTACAAATCATTCTGCTATACAAATTTTACTTGCATGGCATGACACAAGTAAACAATGATTTATTGGTGCCATAAATAACACAAGGTTCAAGCCAGTTCAACAAATACAGTATTGTACAGAAAACAATTAATTACCATATTTCAACAAACAGCCACATGTAGCATTACTCAGATAACAACTAGAATTAAACAGTGCTAATAAAAGTAGGCACGACTTCACGAGGCACCAATCCAGGTGGGCAAGAAAATTTCTAGCTCTGTTAATACAGAGCTCCACCATCGCCCCCTCCATAGCCACCTCCAAACCCACCATCGAACCCTCCTCCATAGCCACCTCCTCCATAGCCACCTCCAAACCCACCACCATAACCAGCAGAACCACCAAAGCCTCCACCAGGACCACCAAAGCCTCCACCAGGACCACCACCTCCTCCTCCAAACCAACCTCCAAAGCCAGTAGGCCCTCCTCCGCATGTTGGAGGTGGTGCGCTTCCAAACGCTTGGCTGTTCAGCTGGATGAACCGGAGCCGATCCTCAGGAGTTGGGCAGTCATCCAGAAAGAATTGACACCAATAACTGTCCTTGAACAGCTGCATTGCCATGAACCATACCGGGCTACCCTTAGGGTACCCATCAGCAACCACCAGCTCCAAGCAGGCCTTTGCACTCTTTGCTTGCTTCTCCTGTTCCTTTCTAGCCTTACTCTCGTTAGACAGCACCCTCAGATCAGCAAGCCTGTTCAGTGCGTCTCCAGTGGAACAGCTCCTGCTCTTCTTGTTGGAGCCACCAGATTTGCCTCCACTGGGACTGGCTGCCCTCTTGCCTTTGCCCTTGCTGCCACGAGAAGGGCCGGCACTTGAAGGTGGCAGCTGCTGCTGCTACATGACATCTTCCAGCTGCTCGACGTTGATTGGCTGCTGCTGCTGTCCGGCCATGACACCCTGCGCCTCAGGAGCGGCCACAGCTCCAGGGACTATTGAGTGGTCCCCAACCACAGTCCGGCCATGGAACACTGCATAGTGCAACTCAGGAAACTTCAGGGGTTTCTTCTTGAAGCAGCTAACATTCTTCCTCCTCTGCAGCAACAATGAAATAGCATGTGTTAGAAAATGATAAGTGCCGTGACCAAACAGCTAGAGCCTAGAGCAACTGAAGAAAGAACACATTCTTAGAAGTAGGACGCATGCACTGTCCATGCAGTTAACACGAGCATATGCATAACCAACGAAGAAAATATCAAGAAATCACAATGTGCATATAGGGCTGCTGATGCTGCCGGCAGAACTATTCTACAGCCACACAAGCCTAGTGCAGAACTGGGGATGCAGTCAGATGCCTAGAACATTCAGTGGTCTGGTTACCCAAGACCCAATATCTTCCTAACTCAATCCCGAATTCCTGATCAATTGGCAGAGCCGTAGAAACACAGTGAGAAACTGACATAACCATCACATTTTTTATAAGGTAACTATGTTCTCCAGTTTTAACTTGCCGTAAGGAGCAGTGACTTTCGAATGTATCGTCGTACAAACTTAAGCATCTCTAAATTTATATCGAGGGGCATGCTGCAGTGAAGCAATGTATGTTTTGTTTGTACACATCGTATGCAGTACTACATCTGTAACAGATAGAGCTTGTATGCATTTACTCCCTTATGACATTGGTGTACAAAAACCAATTTTTGTAGCAAACAGATGTGGGAAAATTAAAAAATGTACCTAACTGAATGTTATCAAATCATTTTTGCAGAAAGAGAAGGCATTTAACAGAGAGATGAAGAGGAAGTTGGAAGAAATGAAAGCCACAACCTCTTCACTTAGAGGTCAGAAAATAGACAAGAAAACCAAGCTCAAGGGACTGGAAGCCACAATGGCAAATCTTAAGAATACTCAAAAAGAACTGGAAGCAGCTCTCACAGAGAAAGACAACCACATCAATCTAATGGAAGAAGCAGCCAGAAATCTTAAGAAGGCTCATAGAAGCTTTCAAAGACCAATGATGCTCATACTGATCTGATGATTCCAACATCTATGATTGTATTTATCATTTTGGGCTTTTGGCCTAACAGAAAAATGTTTGAAGAAACAGCTGTAATATGCAAAGTTCCAAGGAACTCTAATGGGCTTTTGTACATTTTTATCATACACTAATATACTGTGGATTAAACAGGTGAAGAGAAACCATATGGTACTTACAGCCCTTAAGGTTAATTTGCACGCACATGGCCTGTACTATAGGATTAATGTTCACCTATAGAGTATAGACTACCAGTGGTAGGAAACCAATTGATAATTCATAAACTATCTATTGCAGTCCCATAGTTATCTTTGAGAACTTTTAGAAGTCCTGCAGGGTTGTAAAGACAATTCTTTTCACAGTTGCTGTCTCTAAAATGAAAGTCATGTCTCATGGTTCGATGCTTTGAAGATACCTGAGTTTTCCATGACCTAGGTAGCTAGGTCATACTGATATCTTCATCCAGAACAGTATGATGAAGTGGACCAAAGCAAAATGCTCCGGTCCGAAAACTACGCAAAAGTTGCAACAAATTAAACTAGCAAACACCACCATCATTTTGTAGATTAATTGTCACCATAAATAAACAAGGAAAACAGAGCTGAGTCAGAGTGGAAAAAAACTCATATATATCATAGAAAACAAATAAGGATCATACTTTTTCACACAAAGAACAAGGTGCACTGGCTCAGACACGCACAGAGCTCATCAAAATTTGGTCCTTGAATAAATCAAGTCTCAGCATCGAGAAACATATATTATTGTCATCATGGCCGAGCAAAAACATCACATGCATGAGGAAAACATAACAGATCCAGGAACTGACAAATCACTCGACAAGAATCTATAATCTTTTCTAGGTGTTACCCCAATGTAGAACCACAAGATATAATCAATTTAACAGTGCCAAGTTCTATTTTCACTACAAAGCTACTACGAACTACAGAGGTATGCATTTCTGCCCACCAAAAATTGCAGGAAACAAAGATTATCTCTAGCCATGAACATGTAACAGCAAAAACATGGATAGCATGTGTTGTAGAAAATGCATACCTTTTCTTGTTGCTTCCACCAGTCATCATCCGCGAGGATGGCGCCGGTTTGCGGATCTCTGCCAAGTCCAGTAGCTGTGCCTTGCAGCCAAGTCCAGTTGGAGTACTTCCGGCGACATTGGTCCCACAGGTTCTTCAGCTGTCCCCTGTCGCTCTCCTTGCCGGTCCGCTCAACCATCTTCCTGATCAAGTTGTCGTATCCTCTGTTGGAGGGGCAGGTACCGGTAATGGTACGTGCATGAATTTCCTCCATGCAGCTCTGCAGGAAAGCGTGGACCTCGTCGTCGCTCCAGTGCCCATGCTTGCGAGCAGCCATCTGTAACGCAGCGTGAACCGACCATCTGTTGGGTGAAAGAAACGGAGAAGAAGAGAGGAATTACCTTGGTAAGTCGATTGCAGCGAAGGAGGTCCCAATCAAGGGACCGAGCTATTGCCGATGGAGTGAGGCGCCGGACGAGCTGCCGCACGGATTCAAGGGAATCGACGGCAATCTCGTACAGGCGTACGGCAACCAGGTCCACCTCGGCTTCTGAAGAAGGAGCGGACGACGCGTCCGAATCGAGCGAGTCGCAGGAGTCTTCAGAGGAGTCCAGGGCGCCGGCCACCTTCTTGCCTAGGGGAGAAGTTGATGGCAGCCGCGGACGAGTCGAGGGGGAGGCGATGTCCTGCTGAGCTCTCTTGCGCTTGCCTTTGGTTGCCATGGCAGCACCGGAGGGCTCGGCCTTTATGGAGTCAGCGGCGTGATTCGAGTCGGGGAGGCGCCCTGCACGCTGAAGGTAAGGACACACGCGAGAAAAGTAGTGGGCGGCAGCAGATGCGACGGCGACTGACCTCTCGCCGCTGTAGCACCTTTCCCTTCCTTCGATGCGGTGTCGAGGCAGAGAGGCGCCCGTGCTTGAAGGGTCCCTATCGCGGGCCCGCAGCAAGGGCACGCCTTGATGGCCACGGAGGACGACGACCCGAGCGGACAAGGCGCCGGCGGACGGCCGCTCCGCGCTTGCTTTTTGCACCCGCAAGAGGACACGGCAACCTCTGGCGCGCGCGTGGCCTCCCCTACGGCACGCCCGCATGCAGGCGTCCTCCTCCACCGCGATGCCCGCCGGCGGCCGCCGTCTCGCTCGTGGACGCGCGGGGTGGACGGCGGGGCTCGCTCGTGGACGCGCGGGGTGGACGTCGGGGGCTCGCTCGTGGACGCGCGGGGTGGGCTCGCTCGTGGACGCGCGGGGTGGACGGCGGGGGTGGACGCGCGGGGGCTCGCTCGTGGACTCGCTCGTGGACGGTGGGTGGCTGGATCTTCTTCGCGTCGATGGAGGCGGAGGCGGAGGGGGGATCGGGACATTGGGGAAGAGGACGACAGCGGCGGCGATGCATGCTGACCTAACGCCGTTACCCAACTCCGGCCCATCCCGTCTCAATTCAGCCCATATGTTCGAAAGGAATTATTGGGCCTCCAGCTGATTAATCGGCGCACATTCAGCCCATCAGCACATTCGCGCGAGGCCATAGTCGTCCTCCATCACCACACTTTGACCTAGCTAATCTAGCTGCTACCTGTTCTTCTTTCAGTTTGTTGTTTATCACTTTCCCACAATCCTTTTTCTCTGGCAGGAGACGACAACAGACAGCTGTTAACTGTAAATGTGCATTCGAATTGAGGCCTTGTTTAGTTCGGTTGAATTCGATTGAATGCACTGTAGAAAAATGTATTGAAAATCGAAAAAGCAGAGAGAAGGCACGTTGTTCAATGAAATATCTTTTGGTTGAATTGGTTGAATCGGAGGAAACTAAACAAGGCCTGAATAACAAGAGTGACGCATGATTAATTAATTTGATGAAATACCAAAGGAAAAACTCAAACCTGTCCCGTCCATCACATCCCATGCATGCGAGCGCCGAGCGATGCACGAGGTGGTCTTCAATTCCCTTGTGCCGTCACATCCTACTAATTCCTTGTAGTATATGGCTCCCGTCGCATCGCATGCACCCAGGGGTAAGACTTGTTCAAAGCAGCAGCATATATGTCCATCAATTGGATTTAATTAATGTCTTCGCTCTGCCAGAATTCATATACTCGTTTCGATTTTTTTATATATCGTATTAGTTTTGTCTTAAATTAAAATTATCCAACTTTAACCAAGTTTATATAAAAATATGGAAACATCTATAATGTGAAATTTCTTTCGTTGCGTTCATGATAGAGTATATTTTGATAGTACATATGATTGATATTGTAAATATTATTATACTTTTCTATAAATTTGGTTAAAGTTGTATAACTTTGACTTAGTACAAAACTAATACGACATGTATTAAAAAACGGAAGGAGCATATGCTCTAGCTATATTAGTAATTACTCTACTTGCAAATAATAGTGCTTTAGTTAATTTGTTGACCACTTCTCTATCTGTCTTCACACGCCAACAGTATGTCATGATCTTCATTAACCCCTCTCTCTCTCACACACACATGTAATGTAATTAGAGGACTGTCAAATCAATGGAAGACGACACTGTCTACGCTTTATGTTTTGTTTCGTCTACCTCTGTCTCTCTCTCTATATATAGATGACGTGTGCTCTGCTCCCCTAAGAGGAAGCATGGTAGTGCAGCTGGTTGGATTTTTTCTCCGATCGACCCGTTCCATGCTGCTGCAGCAGTGCCTGCTGGATTGGACGACGTCGTCGCCACCCATCATCTATATATCATCATCTTGCTGCCACCAATTCAGACCGGCCGCCGATCATCAGCAGCTATTGCAAGCTAATAATCGATCCCCCATCCATCCGCTCCTCTAAGCTGCAAGCTAAGAGATCGATCGATCGGTCCAGGTCCGTCGTCGTCTCGTGTCAAGCCAGTGACGAACATGGAGCCATCCTCCTCCATTGCTACCACGTCCTCCTTGTCGCCGTCGTCTCAGCGCAGCGGCGCCGGCGGCGGTCGGGAGCTGCAGCTGCAGGGCCCGCGCCCGGCGCCGCTCAAGGTCCGCAAGGACTCGCACAAGATCAGGAAGCCGCCGCCGCCGCCTCAGGTGCGGGAGCCGGTCATCATCTACACGGTGTCGCCCAAGGTCGTGCACGCCGAACCCGGCGAGTTCATGTCCGTCGTGCAGCGCCTCACCGGCGCGCGCCACACCCACACGGCGTCCGCCGCCTCGTCATCCTCCTCCGTCCCGGGGGGGCCTCACCACCAGATTCAGACGTCGTCGTCGTCCTTGCTCCCGTTCCCGTTCCCGTTCTTCGGTGGTGGTGGCCACCACGACGCCCCGTCGTCCTCCGCTCTGCTGCCGCCACCGCCGCCGCCACACCAGCAATTCATCCCGCTCCAGCAGCAGCAACAAGCAGGAGGAGGCGGGCCGCAGGACCTGACGACCCAGCTACCGCCCGCGGCACACCTCGCCGCCATTAAGCAGCGGAGTTCCGGTGCCGCTGGTGGTGCTGGGGGCCTACTGCCGCCGCCATTTCTTCCGAGCTTCTTCTCCCCGCCGCCCGGAGCTGCTGGTGGTGCTGGCATCAATCTGTCCGGCGAGCTGATCAGCCCGCCGGCAGCATTTCTTGGTGCAGGTGCAAGCAGCGGTAGCGTCGTCACCGCCGCCGCCTGCACCCACGCCGCCGGTGCAATGAGTCAAAGCAATCTAACGTTACAAGAAGAGGCGTCGCCGTCGGCTGCGTCTCCATCTGGTGCGTACTACTGGGATCCCTTCAACAACCAGCGGCAGCAGCACAACTTAGAATAGAACTAGTCATAAATGCAGCTGAGAAGTGGTCGTAACGTACTTACCTGGTCTTTCTTAGACCGATCACTGATGTGATAGCAAATTAGCAATAGCTAGCATGCATGCTTAATTGCATCGACCGGCTGAAACCATGATCGAGTCCTCCGTGGACTATCGATCTACTGCATGGATTGACAGTTTCCATTGCAGTGATGAGATGTCATATACATATATAGGAATTGATCCAAGAAACAAATAGTTAGTAGCTAGGCTGTAGTTAACTGTACTAGGTATAGCTTCACTTCTCCCCATTTTTTCGCATATTTTATATGTATTTTTTCCCATGCATATTGACTTATGCTGAGTTGTTGATCAGGAGACACCCCATCAGATTAATAAGATCTACTACTACATGATATTTCGTTCTTTCAGACACACACACATATCTATCCCTATGCATGCGTTCGGTTTGAGGGCCAAGTAGGTTGGGTTGGCTCCGATCCAGTTTTGTGGGTTGAAATGAACCTATCTCATGTTTGGTTGGGAGGTTGGGTTCATTCCAGTTTTTTGTTTGGTTGGAGGGGTAAAAAGGGATAGGTTGGATGACATTGTAACACCGTTAGTCCAATCATCAATGGGACCTACACTACTACAAAAAACATTTGTAAGAGCCAGGGGTTTTTTTTTAGGGGCGGACTAAAAGGCGACGTGCCCCTACAAATGCAAGAATGACACTGTAGCTAAGGGCCGCCCCTACAGAACGATTTACAGGGGCGGGTGATGCCATGAGCCGCCCCTGGAAACAACAAATTTTTGCAGGGGCGGGTGACGCCATGACCCGCCCCTGTAAATAGCACTTTCTAGGGGCGGGCGATGGGATGGCCCGCCCCTGCAAATGCTTCCCTTTCCAGGGGCGGCCCATGCCATGACCCGCCCCTGGAAACTCATTATCAGGGGCGGCTGGCCCTATCAACCGCCCCTGTAAATAGCATTTCCAGGGTCGGGCAATGGCGTCGACCGCCCCTGTAAATGATGTATATTCCAGAGGCGGCCCATGCTATGACCCGCCCCTGAAACTGATTATCAGGGGCGGCTCGCGCCATGAACCGCCCCTAGAAGTGTTGCACTGTACATAAAGCAAGAGGTCTTCTTCCACAACCCGACAGGTGGACTCCAAACCGGAAAAAGGAGAGGGAGGTGCTGCCCAAATTTCCCAAGACAAGTGGAGGATAAGTGGATGGTTTGTCCCCTCATTAGGAGGTGGGTTGATGCTTATCCTATGACTATTCTTAAGCTTATTGCATTGATTATATGGCTCAATTAGATCTCCATGGTAGTACCTCTAGCTAGGTCTAAATCTCCATGTATGGTAGTACTTGGCCGATTGGACCCCAATTAAGCTCAACCTTTTGGATGGAACTAGGTTAGTGAAGTAGGGGAAGATGATTCTCCCCTTAATTTGCCTCGGATTTGACTTTTTAGGCTTATTCATGGATGGGGAAATTGCTAAAACCATGGAGGAGAGACAAGAAGATTTATCTTTTTTACAATAAGCGTGCATTTCTTTTCTTTTTGTTACATTTTCAACGTTAGCCTCATATAATGTCTTATATTTTTTTGTTCATGGATATGTGTTATTTTTTCTTGACTTATTTTTTTAATGGAATTTTTCAAGGTTACAAGATGGATCGGTCATGGATGTACAATATATCAAGGCATGGTGAATATTTTCGCCGAGAGCTTGACAAGTTTCTTAAAGTCGCAGAGAATCATGCAATGGACGAGAGGACCAAAGATATGCGTTGCCCCTGCCGAATGTGCCAAAACCATTGTGTTTTCAATGACTTGGTTACAATCCGATCACATGTGCTGGTTCATGGTTTCGTGAAGGAGTACACATTATGGACATACCATGGTGAGAAGAAGGATACCGACGTTGTGGACCAGTTGCAAGACATCTGGCGAGACCCTGAAGCCGTCAACAGATACTTTGACGGTTATGATAAAGATTATGGTTTCGAGGATGACGGAAGTGATGATGGTGTTGACTATGGAAGTGGTGGTGATGGAGTCGGTGGTGGTGAGGACATTGCTGGGATGAAGGTGCTGAGGACATTGTTGGGGATGAAGGTGGTGATGAATTTGATGACAGCGATTTCTTGGGCCAGTTGTTGCATCATACCGAAGAGGAACTATTAGTTGGCAGTGTGAAAGGCGCACAAAATGTTGAGTCGTTGAAAAAGGCAGCTCAGGAAACTGTGTATGAGCGTTCAAAGGGTTGTCCGAGACACTGGACTGTGCTTCGCTTCATACTCGAGCTGTTGATTCTAAAGGCTAAATATGGTTGGTCCGACGTTAGTTTCAATGATCTCCTTCGTATCTTAGCATGGTTGCTTCCAAAGCCTAATAAAGTACCGGAGAACACTTATCGAGCAAAGAAGCTTATTAGTCCCTTCACGATGGGTGTGGAAAGAATTCATGCTTGTCCAAATCATTGTATATTGTACCGAGGGGATGCATTCAAAAATTTGGACAAATGCCCGGTATGTGGTGCAAAACGGTACAAAAACAATGCTAGCTATTGTGGGGGGCGAGGACAAAGTTCAAACAGACGGGAATAAAAGAAAGAGGAGGGGTAGTGTTGCTTGTAATGAGGAACCTGACACTTGTGTAGGCGTTGATGATGATGGGAAGCAGAGGAAAATTCCCTCCATGGTCGTGTGGTACCTCCCTGTGGCCGATCGCCTGAGGCGTCTGTTCTCAAACCCAAACGACGCTGAACTGATGCGCTGGTGGGATTCTGATAAGCGCAGGAAGGGAGACGGAAAGCTTCGCCATCCAGCCGACGCTAGCCAGTGGCAGAAATTCGACGAGAAGCATAAAGAATTTGCAAAAGATCCAAGAAATGTTCGGTTTGCTTTGAGTACGGATGGAATGAATCCATTTGGTCAAAGGATGAGCACACACAGCACATGGCCAGTTGTCTTGAGCATGTTCAACCTACCTACATGGTTGTGCCAGAAGCGAAAGTATCTTTTCCTATGCATACTTATACAAGGCCCAAAGCATCCAGGCATAGATATTGATGTTTTTCTTGAGCCTCTGTTGGAAGAGATGGCAAATTTATGGAACAACGGTATCAAGATGATTGATGGTTTTACACAGCAAGAATTCACCCTAAGAGCTATGATCTTCGTTACCATCAACGATTACCAGGCATTGTTTGTGCTTTCAGGGCAGGTCAAAGGAAAGACGGCATGCAGTGTATGCTTGGACGACGAAACCGCTTGGTATTTCCTCGACGGAACTAGAAAGGAAGTTTTCCTGAGGTACAGACGCTTCTTAGAGGAAGGACACAAGTACCGAGGTAAGAAGTTCCATCAATTTTTTGGAGGCGACGCTGTGATAGGTCCCGCTCCTGCAAAACAAGACGGACACGCAGTTTTATGAGATGGTCAAGGACATCGAGGTTGAATATGGGAAGATGACAAAAGACGGAAAGCCGAAAAAAGAGATAAGGCACCTAAGGATGGCGTGCCGTTTAAGAAGAAGTCAATTTTCTTCAAGTACTTACCGTATTGGGAGGACCTAGAGGTCCGCCATGCCATAGATGGTATGCACATGAAGAAGAATGTGTTCAATAATATGATTGGGCTCTTACTGGATTCAAAGGATAACCTGAAGTCGCGCCAGGACTTGGTAGCTATGAACATTAGAGATGATCTTCACCCTATAGATATGGGGAATGGACGATATAAACTTCCCACGGCTAGCTACAACTTAACATTGGCTGAGAAGAGGGCAGTATATCAGTGTTTACGGGGTATCAGAGTTCCGAGTCGTTACTCATCCAACATCAAGAAACTAGTGTCGATGAAAGATCTCTCGTTTACTGGATACAATTGTCACGATTGCCATGTTATGCTGACTGTGTTCCTTCCAATTGCAATCAGGGCGATCAAGCCAGTATACGTAAAGATGGTGATCACTCGGTTGTGTTACTTCTTCGACAGAATTTCTCAGAAGGTGTCGGATGTTTGGACCCGGCAGTCCACACAGGGTAGCCTACGTGGTTGATTTGTTGAGGGACAGATCGAGGATCAGAAGTCGATGGTAACACAAGACACAGGGATTGAACAGGTTCGGGCCGTCGAGATGACGTAACACCCTACGTCCTGTGTTGGCGGCGATTGTATTGCTGTGTATGAAGTTCCTGAAGGATCTCCGTAGTTGGGTTCTGTCCTAGGGTTGTATGATCGTGGGTTGTAGCGTAGATGTTCGTGCTTTGGAGGGGGGTCTCAAGGCGCCTTATATAGTCCGGCTGCCTTGAGTTACAAGTCGGCCAGAGATCGTAACCTACCCGAATTACAAGGATGCGATCCTATAACGATTACAGATATCCTTCCCTATAATTCCGGCTAGTTTATCTTGATCTCCGAGCTTCTTGCGGGATACGCCGTCTTCTTTCCTTGCGTGCGCCGTCGCGCCCATCCGGTTCGCCCGACTGGTGGGCCTCCCGACTGGTGGGCCAGCCAGTCCGACAAACCGGTCCAGATGTACTCGGATTGGGCCGCCCTTGCTGGTTGGGCCAATCCGCCTTCTGGGTACCCCTGGGGGTCTACCCCCGACAAGCCCCCGAGTAGTACGTGGTTGAGAGACAAGTCGGCGAGGTCGTGCTGTCTGATGAGCGTCGAGCTTGCTGCAGTTGGAAGCGAAACCGCGTGATACTGGAGAGAAAAGAGCCGTCTTCCAACGGATGCGCCGCGAGGTGCGTCCGTTGGCCGTAGCCCCCGAGCCTTGAAGCGATTCCGAAGGAATCGGTCCAAGGGTTAGTAGTCTTCTTCTGAGGTCACCAAATGATCAACGGATGCGCCGCGAGGTGCGTCCGTTGGCCGTAGCCCCCGAGCCTTGAAGCGATTCCGAAGGAATCGGTCCAAGGGTTAGTCAAGGAGCATCTGGCTAAATCATCCGGCGTTAATTTCGGCGTCCAGCCCCCGAGCGTGAGGGCCAGCGGAGTCCTGCGAGACACGCCGAGTAGTTGTCCCAGCGCCAGCCCCCGAGCGTGAGGGCTGAGCACGCCGAGTGGTCGTCCCGGCGCCAGCCCCCGAGCGTGAGGGCCGAGCACGCCGAGTGGTTGTCCCGGCGCCAGCCCCCGAGCGTGAGGGCTGAGCACGCCGAGTGGTCGTCCCGGCGCCAGCCCCCGAGCGTGAGGGCCGAGCACGCCGAGTGGTTGTCCCGGCGCCAGCCCCCGAGCGTGAGGGCTGAGCACGCCGAGTGGTTGTCCCGGCGCCAGCCCCCGAGCGTGAGGGCTGAGCACGCCGAGTGGTCGTCCCGGCGCCAGCCCCCGAGCGTGAGGGCTGAGCACGCCGAGTAGTCGTCCCGGCGCCAGCCCCCGAGCGTGAGGGCTGAGCACGCCGAGTAGTCGTCCCGGCGCCAGCCCCCGAGCGTGAGGGCTGAGCACGCCGAGTAGTCGTCCCGGCGCCAGCCCCCGAGCGTGAGGGCCGGAGCACGCCGAGTGGTCGTCAGTACCCTGTAACAAGGTAAAAACTCGAGGAGAAATATTCGGCGATACAAATACTAATGAACTCCGCTTCCTGCTTTCAAGTCTTTTAATTTCCTCGGGTAGTTAGCCTGTTACGTTTATGCACCTGGTCCCCGATAGCCGTAGTCCATAGCGCAGGGAGCTGGGCCGCGTGCACGCGTAGGAGGGTAGGCGTACGGAAGAGCCGAGGTTTCACGGATCAAGGCGTGTGCTCCCCGAGTACTTTAGCAACTTGTTTTAAAGCTCGCGGAATTGGCGAAAATAATCAAATGAAACTTATCTTGGCGAGAGGTTCGAGTCCCGGAGGATTCCTTCTTCGCAGGATATGCCAAGGAGAGGCAGGCTAGGCGACGTCAGGAATAGTATTCCCGTGATTGCACAGGGCGCTCCCGTGGCCGAGTGGAGCCAAAGGAGATAAGGGTGACCTGTGCGCTTCAGGCTGGAGGAGAGACGCGCGGCGCGGAACCCGCGCTCGTCATCGTGGAGTAAATCTTCCGTCCTCCGGTGACCAGGGGCTATAAATACCCGTCGGGGAGCCTGAGCTGCCACCCAAGAGCGAGTAGACATAGGATCCTTGTAGTCAACATGCCGGAGGTTCATCGTTGGGTTCATCCACCGGGGAGAGCTCATGGAGTCATCACGGCGTGGTGCTAGAAGAGTGCTTGCGAGGGATCTGAGGCGTTGATCGGTGTGTGAGTGCTGCCCTGTTCACCCCCGCATTCCCATGTGACGAGGGCCATGTGGGGTGAAATGCTTTGTAGAGCCAGGGATCGCCGAAGGCATCCGCCATCAACCCTCCACCGGTGCTGTCCCGTCGACGGCTGCAGTGGTGCTACAAGAGAGCTTGCGAGGAGCTCATGTGAACCAAGCTTGCTCCGGATGTAGCACTAGGCGCAGGGACGAGTGCCCCAGGCCGTCATCTTGGCGGCTGACGTGTTTGATGTTTGTAACCGGCGCAAGTCCGGCTCCGTTGTAACTGTATTTCCTGCAAAAAGAATCGCATTGCTTGATCGTGGCGCCAGCCCCCGAGCGTGAGAGCTGTTCGAGCCTTTGCAGCACACCACTAGGTTTGCAGTGTTGGCTCCCGAGTGGTTCGGGGCCAATCGAGCCCGAGAGGCACACTGACTTGATCATGGCGCCAGCCCCCGATAGTGGGAGCTGTCCGAGCCTTAGCGGCACGCCAACTTGGTTTGCAGTGTTGGCTCCCGAGTGGTTCGGGGCCAATCGAGCCCGAGAGGCACACTGGCTTGATTGTGGCGCCAGCCCCCGAGCGTGGGAGCCGTTCGAGCCTTAGCGGCACGCCAACTTGGTTTGCAGTGTTGGCTCCCGAGTGGTTCGGGGCCAATCGAGCCCGAGAGGCACACTGGCTTGATTGTGGCGCCAGCCCCCGAGCGTGGGAGCTGTCCGAGCCTTAGTGGCACGCCAACTTGGTTTGCAGTGTTGGCTCCCGAGTGGTTCGGGGCCAATCGAGCCCGAGAGGCACACTGGCTTGATTGTGGCGCCAGCCCCCGAGCGTGGGAGCCGTTCGAGCCTTAGCGGCACGCCAACTTGGTTTGCAGTGTTGGCTCCCGAGTGGTTCGGGGCCAATCGAGCCCGAGAGGCACACTGGCTTGATTGTGGCGCCAGCCCCCGAGCGTGGGAGCTGTCCGAGCCTTAGTGGCACGCCAACTTCTTCGTCTTGCTTAATTGCTGTGGAGTAACTTTTTACCGTTGACGCCCGGCGTGTAACGGAAGGTGAAGCGCCCAACGGCTCTTTGTACCGTTTCGCCCGCCCCCGCTAATCGCGTTATCTCGCGGTAATTTCGGGCATCAAGGCGTGCTATAAAAGGCGAGGATTAAACCCGGAGGGAAATCTCCCCATTTCCAGATCCGTTCTCCCCGTTCTTCGCTCTTCATCCCGCCGCCACCAAAGCTCCCCGCGCTCGCAAGTCCTTTGCGCGATCTCAGCCAACACGGGGAGCGCGGCCTCGCTGATGCGTTCCAAGACCCCTGCCGTAAGATCCATGGCGGGGAGGAAGAAGTTTGCTGCCGGCGCTGTCCCGAAGTCTGACAAGATCCCTTCCCCTGTCCTTGCGTGGACGCGGGGGAAGGTGACCTCGGAGGTGCTGGAGGAGATGGTGGAGCGGAATGTGCTACCGCCTCAAGCCGTGGCGGAATGGCGGCCGAGCGCGGGGGAGGTGTTCCCGTCGGAGAATTCCGGCGAGCTGGTCCTCTTCAAGCCCTTCTTCGAGGCGGGGCTTGGCTTGCCCACGGGAGCATTCTTCCGTGGGCTGCTGCACTACTACGGGATCGAGGCGATCAACCTCAACCCCAACTCGATCATGGCCATCTCGATCTTCATCCACCTCTGTGAGGCGTACTTAGGTATTTCTCCTCACTTCAATCTGTGGAGGTACTTGTACTGGCTGAAGCCTCAGCCAAGCGAGGAGAAGATGGTGGTGGTCGGAGGAGCCGGCTTCATGCTTCGTCAAGGGCGGAAGGACGACTACTTCGACATCGCCCTTAACACCTCCAACAAAGGGTGGAAAGCCGAGTGGTTTTACGTCGGGAACCACGCGCCGGCGATCCCGTGCCACACCGGCGAGCGGCCAAAGGTCCAAGACTGCTGGAACGAGCTTCCCGACGCC
>CM014275.1:60388442-60404409 GCA_004135705.1 Alloteropsis semialata
GCGCATCCGTTGGTAGACAGCTTTTTTCTCCAGTATCACGCGGTTTCGCTTCCAACTGCAGCAGGCTCGACGCTCATCAGACAGCACGACCTCGCCGACTTGTCCCTCAACCACGTACTACTCGGGGGCTTGTCGGGGGTAGACCCCCAGGGGTACCCAGAAGGCGGATTGGCCCAACCAGCAAGGGGCGGCCCAATCCGAGTACATCTGGACCGGTTTGTCGGACTGGCTGGCCCACCAGTCGGGAGGCCCACCAGTCGGGCGAACCGGATGGGCGCGACGGCGCGCGCAGCAAGGAAAGGAGACGGCGTATCCCGCAAGAAGCTCGGAGATCAAGATAAACTAGCCGGAATTGTAGGGAAAGATATCTGTAATCGTTATAGGATCAAATCCTTGTAATTCGGGTAGGTTACGATCTCTGGCCGACTTGTAACTCAAGGCAGCCGGACTATATAAGGCGCCTGAGACCCCCCTCCAGAGCATCAACATCTACGCTACAACCCACGATCATACAACCCTAGGACAGAACCCAACTACGAAGATCCTTCAGGAACTTCATACACAGCAATACAATCGCCGCCAACACAGGACGTAGGGTGTTACGTCATCTAGACGGCCCGAACCTGTTCAATCCTTGCGTCTTGTGTTACCATCGACTTCTGATCCTCGATCTGTCCCTCGACAAATCAACCACGTAGGCTACCCTGTGTGGACTGCCGGGTCCAAACATCCGACACCACTCAACCTTCAACTTCTACACAAGAACCTATTGATCAACCAAGAGTTCATCATGCCATCGCCAAGGATCACCCCATTGATCAAATTGTGGGTGACATTAGTAAGGGTGTTCAAACTCGATCTCGTGTTGCTTCATTTTGTGAACACTTCTCTTTTGTATCTTGTGTTGAACCTAACCATGTAGATGAAGCACTAAATGATCCGGATTGGGTGAATGCTATGCATGAAGAATTGAATAATTTCACCCGGAACAAAGTTTGGGAGCTAGTAGAGAGACCCAAGAATTATAATGTGATTGGTGCAAAATGGGTATTCCGGAACAAGCAAAATGAAGATGGCATTGTTGTGAGAAACAAGGCAAGATTGGTTGCTCAAGGCTATACTCAAGTTGAAGGCTTGGATTTTGGTGAAACATTTGCTCCCGTAGCTAGATTGGAAGCTATAAGAATTCTATTGGCCTATGCTTGCTCTCACAATATCAAGTTATATCAAATGGATGTCAAAAGTGCTTTCTTAAATGGCAAGATTAGTGAGCTAGTATATGTTGAACAACCTCCCGGTTTTGAAGATCTTGACAAGCCCAATCATGTATACAAGCTCTCTAAAGCTCTCTATGGGTTGAAGCAAGCACCTCGTGCTTGGTATGAAAGGCTTAGGGACTTTCTCATTTCAAAGGGATTCAAAATTGGAAAGGTTGATAATACCTTGTTCACTAAGAAGATTGACAATGACATATTCATATGTCAAATTTATGTTGATGACATCATATTTGGTTCAACCAATGAAGATTATTGCAAGAAATTCGGTGATATGATGTCAAATGAATTTGAAATGTCTATGATTGGTGAATTGAGCTTCTTCCTTGGTCTTCAAATCAAGCAAATGAGGGAAGGCACATTTGTTTGCCAATCTAAATATGTGAAGGATCTATTGAAGAGATTTGGTATGGAAGATGCTAAACCTATCAAGACTCCTATGGCTGCTAATGGACATCTTGATCTTGATGAGGGAGGTAAACCGGTAGATCTTAAACTCTATAGATCCATGATTGGTAGTTTTCTTTATCTTACCGCATCTAGGCCCGGTATCATGTTTAGTGTGTGCATGTGTGCAAGGTTTCAAGCCGCACCTAAAGAATGTCATTTGATCGCCGTCAAACGTATATTGAGATATTTGAAGTATTCTCCTAATATCGGTCTTTGGTATCCCAAGGGTGCTCATTTTGACTTAGTTGGATATTCGGACTCGGATTATGCGGGATGCAAGGTTGATAGGAAGAGCACATCCGGTGGTTGTCAATTTCTTGGAAGATCTCTTGTTTCTTGGTCTTCAAAGAAACAAAATTCAGTGGCTCTCTCTACCGCCGAAGCGGAATATATCTCGGCGGGAAGTTGTTGTGCTCAATTATTGTGGATGAAGCAAACTCTTCTTGATTTTGGAGTGGATTTCAAAAATATACCTCTCTTATGTGATAATGAAAGTGCCGTGAAGATAGCTAACAATCCGGTTCAACATTCTAGAACCAAACATATTGATATACGTCATCATTTTCTTAGGGATCATGTGAGCAAAGCGGACATTATAATTGATGGAATTAGCACAAATGATCAATTGGCGGATATCTTTACCAAGCCTTTGGATGAGCAAAGATTTTGTTACTTGAGAAATGAGCTCAATGTCATTGACTTCTCCAATGTGGCTTGAAACTTGGCTCACATGTTTATTGCTTATCTAACTCTAATTTTGTGCAATTTATTTATGCATCTTTTATCTAGTATTCATTTTATTGCATAAATTTCATGATTCTTGGTCAAAAGTTCTCTCAAGACCTTATTGGTAATCACATACATCTCAGTGGAATCATTGTGAAAAGATATGAGAAGAAATTCAAGAAAGAAATTCAACAAGTGACAAAAGACAGCAGTTCTTGGGGCTGAATTTTCTGGTATTGCGGACCGTCCGCCATACATGGACCGGACCGTCCGCGGGTAGCGGACCGTCCGCGAGGACCGGGCGGACTGTCCGCAGGAGTCGAAGTATATTCTTCAGAATATTATTTTAGGTCAGAAAATCAGAAAAATGAGGACACAGGCGGACCGTCCGCGCCCTCTTGGCGGACCGTCCGCGATGGTCAGGCGGAAGTGGACCCGCGCCGAACCGTGACTTAGTATACGGGAGGGGACCTTATCTCATTCATTCAACCGGTGTCTCTCTCTCTCTGTCTCTTTCTCCTCCAAAGCAAAGTCAAGGACACCTTTAGGGAGGATTTTGGCGCATTCACGGACCAACCGGAGCTCATCCCCGGACCCTCCGCACCTCAAGAATCATGTCCTCTCGGTATTTTGTCAAAACCCTCAGTGATTCTCAATGGATTTCGTTCATGTTCTTGGTTAGGGTTTCATATGGGGATTTCGATTTCATCTATGGATTTGAAAAACTAGTTGGTGGAATATGTTGAGCATGTCAAGGGGATGTCATGGCTATGATTTGGTGCAGTTTTATTGGCTATACTTAGAGATCGGGCAAAGGATTAGTGGATGGTTACTGTGCTGGTCGCGGTCTCCAGGTGACCTGCGGACCGTCCGTCACCCCCTGGCGGACCGTCCGCCTGTCATCTGTGACAGCGACTGGGACAGTAGCCTATATGATTGTTGGATTTTCAATTCTAAATGTTGTCACTTATAATTGAATTGCATTTATGGCAGTGTTGGTGGTCGTACCAAGAAAGTTGTGTCAAAGAAGAAGAAGGGGAGTTCATCCAAAAGGCCTAGGGCAAATGATTCTGATTCAGGGGATGACTATATGCCTAGTGACTTAGAGCATGTGCAGACTGATGTTGAGTTAGAGGCTGAGGAGGCGGAAGATGAACTGATTGATGAGACTGTGAACCTTGCAGGGAGACAGTGGAGCCAAAATTCATACAGAGATGCTAGGACTGCTTATCAATATGGTTTGCCCCGTGATACCTCAAACTTGTTCTTTCATACTCGGGTACAGGAAGATGCTTTTTATGGTCACATGGTTCACAAAAATGTGTTCAAGCATCAAACCATTGACTTCTTCTACATGGCTAACCAACCTGTGATGAGTAGTCTTGTTCCAAAATTTGAACATCTTGGTTTGAGGCAGTTTATGCAGCACAGGTGTGACTGGAATGAGGCTGTTATTCGTCAGTTTTATGCCACAGCTGAGGTGACCATGGAAGAAAAGAAGCTTGAATGGATGACTGGCACCAACAGATACTCTGCCACCTTTGCTGAGTTTGCAGTGGCAAATGAGCTCAACTATGATTTCATCAGTGCAGAATAGAGTTTTGACATATCTGATGAGTTGCACTTGGACCTTCATAGCATCACTCCGTTCTATGAGCCTACTAGAACCCATATTCCTAGAGTGTATTGCAAGACTACGGGGCTAAGGCACCATCCAGCTGTGCTCAACAAGATTGCTAGAGCCACTGTTCTTCCCAAAAGTGGATATAAGGATGCTTTTATTGGATGGGCACCAAACCTTGTGAAGCATATCATGTCAAATGAAAGGATAGATGTGGTGACTCTCATCATGTATCAAATCAATGAAAAGAAAACCAACTTTGAGATCAATCTTTATCATGCTCCTTACATAATGGCACTCATTCTTGCCAAGACAAGGTTCAAAGGACCTTGCAATGTGAAGCATCTCCCATACAGGCCATTCAAGAATGACAGAGCGTTTCTTGAAAGGGAGGTAACTGCCTATCTAGATGCAGATGCAAATGAAGCTTGGGAGGAATATGTACCCGATGAGCAAGGGGGAGCACATGATGCTCAAGATGCCGATGCACAGGCTATGCCACCTCCACCTCCTCTTCCACAGCAGCCACAGTAGTCACAGTGGACTCCTCCAGCTGGTTACTTTGATCCCTACTTCACCTCTCTGCAGCAGTCCATGATCACACAGTTTGAGCAAATGCAGACGGGTTTCAACACCCACTTTGAGGCATATGGGCAGCAAATGAATGCAAACCTTGAGAATATGCAGACTCACATTGATAGGCAGCATCAGCAGCTTGTGGATAGGCAGCAGCAGCTTGAGACTCATTTTGACTCCTTTCTCACTACCTTCTCAGGCTTCACTGATCACTTCTATTCAATCTATCTGGCCCCAGTGCCTCCTCCAGAGTTCTATCCTCACCAGCCATTTTATCCTCCTCCACCGCCGCCTCAGGATGATTAGGACCCTCTTTTGGTCCTTGATGACAAAGGGGGAGAAGAAAGTGGAAGAAAGTGGAGTGATCTTGAAGATTTCAAGGAGTTAGGGGGAGTTTTGGCTTGAGATCATGGAACATTGCATGAGCATGTTTAATTTTCGCATTGCATGAACTATTTATGTGGCTTGTAATATCTTATACTCCCTAGTTATTTGTGGTGTGGAACTAGAACTTGTGCTTGAACCTTGTTGGATGTAATTTCATTTCTTTAGCTTAATATGGCTTGTTCTAGTTCTTGTGCTTTTTCGAGGCTAACCCTTTATCGCTTATGTTCATTGAATATTATATATATCTTGTGTAGCCTCGATTGCCTTTTTGTAGGGGAAACTCCGGAATTTTCTTATCTAATGCATATGAAGATATTCAAAATGCAAAAATATATGCACATATGTAGGGGGAGTTCTTCTCTACAAAATGAATTTTGAGTTCTTTTATCCATTCATATATATCGGTTTCATTGAAATGGGTACGCGTTCTCAAATTTCAAAAACCTTCTCTTATCACTCCTTTCAATGGTTGTCATCAATTACCAAAAAGGGGGAGATTGAAAGCATCTAGGCCCTCTAATTGTGTTTTGGTAATTAATGATAACCATATTGGACTAACTATTTCATTGAGGATATGAGAATAGGTTAGTCCCGTGAGATGATTGAGCTTCAATGGTTAATTAACGATGGATATGTATGTTGGAACCAAGGAAGCTCAAGGCAAAGGTAAAAGATAGGATATTTTCTTTTACCGGTCATGAGGTGCTTCGAGAAGATTTTTGACCGGATTGATAGGCTAGATAGCCGTTCTATCAAGAGGGGTCAATTTCATTTGCATGACGAGTTTCTAGTGCCACTTTGCTCAAATGGTTACTTTGCATGCATGAGAGCTAACATCGTTGAGAAAGTGGGAAAGAAAAATAGAAAAGATCGTGTGCTAATTGTGGTACTGCGGACGGTCCGCGGGCTACAGGCGGACAGTCCGCGTGTGGCGGACGGTCCGGCCAGTAGCAAGCGGACGGTCCGCATGCTAACTAGTTTTCTGAGATTTTGACTAAGTGTTTGTGGGTCTGCCGGGACTTTGAAGGTGGACGGTCCGCTGGTGTATGGCGGACGGTCCGCCTGTCATTTTCTGTGAAGCGGACCGTGGTGGCGGACCGTTTACGCAGAGACGGTTTTTTAAGGTTCCAAGCCACTTTTATGTGGCGGACGTCCGCCTGTCAATGATTTATGAAGCGTACCAAGTCAGCGGACCGTTTACGCAGAGACGATGTTTTGGGGGTTCCAGGCCTCTTTTATATTGCGGACGGTCCGCAGTTCAAGTGATGGGTCCTTAGTCGCGTGGATAGCTGTGATTCTAACTCTGAGGCGGACGGTCCGGCCTGATGGGGCGGACGGTCCGGCCTGAGGGGGCGGACGGTCCGCCTATCGCGTAACGGTTATCTCTGACACGTTTGACTTTTGGAAAGTAGCCGTTGGGGCTGAGGCGGACGGTCCGCCAAGTGTGAGGCGGACGGTCCGCCAGTCCCCTGTTTTCACGGGATTTGAAGGTAACGGCTAGTTACGGTGGGGGGAGTATAAATACTCCACCCACGGGATGAAGGAGGTTCTCTTGGCACTTCTGAAGCATATTTGACATACTTGAGCCTTCTTCCACCTCTCACTCACTCCTATTGCTTAGAGTTGCATTCTTGTGAGTGTGAGAGAGTTCTAGTGCATTGCATCAAGTGTTTGAGCTTTGGGACACTAGAAATTCATCAAGCAAGCGTCATCGACTTGTTACTCTTGGAGGTTGCCGCCTCCTAGACGGCTTGGTGGTTGTGGTCGGTTGAAGCACTTCAAAGAAGATTGTGAAGTTGCTCCCGCCTTGATTGTGAGAGGTTTGTGCTCACCTCACCGGAGTGGGAAGAGCAACACTAGTGGAATCGAGGTTTGGAGAGGTTCATTGATTCAAGTCGGCTCATACATCAAGCGAGGTCTTGATAGAGGAGCGGTTGAAGCTTTGGATCCACCTCAACGTGGATTAGGGGTGACCGGCAAGTCATCGATACCACGGGATAAATTTCGTCACTCTTGTTCGGTTATTTCTTTGCTCTACTTAATAATCGCATTTACTTTGAGCAATTTACTTTTCTAGAGATTGAATTGTATCTTGTCACCCTAGGTTGCAAACCTTGACATAGGACTAGACTTAGTAGAAATAGGTTTCACCTTGTGTTACTAATAAAACTTGTTGAGTTTTGTGATTGAAGTTTAAAACCGCCTATTCACCCCCCTCTAGTCGGTATCCTAGATCCTACATCCGTGTCAGGAGCCATCCAGCCGTACAGGTCGGGGCTCATCGCTGGCCTGCCCACTGGGAACCGCTCGTAGGACCACTGCTGCAGAAGCAAGGGACAGCCGACGAAGATAGGCTCTCCCTTCTTAACCTTCTGCACGCCCGTGCAGAGGCCCCTGTACATGGCAGCCAACACCGCTGAGGCCCAGCTGACCTGGGGCATCTGCTCGAGCAGGGCAGTCACGAATGGCCGTCGCGTAAGGGACGAGGACCTTGGGACACGAGTTCCCCTGTGAGCCACAGAACATCTGAAGTGCCCCTGCCTAAGCAGAGACTAAATGTGATAAAACTTATCAGCCCAGGAGGCTGATACACATTTATTCAATAGATGGTTCATAACCTTACAACGCCCAAGGGAGTGGGCATTTGATACATGCCAAGATAGCTAGGAGGTAGATAACTGCGATGAGCCAAACTGTGAACCAGCCAGGCTCAACAAAAGGATCAGAGCTAAGCGACAGCGAAGACATCTTGGGAAGGGCCAAACTCCACAGGCAAAGCTGGGTGCGGAAGCGACCACCTACTCAGCATCCTCAACAACAAAGTCCGGGTCTTCTTCTGAAGCAACAAATACAAGGGTGAGTACAAAAGTACTCAGCAAGTCCAACTACACCCACGGAGGGGTTAACACAGAAGCATGCACATGGTATAACAAGGATAAGGTTAAGTTTCATTTGCAATAAAGCTAAAGTTTTACACATGCAAGGGTTTGTCAAGGAAAGTTTTAGCAAGGCATGACTTGGTAACAATTAATAAGTGGGGTTGATCCAGAGGATCCAAATTTTAATGCTACCGGATTCCCCATCCGCCGTAGCTCCCAGCACAAAGCCGGACACTTTTCCAAAACCAACACACGCCAACCCATTCCCCAAAACCTTTGGTATTGTGACCAAGCCATAACTCGCCCATGACCGTGGGCACGGCTATTCGAATAGTTTGAAAACTCTGCAGAGGTGTACACTTTCACCACAAGTAGGGTACCGCAACACGATCACCTTAGTGCCAGTGCGGATCCTATCGAAGCCATTACCCACCATAGCCAAAACTGCCTAGCCATCACGAGAAAATAACCAAGGGGTTTACCATGACACTAAGTCTGCACTTGGCTTCCCGCTGCACACCTGCCTCCAGACAACTAACAGTCTAGCTAGTGGGATTTAGACTAAGCCCTTGCCACACCCAAGAGTCGAGTGGTTGTACGAGATAAATTGGGTTAGGCAAGATGACACATCACCTCGGTTTAAAACAGGACAAAATAGATATCTCCCCACTTGCTTAACCACGAAGTGATGGTCCACAGTCCCGTTAGGAAATTGGGCCGGCAACCCTGACTGATACAAGGAAGGACTGTACAACTTAAGGAAACTAGTCGGGTACTGGGAAACAACCCGGCCTACTCATGTTAGGACTCTATGTATTGTATCCGACTAGGAGTTTGTATTTCTTGCCTTGTAGACCCTGTCTCCCGAGTATATAAGGTGAGGCAGGGACCCCTTGTAAAAATATACACATCAATACGAGAAGATCCACCATACAGGACGTAAGGTATTACGCTCTCTACTCGAGGCGGCCTGAACCTGTCTAAATCGTCTCGTGTTCACCATCGCGCTTCTGGTTCCGGCGAGGCCCCCACGAACAACTCGACTACTTAGGGACCCCCCATAGTAGGCTAGCCGGTATAAAAAACCGACAGCTGGTGCGCCAGGTAGGGGCTCTCGTCGAGAATCGTTCAGCAAGCTCGATGGCACTAGTCATCATCAACTGCGACGGCGACATGGCATTCGAGAAGGGCGCCACCTTCGTTTTCGGCTCCTGGGTCTGCACGGCGGACGGTGCGGGCAACTTCGACCGCGTCCTCAAATCGCCGACTCCGGAGCAACTCGCCGACAAGCTCGACGAGATCGCGCTCCCGGGACCGAATACAACTCGGCCTCGGGGAACCTCGAGTTCGAAATCAACTCGAACTCAAGGAATCACTCTTCCTGGCCCGATTTCAACTCGGGCTGGGAAATTTCCGAAGCGGACCAGGCAACCCGAGTCGGTTTCTGAACCATCGGCTATGCCAAAATCCGCCAATTCAAAAATCCAGAAGAAAAGGAGTCCAGCCACTGTTAAGCATGAGGCCGACACCCCGGGCCAATATCCCTTTGGACTCGCGGGCCCCACCTCTGCTTTCCAGGCGGCGTCCTCAAAACAACTCCGATCTCTGGTCGAATTCGACGAACTTCCCCTTAACGGGAAACAAGTCAGACTCGTCATCACTTCAACACCCGAAGGACGATTTGTTCACTGGCCGGGACGCAAGCCAGCACTTGGAGCAACCCCACAGGAGGACCTGGACATGTCTCGCATCATCGCGTGCATCGATCCACTCCCGTTTCAACACGGAGAACCCCTGAATTCTTCAAGCAGCCGCGGCTCAACAGTCCTAGTAACTTCAAGCACAAGGAGCTACTCACCAAGGCGCCAAGCCATGGTGATCATTGGCCAGGAACAAGAAGTCTCCAACGACGAGCCAACTGTGGAGAACGAAGCCGAAGCTGACCGCAACCGACGCAGGGAGCGAAATGTCGCTCGCGCAGAACGACGTCGCCGCCTCGGCCGAAGGCTACCTCCACAGGACCTCAACGCCAAGTTCCGGCAAGTTGTCGGCCAAGATGTCTACTCCAGCGCTGCAGCCAACATCATGGCTGTCGTCACAGAGCTAGGACAGATGCCTGAAACTCCTGAGAACCTCAGGATGAAGACAATGCTCGAGACAGCAGCAATCCAGCATGACGCAATCAACCCGGCGAAGACTATCACTCGAGCACCAAGCCGCCAGGCAAGCAGCGCACACCCTGAAGTTGCAAACTGAGGCAACCAGTCCCACCACCCGAGCAGAGAACAACGCCGACATGAAGGAGGCATAGTACTCGGCGGCGGAGGCCGTGACCACGGCGCTGGACCAAGCAACCGCGAGGTTCAGCAGAGCCACGTCGGCGGTCGTGATGGCAACCGAAACAGGGACAGACGCCTCGAGAATCATGATAACAGGGATCTGCGAGATCAATTACCACCCAGAGACGCGCGCACCATCATCTCATCACGGGCGCGCGATCGCGAAGAACAAGAACGCCGCAGACGCCAGGAGTACGACCAAGTCTACGGGCCGCCGGGTCAGGATCACCACAACCTCCACAAGTACGAAGGGTTCCCGGTCTTCTCAGACCGCATCCGCGCTACTTCCTGGCCCGACAAGTTCAAACCAGCTCATATCGATAGATATGACGGGAAACGCGACCTGAGCAGTGGATTCGCATCTACTACTCGGCAATCAAGGCGGCGAGGGGCAACACCGACACCATGTGCACCTATCTCCCAGTAGTCCTCGATCAGGCCCCACTGACCTGGTTAGAAGGGCTCAAGCCAGGCTCCATCGACTCCTGGGATGAACTCTGCAAGGCTTTCATCAACAACTTCCAAGGTTCATGGCAGAAGCCGGGTACTCGTTTTGACCTCGCCCAGTGCAAACAGGGCCAGAACGAGTACTTGCGCAGCTACAACCGGCGATTTTGGGAGAAACGCTCAACCTGTGCTGGCCTATCCGACCAAGATGTCATTGATTGCTTCCACGGTGGCCTTACAGACCCCGTGCTTCATCTCGATTTCGGAAGGAACAGGCCAAAGACGCTAGAGCAGATGCGAGAACTCATCAGCCGCTGGTCAGATGCTGAAGACATGCAGCGTGAGAGATTCAACCGTAACAAGTCGGGAGGAGATCGCAACAACAACGGCGACCGCAACAAGGGCAAGCAAGTTGATAACAACAGCAAGCGCGACTTCAGCGATAAGAAGCACAAACCTGAAGACACGGTCAATGTTGCTGAGAAGAATTCTTCCCGCAGGAAGTTCGAAAAACTACTCGACAAGCAGTGCCCTTTCCACCCAAAGGATAAGCACTCAAGCAGGGACTGCTGGTCGCTTAAGAAGGCGTTCTCAGCAGAGGGCGCTCCCAAACCAAACAACCCTGACAACAAAGGAGACAAGGGTGACAAAGACACCGGCTACCAGCAAGCCGACAAGGTTGTCAATGTCATCTTTGGGGGAATCACTCAGTCAGAATCCAAGCTCAAGCAAAAGCTTATCCACCGCGAGATCGCCTGCATTGAGCTTGCCATCCCCACCTTCCTGAAGTGGTCAGAGGTCCCCATCAGCTTTTCTCGCGACGATCAATGGACCAACATCAAGAACCCGGGGCGATACCCTCTGGTGCTCGACCCTGTGGTAGCTGGCGCGCGACTCACAAGAACATTGATCGACGGAGGAAGCGGACTCAACATCCTGTTCGCCAAGACCTTGAAGAAAATGGGCTTAGACATCACCAACTTGCTCAATCCCACTAATTCACCCTTCTACGGCATTGTTCCAGGCAACGCTGCCGTGCCCCTCGGCCAGGTATCACTTCCAGTGACATTTGGTACCGAGGCCAACTACAGGACCGAGTACACCACATTCGAGGTCGCCGACTTCGAATCATCGTACCACGCGATCCTGGGAAGACCCGCTCTGGCGAAATTCATGGCGATTCCACATTACATCTACCTCGTCCTGAAGATGCCAGGCCCTAAGGGGATTCTATCTCTAAAGGGTGACCTGAAGACCTCCTACGATTGTGACACCGAGGCAGTGACGATTGCTGCAAGCATGCAGCAACCGAGCCAGGCAGCAATCGTAGCAGCTATGGCAAAACAACTCGACGAGGCTGAGTTGGAAATCCCAACGAAAAAGCCAGCCGTGCCGAACATGAAGCCCTCCCAGGAAGTTCCAATCAAGGCAATCGACCTAGGGACGGGCGACCCCTCGAAGACGGCACTGATCGGCGCTGACCTGCCTATCAAATAGGAAAGCGCGCTCACCAGCTTCTTACGGGACAATCGCAACATCTTCGCATGGAAGCCTTCTGACATGCCGGGAGTCCCAAGGGAGTTGGCTGAGCACAAACTCAACGTTGATCCTGCCGCCAAGCCGAAGAAACAACGTCTACGACGCTTTGCCCAGGACAAGAAAGAAGCCATCCGTTCGGAGCTGGCGAAACTCTTAGCAGCCGGGTTCATTAAAGAGGTGTTCCACCCAGACTGGCTCGCTAATCCTGTCCTGGTCCGCAAGAAGAACAACAACGAGTGTAGAATGTGTGTCGATTACACTGACTTGAACAAGCATTGCCCAAAGGATCCCTTCGGGCTACCTCGCATCGATCAGGTGGTGGATTCCACAGCTGGCTGCTCTCTACTCTGTTTCCTGGATTGCTACTCGGGCTATCATCAGATAAGCCTGCACAAAGACGACCAGATCAAGACGGCGTTCATCACTCCGTTCGGCGCCTACTGCTACACTACAATGTCCTTTGGACTCAAGAACGCAGGAGCCACATACCAGCGTGCAATTCAGAGTTGTCCCAATGCTCAGATTGGCCGCAATGTGGAAGCCTATGTTGATGACGTCGTCGTCAAGACAAAGAACCCGGATAGTCTCATCGATGACCTATCTGAGACCTTTGCACATCTCAGGGAATTCCAATGGAAGCTCAATCCTACCAAATGTGTGTTTGGCGTGCCCGCGGGAAAACTGCTGGGCTTCATAGTCAGCCACCGGGGAATTGAAGCTAATCCCGAGAAAGTTACCGCTATTACATCCATGGCGCCTCCAAAATCCCTCAAGGACGTTCAGAAGCTGACTGGATGCATGGCGGCCCTCAATCGATTCATTTCAAGGTTGGGTGACAGAGGATTACCTTTCTTCAAGCTCCTCAAGAAGCAAGACAAGTTCGTATGGACTCCAGAAGCTGATGCGGCGTTTGAAGACCTCAAGACATTTCTCCAGTCACCACCAGTACTGACTGCACCAGCGGATCAGGAACCACTGCTTCTCTACATAGCAGCAACAACTCACGTCGTGAGCACTGCTATTGTAGTCGAGCGGGAGGAACCCGGCCATGTATACAAAGTACAGCGGCCCGTTTACTTCATCAGCGAGGTGCTTTCAGAATCAAAAGTGCGATACCCGCAGGTCGAGAAGCTATTATATGCTGTCTTGATCACATCTCGCAAGTTGCGCCACTACTTCGGCGCCCACCAGGTTGTTGTAGTCACCTCTTTTCCAATTGGCGACATACTCCATAACCGGGACGCGACAGGGCGAATCTCCAAGTGGGCGGTCGAGTTAGGCTCCCACGCCATCGATTTCGTCCCACGAGCTGCCATCAAATCTCAAGCCCTGGTGGACTTCGTCGCTGAGTGGACAGAAATACAACACGCAGTACCTGAAGAACCCGTCGAGCACTGGATCATGTACTTCGACGGATCACTGAAGCTTGAAGGAGCAGGTGCAGGAGTACTACTCATATCCCCAAAAGGCGATCAGCTTAAATATGTGCTCCAAATCCTGTGGAAAGCCACCAACAATGAAGCCGAGTACGAAGCTCTACTGCACAGGTTGCGCTTGGCTGCTTCCCTTGGCACCAAGCACATGGTCGTGTACGGCGACTCCTCTGTGGTGATCAATCAGGTCAATAAAGATTGGGACTGCACCAAGGAGAACATGGATGCATACTGCATGGAGGTGCGCAAACTCGAGAAGCACTTTCATGGGCTCGAATTTCATCACGTCATCAGAGACAACAACATGGCTGCTGATGCACTTTCAAAGCTGGGTTCCCACCAAGCGCAAGTACCAGGCGGCATTTTCGTCCATGAGCTGTTACAACCATCCATCAAGGAGCAGGAAGTACAGCCGACTACAACACCACCCCATCAGCAAGTCATGGTGATTACACCCGAGTGGACAAAGCCCTTCATCGAGTACATACTGCACCAGAGGGAGCCCGAAGATAAGGTGGAGGCTGAGCAAGTTATCAGACGAAGCAAGCACTACATAGTAGTCGGCTCCACCCTTTTTCGACGTGGCGCCTCATCTGGAGTCTTGATGAAGTGTGTCACTCCAGAAGTCGGACGGGAAATCCTTGAAGAAATCCATGGTGGAATCTGCGGGAACCATGCTGCTCACCGCACGATCGTAGGCAAGGCTTTCCGGTCCGGGTACTATTGGCCATCCGCTGTGGCCGATGCCGAAGAAATCGTGAAGACCTGTCAGGGCTGCCAATACTTTGCCCGGCAAGCTCATATCCCTGCAACGGTCCTCAACACCATACCGCCCTTCTGGCCCTTCGCATGCTGGGGGCTCGATATGGTTGGACCACTCAAGACTGCGCCAGGAGGTTTCAAGTATCTCTACGTGGCGATTGACAAGTTTACCAAGTGGATTGAAGTCAAGCCGCTAGTCAACGCTACAGCAGCGAAGGCAGCCGAGTTCATCCAAGACATTGCTCATCGTTTCGGCGTCCCAAATCGCATTATCACCGACCTTGGCTCAGAATTCACAGGGAGCGAGTTCTTTGATTTCTGCGATAACCTGGGAATTGAAGTCCACTACGCATCAGTGGCGCACCCACGAACCAATGGACAAGTTGAGAGAGCTAACGGCCTCATACTTCAAGGTCTCAAGCCAAGGCTCTATGAACCACTCAAAAGTACGGCGGCAAGTGGGTGCAAGAATTGCCAGCCGTGGTATGGGGGTTCAGAACCTAGCCCAGCCACGCGACGGGGCAATCACCCTTCTTTCTGGTCTACGGCTCAGAAGCAGTACTCCCGGTGGACATCGAGTACAATGCTCCAAGAATCCAAAACTACTCGGAGGAAGCAGCAGAGCAGAGTAGGGCAGAAGATGTGGACATGCTAGAAGAGGCGAGGCTAGCTGCGTTGATCAGGACAACCACGTACCAGCAAGGACTCAGGAGATATCATGACCGAAACATCCAAATGAGATCGTTTAACATTGGTGATTTGGTCCTTCGAAGAATTCAGAGTACAAAAGATCAGCACAAGCTATCTTCTCCTTGGAAAGGTCCGTTTATAGTATCAAGGGTCATCGGTCCGGGTACTTATCAGCTACAACGGGAAGACGGAACAGAGGTGCCCAATGCATGGAACATTGAGCACTTGCGGCGTTTTTACCCTTGAAGAAGATTATTAGAGTTGTTTAAGAGTCAATAAACAGTCAGCCTTCTTTATGTACTGATATCGGCTTCTTAGCCTAATAACAATAAAGTATCAATATTCCATTGTCTTCAAGCTTGGAAATCAGATACAGTCTTACAAATTTGAATCATCCTGGGTTGTTTAAAAACAATCTAGAAAGGGTTGTTTCAAATGCCATCTACTTTCTGTTTCACACAGAAGGATCGGGCGCAACTTTTTTGACTCATCCCGGGTTGTTTAAAAACAATCTAGAAAGGGTTGTTTCAAATGCCATCTACTTTCTGTTTCACACAGAAAGATCGGGCGCACTTATTTATTTGAATCTAGTCGGGTTGTTTAAAAACAATCCAGAAAGACTACATTCAATTGCTATCTACTTTTTGTCTAAAGCAAAGAGATCGAGCACAATCAATCAGATAAACAGATACTTTTTGATTGAAAACATTAAGTATTTACATCTGAAACCAAGTTCTTTACAAAGGGTTTTCTTACAAAAGAGACTCTAGAACTTAAGACGAGAAACGATCTTCTCTACAGTGTCCTTCTCCTCCTCCATGTAAGTATCAAACATGGCCCGGGT